>OU745252.1:17225000-17825000 GCA_916618015.1 Xestia c-nigrum | reverse complement strand
TAAAGATAATAACATCAATGGACCTTTTGAAAACGATAATCGCATAATTTTTTTAACGATTTAGATTGTAAAAAAAACAGTTTATAATTACTATGTTACTGTAACTGAAGCTCCAATTTCATTTTGTCGCATTTATTAAAATTCATTCTGTATAGCGAACCTACTGTTCAGACACACCCCAACGTCAATAAAGAGAAGGCTATAGAGGTAAACCAAGCTTTTAAGAGGCCTGTGGAGCATGCAAATCTCATACAGACGTAATACCAAAATAATTTCTAAATCAAACATATTCTTAAGGTAGTGTGTATTTATTTTGATTGTATTTCAGAATATCTAGGTTCCCAAACATAAATTTTGAATGTACACCGATTTAAACAAGAGTTATGGGAAAAATAAATTTTAAATTCCTCATATCTCGTCTTTATATCATTGCCCTTTCAAAATATTTATTTGGGAACATAGAAATTCTATAATACAATCGAAATATATACACACTACCTTAAGAATAAGTTTGATTTTCATATTATTTTGGTATTACGTTTGTATGAAAAACGTATGCTTAAGCTTCTATGAAAGTATCGCCACTAGTCCAAACATCTGTGTGGGTAGTTATAAAACAATAGTTGCTCATACGACAAACTTCCTGACAAGACTACCGTTTTACTAAAGCACGTTCAACCGATGAGAAACATAACAAAAGCTTCTCTAAAGTTTACCGAATAAGACGTGGTTCCACATTTATTGTTTCAACAGCTAATTGGTACTGTTAACGTAGATTATGAGGTAACTAGCAACTCATCTAATGAGTTTGTTTTGTAAGTAAACACTTGGTTCGAACTTAGATTTCACTACTTGGTGGAGCAAACTTGTGTTTTATTTGTTTCCTTACTTAAGAGGTATTTGAGCTCCGTAATTAGCGGATTTAGGAAGGACTTTGGTGTATTTCGGATGTTTATTGTGAAATATAAAAATAATTCAACCTTAACAAACATTATTTTTATTTCCAAAGTAAACTCACAGGCAGAGCAGAGCGTATCACAAGGATGTAAATGAGTACCATGGTACTCAGGTATTTTCATTTCATTTGTCTCATCAATCGTGCAATGTATCACAAAACACAGAAATTTGACCTCGATGATAATTGATGACTTAATGCAAGTATCACGCCACTAAAATGTTGAATGCACTAATTGAATTAGCACATCACACTTCTTTTTGTGTCGATGGATTTAAACAATTAAATTATACGTCCAATCATTGGTCGCGTTATTAGCAGCATCATTTCGAACAGTCTGGTATAAAGGGTGTTAAACACCTCTTAACGAAGCCGAAAGGCATTTGTTCTCCCCTTCATTGCAATCATTTTTTTGTTCTACACCACACCTTCTTGTTACGGAGATATTGGGGCCAAAGTTCCAACTTTTTGACAAGTTTTTTATTAATACAAGTTTTTATTGTAAGATTTACTTTAAACACCTCTACGACCCCAGTACTATTCAATTCATCCATCAGCACAATGTTATAAGTGCGTCACATTGAGTTCTACCATAAAACATGAATTTTCACACCCAAAAAACGTCATTTCCCAGCAATAACCTTTGCATAAAGTTACGTGGTTTGATGTACAGAATGCTTTGTTGACGGTTTCGCGATGAGGTTGTTTACACCCTGTATAGAGGTCCTTTTTCTGGACTGTCATTTAGACAAACGATGGCAAAACCGAATAGCACATTCTCATCATTATCATTTTGCCCGTATCCCATTATTTTTGGGGTCAGCGCACCATATCTTCTTCTTGTTAAATAACACATACTGATACCATAAAATATTATCATAATCAATCTCATCTGTTATCTCTATCTTAGCGATATTTCTATTAAACCGCCTTCAGTAATCGCCTCCATTAATTCAAGGCCCTCATGATAAAAACTCGTAAGAACCAGCGATAAAGTGAGCAGAATACTGTATATCCGACTGGATATAGACGTTATTTTGCACGAAAAATTATTTATGTTTCGAGTGGCAGAAGACGTGAGACGAATTTGAAGTGGGATGTTATAGATTTACTATCGATTTGGAGATAGGTACTTTGGGGAGCGAGGAGGAAATTAAACGAAATGTTGCTGGAGTTGGTAAAGTTAAATATTGAGAAGTAGATGTGGTGTGTGTGATCAATCAAGTGATCTTGCACTAAATGACAAGTTTAAAGTTAAGGTTCTTCTGCCTTTTCCCAGCCTTTTCCCAACTATGTTCAGGTTGGCTTCCAGTCTAACCGAATGCAGCTGAGTACCAGTATTTTACATGGAGCGACCCAGTATTAACTACGATAACACTTGGTAAGACTGGTTGTCAGACATTTGGGTCACTGACTACCTGTAACGACTTTCAAAGATGGACAAATGACAGCCGGGACCAACAGCTTAACGTGCTTGAGGCACGGAGGAAACTCGGGATGTAGGGGTGGTCACCCATCCACAGATCAACCTAGGCAACCTCGGTTTGACCTAAAGATCGGCCCGAGCGGCTGTTATTATTTTGCCACGAGCTCCTACTTACAGATAAGGCAGTTAAGCAACAGTTACAGATGATTAGTCAAGTAGTTTTTCTTCTTTATCATGTGGTTAGTACTAACCTCACCTGGTGTTAGGGTTTTAAAGCCACCCATGGGTCTCTGTCTTGGTTTAAAAACCGTCGAGAAACATCTCTCAGGCATGCTGGTTCCCTAACAATGTTTTTCTGTACCGAAACAAGTGATATTAGTAGTAGTAGAAAATTTCTACTTGTATAGTAGACATTTTAATTTTCAAGTAGTTCAAAAAGAAGTAGACACAAAAAGCTTAGAAATTAAGAACATGTAAACGAAACAAAAAAATTAAGAGGTTTAACAATTTTGTCCTATTTACGTGTAAGTTCAGCAGAGAAAAGTTTAATGAAAAAAAAAAGAAAGACACACCAAGAAAATATTATCTATGTATTTCTGTTTCTTTCTCCCAAAAGCCCGTTTATTTTATCGCAAAATGGCGCTGAGATATGTAATTCTTCGTTGAATTGCTCAGTTCCGAACGGAGGGCGTCGGAGGGCGTCAGAGGGCTAAAGGGTACAGTCGAAATGATTTCCTTTTGTTAACGGCTACAAAGATTAAAGTTCTTTTTATTAAAATCATTTCCATTAGAACGGCTCGCCTTTATTTTCTCAATGAAACTAGGTTAAAGGGAACGACTAATAAAAGGGTAGGTATACATAATACAATTGCGGAATCCCCAATGTTGGAATAGGTCCAAAAATTGTTACGAGAACTTTAAATGTCTAGAAATACCGGGTTTAAGTACAGTGATTCTCCGGGTTGCGCTGCCCCGCTCCCGTATCGGATACGGATGAACACAATTTATTTTTATTCATGCTTTTATTAAAATAAAGTGTTTCTACGGTGAATGAATTCGAAAGGAATAAAGCTGTGAATGTGCTAAAGCGTTGAGACTAAAGGGGCTTGTATGGGCAGCAAAGAAGATGCAGCTTCGAAGTTTAAGAAAGAACGAATATGTCTGCTAGATGGGAATGTCACTCAACAAAACAGTGCACAAAACTTAACCCCATTCTTGCCACTGCAAAAAAAGGAAGCGGAATTGATTCATCAAAGCAGCTATAAGCCCAAAAATTCAGCCCCTGGTTCCGCTGTACGTTACATAACATCATTAACATTTCACTCACCGGATTTGCTAACCCTGTACCGCAGACCACGTCCTCCCTTCGGATGGCAGCGGTTATAGGTCCCGAACTCGCCGTAATTGTTGTTCACTCGACTGTAGTCGGCTAAATGTCTGTTTCCGTCTAGATGGTTTGGTAAGGAACGGTTCCAGCCCATAACATCGCCAACCACGGATCCACAGACGGAGGATTCTGTTTGAGACTTGGTGTCGCCATTGCAGAGGTCTCCGCTGGAGCGCGCGCGCCTCCCCTTTAGTCCTTTGGCGGAGTGCTGGCTGATGTTCGAGCCCATAGCGTGGCGGGACCTCAAGGGGGCCCCGCCGCCCGCATCGCGCCAATCTTCTCTCTCGACACTTTTCCTTCTGCACTTGTTCTCACCTGCAAAGAAACGTTTTTTTTTTTTTTAATTTCTGCTTATGAACGTAGGGTTGTTTGTGAATTTGAGGGTCTCCTCGTCCCATGAACCACTTAATTATGGTTTCCTGCGATGGTTTAACTATTGTGTCTGCTTTGCGGATAGTGATCGTGTTAAGTTGACCGTGTTTGGTAAACTTTGGAAGATTATGCCTAGTTCACTTCATTTAAAATCAATCTGTCACTATTTCCCGAGGTAGGCAGCCAGTAGAACCACGTAAAATGCTGGTACTTATCAGCATCTGATTAGACTGGAAGCCAACCAGAACATAGTTGGAGAAAAGCTGGACAGATGATGAGGCACTATTTCCCCGCACTCAATGGAATTCATCATCATCATCTACAGCCCGACTTCACCCTCTGCCGGGTCTCTGTTTGTGCCAAACTCCACGTTCTGAATGGAAGTCACACACAAAAAAAAAATACCTCAAAACATCGTTAAATCAATCAAACAATAATTAAAATGTAAATAAGAGCGCGGACCCCCACGTCGTCTGCGGTAGAAAAGTAGGTAATTTAAAAAAAAAAAAAATGGAAGGCACAAGGAGTCGATTAGGTTCCTAGGCCCACCCACACGGGGAACTCAAACAAACACTGTTTGCTGATTTGTGTACATTTAGTTCTCACACGCGTTTCAGGTTACCTTAGATGTTTGATGGCAACGATACATATACGAGTACGTCGATAAAGCACACCTATTGATTTATTTTGCTCGTCGACGTAGATAATTACGACGGAAACAAATAACTAGAAATGCTTTTACCTACTAAAATGGTTCTCCTAACTTATGTATATGTAAGTACTGCGTTCTGAGGATATGATTATAAGTTTAAAGCGTACCTCGAGGAAGTATGAACACATATTTCAATTAAATTCTCTCTCTAGCAGTGAAAGTGTGAATTCCGAAAACACGTTGGCACTTTTGACAGTTGCTTGAGCTCGCGAAATTTCTCGTTCACTAATTATTCAAACCTGCGCCAACGACGCATTTGTTTGTCGATATCTGAATCATTTATCAACTGAAATAATTTGATAACAGGAAGTGCTATTACAACGAATTATGAAGATACTAGAAATGTTTGCAGAATTAAATGGTTAATTAATTATTATTACGTTTTGATAAATAATTTCAAAATCTATATTTAGATCGAAGAATCTAAAGGCAGCCACGGGATAGTCCGGTTAAGCAGAAGCCAGTCTAAAACGTGGACCTAGGAGATGGCATTAAAAAAAAACAACATTACTGCTATTGTTAAATTCTCTGTAGCTGTTCTAGATTTTTCTTCAGATCAAATTCTGCAAACTGAACCGTACCTAATAGTTAACTGTTCAATTCCTGAAATCGTTCAAGTTGACAAAAATGTTTATTTATGAGCATTTCTTTTGTAGGAGGAAGTGGGCAACGAGTTCGCGATAAAATCAATGTAATCGTTAGGAAACAATCAAGGCTGTACAATAAAGTACACACGCAACTTGACAAATTACTTTTTCGATTAACTTTTCACACGGATTTTGGAATGATTGAGTTTCAAAAAGGACGATCTTTACACGTTATTTGTTATATCCAAATATAGCATCTAATTTAAATAATCTTCTTTAGAATGGTCCATCAAACAATAACAAACTCTCTGCGTAGTAGTTTAGGCTGTGTGTTCCTTGTCAGTGAACGGATTCAAGATTTATGCAAAAACTAGGAATGTAAACAAGGCAAAAACAATGCCACAAATGCTAAGTTTTTGTGGAATATCAGGATGAAAGTGAAATTCTCACACAATCGTGCAAGTAATTTCAATTCATATAATATGCGTTTTAAGTGCTTATTAAAGTACATACTTAATGTGTGGCTATGATCATTTGCTCCACCATTTCCTGTTCTCATAGGTCCTCTTATTGGCATAATATTCAAATTACCGGTCTGTCTTTTTTTCTCTGTTCTCACGGCAATTATAATTATCGCAATGCCACGTAGCTTCTACTACCTACCAACTTATAATTACGCGTATCGTTGTTTTTTCTAGATCATAGATAGCATTAATTGTTGAGCATAAACACTAAACACTGCATATTTTTTCTTAATCACAGAGGAATACGAATTGTCTGTGTATTACGTACTACATCATGTAGTCTCTGCCTTGCCCCTATGGGAAAAGACTTTATGTATGAACACATCATATACATAACGTCGTGGTGCACAACAGCCTGTGCGAAAGTGTTATGTCATTATCATTCACAACGAAGGATTGAATAATTTTAATCTTAATAAAATCATAAGATTGTTGAAGAAACTCGTCTCGCGAAAGGGTTGAGTTTCCTCTCGCAACTAAATTCTCAAAATTCATTTCCTCGCGGCGGTTTGGTAATTTCCATAATTGCTGGAAATATTCGCCAGTTCACCGAAAATATCGGGAATATTTAATGGGATGCGGTGGCCTGTGTCGCGCCTACTTCCGAAGATTTAATGAATCTTTCACCCGTTTGGCGCGAGTTCATTAAGAGCTCCGCCACAAATGCCAGCGAACATGTATACACACTATGTGTTGTGTATAAAATATGAATAACGACGCGGAACGATTCGTTCGAGCTTAGCCTTTGAACTAAATGCGCGGTTCGTGTATTTGTGGGTTTATACGAATACGCCTTGCTAGAACTACAAACATGCTATATTAAAATAACGTTCGTCACACATTATTTCGGGCTCTTATATAACATGTTTAATTCGATTATATTTTAGCAGCACTTTCAAATTCAGAACACTTTAATTTGGTCCCGTAGTTCGCCAACACTCAAGATAAGTACTGGCCAGACTTCTGAAGTATTTCAAAGACGCTCAAAAACGTACTCTGTCGGAATGCGGATTTAAAGGTCATTACATCGTTAGTCGTCACTAAAAGTGTAAATAGGAAGGAAGGTTTAAAGTCTTTAAACAGCTTTCTGCCAGCAACATAAACGAAAGGCATTTCCAGACACGCCACGCATTTTATGCGATTCGTCACCCAGAATTTAACCATGAATGTAACCATGAAAAAAGAGTTGTGTTATATATTTTCTGCTGACAGCATGATAATTGAGATGTTATCATAGTTTTACCTATAAAAAATCAAAAGAAATACATACCGGGAGGAACAGATCCATAGAATCATAATATTTCTGTATTTACGTAGGTTAGTCTATATAGTCTTATTTACGTAGGCAGAAACTAATGTTCATAAAGGGTGTAAAACACCTCTTAACGAATACGGAAGGCACTTAGGTATTCTCCTCGTCATTCTGATCATTTTTTTCTTTTACACTATACCTGGGAACCTTCTAGTTACGGAGATATTGGGGGTCAAAGTTGCAAGATTTTGATAAGTTTTTTTTATATACCACTTTTTATTTTGGCGTAAAGTTACTTAGTTTGATATACAGAATGCTTGGTTAACGGCTTTGTGATGAGGTGAAATACACCCTGTATGTTTGAACCTATTTCTTGCTTTGATTCCATTGCGTCGGTCAATAACACACCGATGCACGACGGTAAATCATTTAAGAATACCACAAAATTAATTACCAAACCCAACTGAAATGCGGAAACTTCGAAAATGACAAACCAGATATAATATCCGGTGGCGGATGCGGCTCAGCCTAGGCCGAACTTAAGCCCAGGTAAATGGGCGGGTCCGGCCTATATTGGGTACCTATCTATTTGGTGTCAGCATTGCCAGCTCAAATATTATTTACTCTAACTGAAGATAAATTTCAATCACGAATTTCATGTGACTTCGTTGGCTGAATGTCTATATTAAGAATCAAGTCGTTTTGCTTAGGTACCTAGTGGTACTTTGATGATCCTATAAAAAATAGTAGGCTGATGACTAACTATCCTTCAACAAAATTATCTGTGCAGGTAGGAAAACACAGAACTAAAATAAATGAACTAAAGGAGACATTTTTTTTTGTTCGTGGATTAGGCCACCCACACAAATTGAAACATTTAATAATGAAACTTACATTGATTTCTTCCTTATAACCTCTAGATTTTAGTGGTTAAATTAGCTACGCATTGACTAACAAGATTAAATGCGAAAAATTTGCAAAAACACTTACGAAAACCAAAATAAACAGAAAAAGTACCTACACGTCAAAATAATGAAGTTGGCTGTCAATCACTAAAAAAGTGGGTTTATAACGTTCCGTGCCACGTTGATTGTTTAAACCATCTATGCGATTTTAGTGTAAACCTTAAAAAATAGCAATAAAAATGCTCACAGTTTTACAATATTTTTTTTATGTTCTTTCTGATCCTATAATAATTATAGCAGATATGATTACCAACGGGTAGGTACCTACCGTACTTTTTTTAAGTAAACAAAAAAAAAACGCCCCTATTCACGTAAGTATTTGCTGTCAAATACCACAACAGGAATTATTATGATTTTAAGATTCCGTTCTCATTTCTACGTAATATTTCTTTTAATACCATACTAAAATGGTTACTATTTTTTGGTGTTATTATAAATAATAAATGCAACGACCAAGTGGGCACTAAAAAAAATCTCCTTTTGACAAATCATTGCGAACGAACGAATTGCATAATCGCATTACAGTGGTAATGCTGGTACAGTCCTGCAATAGGATCTTTTAGTGCTTGAATGACACTGACAAGAAGGAAGTATTAGTAGACGTCTGTTAAATGGTTTTTATTTATACGGGCTTTGGTTCGGAAAAATAACAATGCAGCACTATATCCCTAATGAAAGCCTCCGAACTAATGTTGGCTTAAATATTGTTTATGTTTACCCATTATCGCCCCGGAAGCCTGGAACAAACAGATCCGAAAACGCAGTGTTGTTATTAGCGTAGTAAAGTATGTATGTTTTTGCTTATCCTTGTGGTATAAAGATATGCCAGCAAAAACTTTCAACAAGAACAGACCTTTAATTTCTTTTAAACCTTCACACTACAGGTTGGTTCACTTTGCAGTCTCACGTACGACATAAAACATTGTCAATGTAATGCAACAAAAACATACACAATACGACTTCCGTTCCGAAGTCGATCTTCCTCTTGTTTGACACAAAACAAATAGAACAGGTACACACGGGGACTCCATTGTTGGGACGAACAAAAACTACGGCTAGTTATGTCTACACCCTGTATAATATTATGTAAGGCTGGTTCTTGGGTGAATAAATTAACACATGCAGATATAAAAAAATTCAAGTATTTTTTTATCGTTGCAATTTATTTTTCTGTTAACGGTATAAATATTGAAATGGTAAAATTGTTTCGTAAAACACTCTTTCGAGGGAAAAGATGGGTACATTTTATTTCAACGTCGTTTAATTTAAATAATGATGTCCCACCTATTTTTCTAACAATTGTAGGAAAATGCAACGTTAAAAATGTTTCTTTAATGAGAAACATTGAACCTTTAACAAAATGACAAACATAATACAGGGTGATTGGAAGATGGGTGCAAAGCTTTAAGGCGAAGATAGTACAGAAAATTTAGAACCATTTAAGCCATGGTTGTCTTAGACGAAGTCTTACCAAATATTTTTAACCAAATTTTTAAGTTTTTTTTCGGAAATTCTCAAAATTTAATGTAAACTGCATAATTATGGCCAAATTGAATGATAAATGAATTCATTTTTTATTTATTTAATTAAAGTAATGTGTAAGCAATCAAGCAAAACATGTTTTAGGCTTCTGTGTCATTAGACATTTTTTTTACAGACATTTAAAGATCAGAAAAAATAAAAAAATTGTACAATACGTCTTTTAAACCTTATTCAAAAAAAAAACGGAGGGTGCTTTTTTTGTTCAAACCTTTTTGAAGACATGCTTGATAATCGCTCTTTCTTTTGAGGTATCATTTATGCGGATATCTTACAAATTATTGAAATTAGGGCCTACAAACCAATTTGAGGGAGAATTTTTTTTATTTTAGGCAGACTAATTAAAACAACATTTGAATTAAAATTATTTATTTTTCATGTTCAAAATGACGGCCGTGATTCCTAATACAAGCACGGCCCCGTCTTCTAACTTCTGTAGTCGTTATTTTCAACATCATCTCCTGCTTCATTGTCTCAAACGCTGAATTTATTCTTTGTATCAATTCTTCTCTAGTGTTAATTTCTTTGTTGTTATACACCAGTTCCTTGGCCCGGCCCCACACGAAAAAGTCCAACGGGGTCAGATCTGGGGAGCGAGCGGGCCAAGGGATGGGTCCATCCCTGCCGATCCAGCTATCAGGAAAGCAATTGTTGAGGTGTTCCCTTACATTTAAAGTCCAATGCGCTGGACAGCCGTCTTGCTGAAAGATGACTGTTCGGTCTCTTTCGAAGATCGGGACACCTGATTCCTCTACCAGCAGTGGTAAATCAATTTGCAGAAATTGCAAATAATTTTCGCCATTCAATGGATCAGGCAAAAAGTGGGGCCCAATCAATGTTCTGCCAATTATTCCAGCCCATACATTCACAGAGAATTTCATCTGAAATGACACCTGCTTCTTAAAATGTGGATTGTTGTCTACGTCGGCCCATTCATGGATGTTGTGAAAGTTTGTAATACCTTCCCTTGAAAATTTACTTTCATCCGTCCACAAGATTGATTTCAGAAACCACGCATCTTCGATGTCTCTGTTGAGGAGGAAACGGCAGAACTGAATTCTTCTTTGAGGATCTTGCTCTACTAGACCTTGCACACTCCTGCCATGGAACGGATACTTATCATTTTGGTGCATTGTATGCCACACCTTCCATTGAGAAATGTTTAAATTTCGAGCTACTGCTCTAGTACTGGTAGTAGGATCCGCTTGAAATGCTGCTAAAATGTCTTCGTCGACGGCAGTTTCGTGTCTGCCTGGAGTCAACCCGGCTCCAGGTTCCACGCGGTGAAACCCATCTTGGGCAAGACGACGAAACGTGTTGTAAAACACTCGGACATTCGGTATCCTGCGATTCGGATAGCGCTCTTGATACATCCGTCGCGCCAAAGATCCATTGCCGTCTGCTCTACCGTACATAAATACGATATCCGCATATTCTTGATTGGAAAAAGTAGCCATAGTCACTTAACAATTAAGAAAAACGGCGTAGGAGCGCACTAAACGTCAACTCAACACAATTAAGTCAAAAATCAACACGTGCAGGAGCGCGAGGCTACGACTGGACACGGTGAAACAAAAAAGTTCAAAACTAACGCAAACAACACGTGCAGGAACGCAAAGGGCTACAACTGAACACGGTAAATTGTGAATCAACACGACAACGTCCACTCACAAGGGCAGTAGTTTGACTAATAAGTAAAAGATGTAACGGCTTCATCACAGACCGACGGACCCTGACTAAAGAAAAACGACTTTGTTGCCTCAGTAACTAAGACCATTTTGCTGTAAAAACCAACTATTTATCGCTTTTTGCTATTCATTGGGCGTTCTACCTGGAAATGCCGTCGCACCGCGCTCGGTGGCCATTGTTTAGAGAATCCCCTCAATGGGTTCCCCTCAATTGGTTCCTGCATGTGCCAAAAATTCTTAGAATTGAACAATGTTATCATTTCGAGCACATAAAGTATTCTTTTAAGCAAAAATTTTGTGTTTTGTTAGACTGCCTAAAATTTAAAATTTCTCCCTCGATTTGGTTTATAGGTCCTAATTTCAATAATTTGTAAGATATCCGCATAAATGATACCTCAAAAGAAAGAGCGATTATCAAGCATGTCTTCAAAAAGGTTTGAACAAAAAAAGCACCCTCCGTTTTTTTTTTAAATAAGGTTTAAAAGACGTATTGTACAAATTTTTTATTTTTTCTGAGCTTTAAATATCTGTAAAAAAAATGTCTAATGACACAGAAGCCTAAAACATGTTTTGCTTGGTTGCTTACACATTACTTTAATTAAATAAATAAAAAATGAATTCATTTATCATTCAATTTGGCCATAATTATGCAGTTTACATTAAATTTTGAGAATTTCCGAAAAAAAACTTAAAAATTTGTTTAAAAAAATTTGGTAAGACTTCGTCTAAGACAACCATGGCTTAAATGGTCCTAAATTGTCTATACTATCTTCACCTTAAAGCTTTGCACCCATCTTCCAATCACCCTGTATAACTCCAAAGTACGACAAAGGTAATTGCTTCCATAATTACTTTTATTGGTTTAAATTGGCGACTAAAACAGGTCGACCATTCTCAGAAACGGTGTTTATCTTGATTAATAGTCCGGTTAAAATCTTTTATAAACAGATACCGTGGTCTCGGCCCTCAGAACAGGGGACGTCACTGATTGAGTAATGATGCGTAACAATGACCTTTTCGTCTCATGCAACGGCGACGTCCTTGCTATTGTTTAAACAGTCGTTTATTTCTTGTTTAGATGTATTTGTTACGGTATTGTGACTACAGGATATTGAATTATATTAGTACACAATGTATTTAACCTTTTGTTAGTACATAATAACTTTACGGGTTCCCGCTATAATTTGGAATTCCTCAGCGAAGCCGAACGCTCGATTAGTTCCTTTGGTCCAAAGATCATTTCTGAATGATTGCCCGAGTAATTCGATTAGACGAAGTTTTCGGAGTTGCTCCGAAATCTCTTGATCTATGTTTTTAATCTTGTTATTTTGGGGAAAGTAAGAGCTTTGTCAAAAGCAGACAATGGTAAAAGTGCAGCCAAGTTCTCACAGTTATTATAGGTTAATGTAGCAATGTTGAAATAATTTAAATAACGTAGTTAATTAAGAACTTTTCGTACTTTTACTTTTAAAAGATGTGGGGTATGTTCTAAAAGGCGGTTTGTTATGAGCGTGGGGTAAAGTAAAGGGTACTTTTAGGGATTTATTTAAGTGTCTCTGGAAGTCGGGCTGGGATTTGGGCCGCAATGAAATCTCGCTAGACAATTAAGAACCGTCACAACGAGACGGCAGACTGTGACGCCCTCCGTCTTTACGTTTAACTAACGTTACTGTTATTTCTAGCTGTTATTAAGACTGTTTTCAACTTCTATGAAATTGTTATGAATAGAAATCAAATCGGTATTGTTATGAAGGTGATTTGGCTTGAATTTGATTTATTTATATTGTATTTTATGTCTATATGATATTTAAACGGCTGAAGAATGGTGATTATTTTGTTACAATTGTGATTGATGTCGAATGTTGCCGTGATTAAATAAACATTTAAATATATTGTACCTGGATTTTAGAAGTACCTATCGATTTTTTCCCCTTAGCTAGCTCTGTCGGAATGCTTGGCAAAGACTTACTTACTTCTTCCAGTTCTAACGGAACCTGTCTAGTTCGTCTAGCCATCTGCGTAGTGGCCTATGCGACCCTGCCTCATTGTGTCAGAGCACTAGTTGCTTTGTGTCTCACTGGTGGTCCGGCAGACATGGCCTGCTCAGTCCCATTAGAGGTTGGATCAGACATAGTTTTAATAATAATCGAAAAAATCGTATAGTATTGTAACAAAGCCTTTATATCTACCTTCTTTTATCAGTCACCAGCACCAATCAAAGTTCTTCAAGTCGACGATCTACCTACATCGAAATCTCAATTCATCGTCTCCAAGAATCTTATTCAACTTCACTCATTCAATACGAACGAAAGTAAATCCAGAATGAACGTAATGGGAACGAATGAATATCTAAAGTGACGGACCCACCCAATGAAGCGAAGCTTAGGCCTACTTATACCAATTTGGGACACATTGGTTAGTACTTGCAGACGAGTTTCAAATTGAATAAGTGTTTTAATTTCCGACCTGATGGAATGTTCCTTTTGATAAATGCTTTTAGATTAATGAATGATATATACCTACACAAAATTAGTCTTTTAAAGAGATTTAGATAAGTATCGCTTTTGTCGAATTGTAAGCGATTTTATCTATTTACTTTTCAAATATTCTCAATGATTTATTTCCAAAGAACCATTGATTAAATTATTTTTCCGCACAGCCAGCACTTTTTATCTATTTGTGTGTAGCCAGTCCGTTGACCAAACATGTTTACCGCTTCGGAGCGAAGTGGCAGATAAAATCAGCATCATAAGAACATGCCACGCCTGTAGAAGCTGCACAACATTTAAGGGAGCACCTAAGCATATTTTGTGAATAATCGAAAATCGATAAATCAGCTCGATATATTATCGTAACAGACAGGCCTGAGCCTAATGTTGTGGCTATTACTGAAGGATGGAGACGAGAAAGTACGCATGGATATATTTTTTCTATGATAATGATCAATTCGGCTTACTCGATTGTGGCAGAGCAAAAACCGTACAGGCAACTTGCGGCAAATGGCCTCACTCATAATTCGAATGGATGGTGATAGAGTTGAACGAGCACACTAAAGGCAAAGATTTTCAATGAAATCCTACTAATATTATAAATGCGAAAGTTTGTTTGTATGGATGTATGTATGGATGTTTGTTACTCTTTCACGCAAAAACTACTGAACGGATTTGGATGAAATTTTGCACACAGATGGTTTATAACCTGGATTAACACATAGGATACTTTTTATCCCGGTAGTAAGATCCCGTGGGACAATTTCAAACATCACGCGGGCGAAGCCGCTGGCAGAATATAATTGGATAATCTCCGTTACGAGAAAAATTGAATTAATTTATTAGCTTCAGATCAGATCAGGTTGATTTTTAGCTTGTTACTAGTTCATACACGCGGCTTCGTCCGCAAAACTTCACGTATCATACTTATCTTATTTGTTAATCCAAGCTATAAACTATCTATGGGGTGTAAACCACCTCATCACGAAGCCATCAACCAAGCATTCTGTACATCAAACTAAGTAACTTTGCCCTAAAATTTTCGCTGGCAAATGACTTTTTTTTGGGGTGAAAAATCATGTTTTGTGGTAGAAATCAATGTAACGCACTCGAAACATTGTGCTGGTGGATGGATTACGTAGTACAGGGGTCGTGGAGATGTTTAAAGTAGGTAAAAATAACACACTTGTAATATTTAAAAAAAATGACAAAAACTTGAAACTTTGACCCCCAGTCTAGAAGGTTGTCAGGTATAGTGTAGAACGAAAAAAAGATCGCAATGACGGGGAGTACAAGTGCTTGTCATTAAAAGGTGTTTATGTGCCAAATTTAAGGAGCAAATGTTTGTGTGATGAGCATGGACATTTGTTTCCGAGTCATGGATGTTTATAAAAAAAGTATATAATTATGTAGTCCATCAACTATCTAGTGTCCACGACACAAACTTTGCTTAGTGTGGCACTAGGTGGCGCTGTGTGTTAATGCCCATTGATATTTATTTATTTATTTATAAATTTCATCCAAATCCGTTCAGCAGTTTTCGCGTGAAAGAGTAACAAACGTTCATCCATCCATTCTCACAAAGTTTCTCATTTCTAATATTAGTAGTGAGACTGCGACAGCGGTTACAGTCAATTTATTGCTTACCATGCTAGGGACGGTCGTTGGCCTTACCTGCCTAAACAAAGACCTAGCAAGCCTACATGCGTGTTTAATATCAATATAGACTAAAAACGCGTCCCTTGTCAGCACTAGATCTAAATCTACATGGTTTTGTGACAAAAAATTAATGAACACTATCTACTAGTCAAATTTGAGTCATCATCAGATGCTTAGCCTTTTCCTAACTATGTTGGGGTTGGGTTCCAGTCTTACCTGATGCAGCTGAATACCATTACTTTACACAGGTCGCCCATCTGACCTCTAAAACCCTGTTAGTAATGTGTGATGGCGCAGCTGGAAAAAAAGTTTATTAAATGAAATAAGGTCGAACTTATGTCTGCCGGGGTTGCGGGCCTGTTCGAAAGAGATACCGCGGCCCCGGAACATAAAGGGCGAGGAAGGAACATGGATGGGTTTTGGTCAGTAAGAGTCTGACACTCCCTCCCGCTCCGCTCAGAGTGGGAGAAGTCATTTGATGATTCCCCATCCTAAAAAAAAAAAAAAAAAAGGTCGAACTTATGTATAAACACAAGTATAGAAGGATACCAAACTTGACAATCTCAAAAGAGCTATGTCAACTATTACCTCAGCTAACGTGTATTTTGATGACTCAAACGCTGAAATATCTTGACTGGCGCCGTGAGAATTCTATCACGTGTAAAGTACCTATATTGTGTTATAATATATCAAAGATGGTGAAAACCTACTCCTCCTATTGTGTTGAATAACTGCTGAGTGCTAGGCTGTTATAACAATAACAAAACTAGCAGTCATGGTATCATCGATTGAGTTACACTTTTATATGGGTGACTGTTTTTTGTAAAAGAACATCGGAAAAGCACTACGAATTGAGAATATGGGTGAAGTTAAATAGTATATTTTATAACGAGGAACTAAACGAAGCCATTATATACCCGAGGTGGTTTGACTCCCAAGCTTGCGAGGGAGGCAATGAAAGCGAGGGTATATTAGATTGGCGTTTAGTCTCGAGGTGCAAACTGTACTTTTCACTTCGAGTGCGAGAAAAATAGTCATTTAAAACCGAACAAATTTACACTCGACTATAATTCTGAACTGAGGGGTCAGTTTTTTCTTCTATCAGGTCAGTCACAGATTAACAATTTAAAACACTACACAAACTCTCAACATTTTCGCAATGAAGATGATCCACACTCCACAGATAATTAGTATTTACCTACATCACTGCAGCAGCTAGCAACAGAGACATTGCACATATTTTTCAAAATCAACGATGCACACAAACAACCATAAATTTTTCTCGCGTTAAAGAGTTCATTTGTTTTTTTTTTCAATAAACCGCTTTCTATTTGCAAGCCAATTCGGAATTTAAATAAAGCCTTTGATGAGTCTCTTTTGTGACCATGTTTCCGAGTAAAAGATCGTTCTTTTTTAAATTACTTTTTACTCCCTAGGGAATAAACGGTCACTTTAATCCCGCTTCGTAGGGCTATAATGGCGTACATTTAGAGCATGAGAAGTGAAAAAGTTTTTAGGAAACGCCGTGGTCGTAATTTAAAAGCCTGAATTGCACGTGTTAGCGGACACTCCCTTTATGTCTGGAGGCTTTATTGAGGCTTTATTTAATGTTATGCTTAAATATTTATGTGTTTTTCACTAGTACTGCGACTTCGTCTGCAAAAATTATGAAAACTCGGCTAATTTGCATGATATTAACATAATTTAAGCCTATGTTACTCGGTAAAGATGTAGCTTTTTGATGGAGAAAGAATTTTTTAAATCTGTTGAGTAGTTCTTGAGTTAAATCGTTACAAAAAAAATATCTTTCCTCTTTATTATATTAGTTAGATTATAGGTGTGTGCTAGCTGACATATGACAATTATGTAATTAAATGTTTAGTTTGTTAATAATATACACACTGTTGTATAAAATCTGATTATTTTAACTTAACAAACAGATGCGTTGCTGGTCTGTTTGTTCCACCACTTCTACTTCCCAGCTCTGAACACTAGGAAGTGTCAAAGGATGGACGTTATGGGGACTGTCTCTTGTAAACCTTGTCGAGCAAATAGTGTTGACTATGAGCCTAATTTGAATAAATTACTTGATTTTGATATTAAATTCTATAAGAGATGATCTTGATGATGATCTGATTTAATTAACTGTTAGCGAAGTAGGGCAGGGCACATTGCTGATGGGCGATGGGGTCGAAAAGTTCTGGAATGGCGACTGCGTACCGGAAGACAATGCGTTGGAAGACCTCCCACTAGGTGGACCTATGACCTGGTGAAGGTTGAATCGCATCCAACGGGAATCCGTTGGATGCGAGTCACACAGGACCGTTCAATGTGGCGACACTTGGGGGGGGGGGACTATGTCCAGCAGTGGACGTCTTTCGGCTGAAATGATGAAGTAGACACAATAGTTAACGCTCGCGTCCGACCGATTCGGTTGGGATCCACAGATGAAGGGCTACGAGATTCTATGAGATAAGATCTCACACACATCCTTCACGACAAAACAGCTTCTTATTCAAAGATGACTAAAACTTCCTTAAATCCTGTATTTAGACTGGACTGAGTTATCCTGTCTACGTAGACACAACTGTTTCATCTCTCCGTGAGAATCTTAGTTACAATGACACTAAACCCTTTCTCCAAGTTCCAAACTCGCTTCTTAAGATTTACAAACTGTTTCAGCAAGGGATTACACACGTGACGACTGTTAATATCTTTCGTAAATGTTATACAATGGCATTAAGATTGTCGAGGGGTAGAAATTTTACTTCCTAGCTGTCCCATCCCTTAGTGTAGCGAGTATAATAGGGGTAGCAGTGAGTCCGTCCCTTTTGCTGAACGCGGACGAATGCCAATTCTATTCGGGTATCCCGGACAAGGACATTGCTGTATTTCCTTGATGGTTAACACGCTTTGTATATTCAAGCAGGGAGCAAGGCTGAAAAATCTGGGGTTATTTTTTACTGACATGAATCAGTGCCTGTGTTAGATAATCCCTTAAGATTTAAGTTAGGAAGATGCCAAACAAGTACTTAGATATTAAACCAAACTTTTTAATTAAAGTGTGAACAAAATGAAAAAAATATCATGAATCAGTTTCAATAGAAATCCATAACAAAGATAGCTTTTAGTCACGCAGTCGTTGGAAATAGAATTCACTTCTTTTCACAAAACCAATATATTCCGCGTTATTATCAGAGGGTAGAAACATATCTTCTCAAAGCACATAAGCGTGGTATGTCGACTGGAAAATGGTTATAAAAAGGCACTTTTGCTAACCCTCCAACTACGAAACTATCAGATGTTAGTGGAACAAAAACTGGTTTAATTTTGCTCAGAGGTTGGACATCAAACGTTTTTGTGGTAACCCTACCGTGTCTGTGAGGGTTATAAATGCGTCATTTTTGTTATAAAAACGGAATTAACGAAGTGACTTTAATGTTTGCGTTTCATTATTGTTTGAATTAATTAAATATCGTCGCTGTCCTAATTAAAAATATTCTTGAAACGGTAGTCTTTATGTGGTCGTTTTAAGGTTGAAGTTGATAAAATTAAGTCTATATTATCATTGGATATGCGATGGGATTCCCCAATTTGTGAGAGCACCCGCGGTAAACAACAGATTTCCACCCTGAGTTTTCTTGTTGACATCAATTCCTAGAAAATATTATAGGTAAGATTGATTCTTCCCAAGAACACTGATACATTATAGAAATAGTCTAGGAACTAATATATAGGAATATAAATAAAAAAGGATAAATTAATGGCAGTCACATATTTTATCGAAACGGTCCTTTTTCCCCATCATGAGGCATAGGATTAGTTTGTTAGAGAAAGAGGCATGACCTCCAGTTTCAATTTATTACGGGGATAAAATAATGGGTAGCGTATTGTGACATCGGTAAGTTTTTATACCTATGTATTGTTTCTTTGCTATTTAGGTCCAATTCATTGTTGTTGATTATGAGTTAGAAGAAGAATGAAGAAGAATAGAAGAATAATTTATTTAAAAAGAAGGTATTACAAAAGTATATATTTAAGTGCAGTAGAGTTATTTTTAACAATTGTATAATTAGTGCTTATAATGAAACTACAATTACAATATATATATAACAGTTGCTGCCGTTGCTGGTAACGAAATTATCAAATACAAATGTTAGGTAGCGACCAACCTGATCTAGGTTTATTAAAACCTGTGTTTCAGGCCGTTACTTTAAATTGCATAATTTAATTGGGACAGTAAAAGTTCTCAAAAAAAAAAGAAAAAGAAGAAAAAAGCAAGGACCTAAAAGTGAAAATCTAGTAGCGATAATGATGATGGGAAAGTCAAAATTGACAAAAGCCGAACACCGAGAAGTTTATCAAACGCTCCGATTCGATTTCGACTCGGAATGTCGTATGTCCGTCTCGTTCGCTCTTACGATGTCAAACAAAAACATAGAATACGACTTGTCGAATTAAAGTGTTGCTGAAAACGCGAGCGGGTGAGGAAAATTGGCGTTATCTTTTTTAGAAATAAGTAGCATCTGGAATGGAAAGTAGCTGGTAGCAAACTCTACTAATCCAAATACGTATAGATACGTTTCCTCATAGACGATGAATTAACATAAAAAAACTTATCAATTCTCACGGTATCATTCCAATCAACCAAATGTTTTATTTCAAAACTAGCTGACCCTTGCAACTTCGTCAGCGTCACCTAAGAGAGAAAAACGAAAGGAAAAAAGTCCCCGTTTTTGCAACATTTTTCATTCCTGCTCCGCTCCTAATGGTCGTAGCGTGATGTAACGTGAGTATAGTCTAAAGCCTTCCTCGATAAATGTACTATCCAACACAAAAATATTTTTTCAATTTGAACCAGTAGTTCCTGAGATTAGTGCGTTCAACCAAACAAACAAACTCTTCTGCTTTATAATATTAGTATAGAAGTATAGATATTATCAAGTCAGAAAACTATCATACTTCCATTACCTGTTTATATTTACTGCTCTTATCTAAGTTCTTGAAACTGCCACCACCTTGCAGTCCTAACAAAACACAACTGAGAAGTTTATCAGTTGGACCAGTTTAACTTAATATATCTTGGTGGCGCAGCTTGCGAAGCCAAAAACCAACATTGTGTCAAACTCAGTACTGTTCTGATTAGTTCTTTAGTCTGCCACGAGTCTTCTTAAGCTGGTTGTAAAACAAGCTTGTATCGTGTTGGTGTTACTGATAAGATGTGTTTACTTTTATAATGCAATTATTGTGTATTTCCAATTTTATCACCGGTTTGTTTGTTTGTTTGGATTTTTCTATAGATAATATTTTACTACGACGATTACTATATTACGACGACTCGAATGGCGTAGTGGTAGTGAAGCTGCCTTGCGTTCATAGGGTCCTGGGTTCGAACCCGGTAGGAGCAAATGTTTGTGTGATGAGCATGATGGACATTTGTTTCCGAGTCATGGATGTTTGTATGTATAATAAGTATATATTTAAAAAACAAAAAAATATATATGTAGTATATCAACTATCTGGTGTCCACGACACAAGCCTTGCTTAGTGTGGCACTAGATGGCGCTGTGTGTTTAATGTCCAGCGATATCCAGCGATATTTTGTTGACATGACAATCAAAAGAAATGCTGGAGTTTGCCTAAGATATGATTCAGGAATGAGGTTTTTTTCTTGGAATTGTTCCAAGAATTTTAGGTTTCACCTTGTCTTCCTAGTTTGTTTGAAATTCTGAGAATACTTATGCAATAACCACCTTTTGAAAAGTTCACTTTCGTCATCATTTTCTTGCCCTTATCCCAATTTATTTGGGGTCAACGTAGGACCTCTTCTTCCATACATATCTATTACTCGTTATCTCATCAGACACCTCCATTCTTGCCATATTATCATCCTTTACACAGATCAAATCAGATGAAATCTTGAAAAGTTCACAACTCTTTACAAAATAAATAAGGAATTCATGTTGTTAAGATTCCACAAACAACAACGGATTCGAAGGAAAAATATCTACTGTATTAATTCTGACTGTTATATTTTCTTGCAATTTTAAACTTACATCAGACAAACGATAATTGCGAGGTCAACAGTGTAAGAAAGACTTAGCAGATAGCCAACAAAAAAGTTTTAGACAAAAGAGAAAAATACACCATTCGGCCATTTAGAGCCTTATGAATATTCAAAGTGCTCGCCAGTCTTTATTTTTAAGGCCACTTAACTGGTGCCAAGTTTAATAATTTAATTTATAAAAGCATTGTAGTCATGCTCCATTAAAAATAACATTGAGAAAATATTGTTAATTCTCTTTATGTGGCGTTTATAACCTGTTCCGTGATGGTATCTTCGCATCTCACAATTTTATGCTCCCATCAAAATAGCTTCTCAAAACAAACATGGTTTATGTGAATCTTTTGAATATTATGTTCCATATAAGTACCAGAGTATCTTCCTACGTGGGTTCCTTATTTAGAGCGCTTTTAACTTGAATAAAAGAAATGTCAGCCGACTGTATGTTAGGGCTGGGATCAATTGGGATTTCATCCACGGTAATGTTTTAAAGGGTCTTAATTTTTTCCATAATCCAATTACTTAACGGAGCTCAAAAACTTTTTGCCGCATCGGATTAAGCTCTTTGCGACACCGTAACCTATTCGGTGAGGCAAGCAAGGGTCCCGTCATATATTTTTTATCGACACATTTCGATAAGGATGGATGTTGTTCTTAAGTTGGGACCAGACGCCAGCAGGGTGTGGGGGCGGCGTGCGGGGGACGCGAAGTGGGTCGCCCCGAGGGTTGCCAGGTGCGGTGCCCACCCAGATTGATCGGTGTTTTATTTTTTTAAGTGTAAAACATAAAAAGTAAAAAAGATTGCGTTTTTTTGCGGTTGTACTGTGACCTTTTTATTAATGTTCGCATGTAATGGGTGTCGTAAATGATAAGAGGTTGTGCTGATATCGTTGAATACAACACTCTTACTTTGACATTGCGTTGTCGGGATGTTCTGCAAACATATATGCGAAACAAAATAGAGTTTTATACAGAAGTTCGACTAAACCAGCAAACTTTTCACCGCGTCGCGAACTAAAACTCACATCCACGTCCGTCCCATTTTTCCACGGGCAGCCCTGTCTCCCTGATAGGTATTTATAGCCCGCCGGCACCAGCGGAATGCATCGCCCACCTCCATCTAGCAATAATAACACCACTGTCAAGTTCATTACTCACTCATCCCGATGTAAGAGCTTTGAGCCTTTATTATCGTAGTCCTAATTATAGAGTTTGTTATCTTGTAGCGGTGACACTAAAGTGAGTCATTTCCTCCCGTTTAGATGGAGACGAATTCCTTGAAGCGAGAACTTGGTGAGATCGTGTCTACGTTTAAAATAATATGACCGTATTGGCGCTTTGGTAGGCGCCGAATTCCACGTGCAGGAATGTTGGCGTGTGTTTGAACACAGTATAATCATGTATAATACTAAGAGATAGTGATCTTAGTTCTGATGTTGATAATGATTTCATTTTACTTTAGGAACAGTTACTTACTGGAAATAACATCATTTGATTTGATTTGATTGTTATTATTACAATCCATAATCATCATCTTCATTCTCTTGCCCTTATCCCAATTTATTTGGGGTCGGCGCAGCATGTCTCCTTCTTCCATACTCCTCTATTTTTCGTCCTCTCATCAGACAATTCTTTTCTTACCATATCCTTCTTAACACAGTCCATCCATCGTTTCTTTGGTCTTCCTCTCCTCAAATACCCACCCACATTCATACTCAAAACTTTTGTCACGGCATTTTCCTCATTATTATTACAATCCACATGTAATAAAAAACGAATTTTAAATCACATAGGCCTAGATGGGCACTTATAAAACATGGAAAAAGGTACACGATTCGGATTGGTCGTTTCCATAGAGAAGAACCGGCAAGAAACTCCATGGTTGCTCTTTTCAAATCATTTGGTGTTACAATATTATTGTGTTACAGCATTAGTACTTATAAATGGGGGGACAGCGTAGGTCCGACAATAGGTCGTTGCATTGCTATACAGAAAACGTAAAACAAGGTAAATATTTAACAAAAGTTAAACTGCATCTGGGACTGTACAACGCCTACAAATAGTAATGGATTGTAAAAAAGAAGTACATTTAATTGATGGCTGAGAGAGTTTGTATGAAAGAAGATGAAATACTGCGTCGACTCCAATAAAAGCAGGAGGATGATGAAAAAGAAAATAAATAAAACGAGACTAAACAAAAGATCTCAAAGTCTGAAAATAAATAAAAGCGTCTACGTAATTAGTCCCTTAATTATTCTGTAATTAACATTTTTATTGGACTTAGGTAAAGCACTCGGAATAGTTAAAAGAAAATGATCAGAATTCTATAGAGAAATACAGTTGAGATGTATTTGTAAACAGGATCTTCGGTTAAACTCAATAGAGAGCTAATTTGTATGCGGATCAGCTGCTGTTGTCATGAATTTTAAAATTCTGTAAAGACTCGACGACGTCTGTAATCCTTCTGTCTGACATTTTGAAGTTTTGAAATAAAAACGCTATAGAATTTAAGCTCAAATCTCAGAAGTGTTCGAAATAGTTAAGGCCTTCAGTCCATAAACAGCTCTTTATAGTTAAAATACAAAGAGGCTTTAAAGCGCTTTCCAAATACATGTTACTATGTAGTATTCAAGACTATAAAATTTTAACTATCGACGAAACAGTTTTGGATGTAAAATCTATCGTAAACATGAGCCTAACTGCTGAGATTTGAGAAACATTGTTGTAAATTCTCTAGAGAGATGTGAGCCTCGACGTTCCAATGCATATGAAGTGTTGGGAATTTTTGATCTAAAGAGGTTTATTGCTTCGAATAGAATTACTGAGGGGACAGATTCTATAGACTGATAAGAAATGAGAAGATAAATCTTATGAATAGACAAAAGACGTTCTGCTTATAACAGGAACTCTGCCTTTGCTTTGTGCTTGCAAATTGCATGCCATATCAAAGTGAAGAAAATATTAGCAAAAAAACGGACGTAATAGAATGGGAGGCACAGGAGTAAATTATTTATGACTAGAAAGAGTTACAAAACACTAAAACAGCATTTTGTTTTTTTATTAGCTATTGCCCACGTAGCTTCGTCTACGTGAAATTATTATAAATAAAATATGATTTCTCTATTTCAATCGGATTTTGTTAACAATTTCAAGTGGATTTTATTTTTTGCACGGAACCCTAATCTTTTTTCGTAGCCTGGCTACTCCTTGTAACATCAACTATCTCCTAGTAAAAGTCACGTGAAAATCGGTTGTTTTCTGATTCGTCTGTCTGTTTGTTTGTTCGGCGATTTGCCGGAACACACAAACAGACAGACAATCTGACAGACACACAATTTTTTATGTTGTTAAAATATCGTCAAAAAGCTGTTACTTTGAAATTTCAGACAGATATTTCAAATATAGGTATTGATTTGTATAGAGATCAGCGTGGTCGAAAGTGAGATATTTATAGCGACTGGAGTTGCTTGTTATTTGAAGATTCTTAACCTCGGTGTCTGAAATCCTATTGAACTGAATCTGTTGTCAAACTCTTGTCAAGCAATTTGATTATTTATTGAGTGACAGTCAATCAATTCACTTCAGTTAACACGACAACGTGTTGGTTAATTTTGGTGTTGTATTGCAATGTAAGTCTTTACGGAACATCTATTGTTTTTTGATAGACCTAAGTCAACGCATTTACCATTGTCTTAAGCATCATCACCAGTTCCTAACTTAATTATTCCTAAGATTCATCATCTGCTGAGTCTTTTTCCAACGATGTTTGGAGCGACTCAAAGTCAATCCGAATACAGCTTCATTCCAGTGTTTTGCATGGAGCGTCTGTCTATCGGACCTCCACAACCCTGTCACTGGGTAATGCAATACCTCTTGGTAAGACTTGTTGTCAAACTTTCGGGCCACTGACCCTCTGTAACAACTGCTGAAAATCTACAATAACAGCCAAAACTAACGACTTTATGTGATTTCTAATAATAATAATAATAAGCTCTCTTTAGGCGGTTGGATCAAGGGCCTGATTCAGAAGGAAGTACTCCTCGATACGGCCCGCATTGTGAGGAGGATCCTGTCTCTGCAACCCTAACCACCGGTGACTTGGACCCTGCTCCCGACACCGGCGGACCCCTATCTTTTATATTTTTAAATGTTTTTATATCTTTTTGAAGAAATATTTAAAAATGTATAAAGTAAAATGTAGAATGAATAAAGGAGATAATAATTTATTTCATATCATGATCCATAGTTTGTTAGTAATACACTTATGTCTACGTTAGTAAAATATGAAAAATAGGAGTGTAATAAATGGACGCCAATCCACAGACAGACCTCGGTAAACGCAGCTTAACCTTCGATCGATCCTTGCGGACCCGTCTTCTCACTATTCTTATAACTCGTAAATAGGCTCTAATTACCCTTTACTATAAATACAAACATAAGCACCACCTCGTTTGTAAGTCACAAAATTATCAGGTGGTCGGTAGTTCACATAATTGCGCTATCATGGTCGTTTATACCTTGTTAAGCTTTGCCTAATTGTCGGGTATTACGTAAAACAGACAAACACTGCTGTTGCACACTTAAGTTTAAATTACAGTGTAATGTACAGTAAGTATAACGATTTTACTGGCTATTTTGGTCTAACGTTTGTTAGTTATTTATGAAAATTACCTGGAAGAAGGTAACTGTGTCCTAGATTTCAGTTCGTTGTTATTTTGTTTGCTTTTGTGTCATATTCTTTTCAGAACGTCTGAACGTTATCAGCTGTTAGTTATTCTGCTGTTCTGGTTTTGTTGTCCCAGTTATCTTTTAAGTTTTGTGCAGAACCGCTGTTTTTTTTTTTATCGAAATTGTCGAGCATTCCAATAATTCTAGAATTCTGTTATGACGACTCCTTGGTAAACTTGGTTGCGTGAGATGTACCTAACACCTCGTAACTTGTAGATAATTATGAATTCTTACATCAATTAACCATACACAAAACTGAATACATTCGAAAGAATTAAAACATAGACACACGCAAAAATTAACCCGTCAACCAACCAACAGAAGAAAATCAGACACCATCAGAAGAAAAAATCAAAATCAAAAATATTTACTTTAGCTCTCCCCGGGTCACGTTCTCAACTCAAATTGTACGTATATTCACGTTCAGTATACGAAGGGTTATTGAATCAGAGTCGTGCCGGCTCGGGCCGGGCACCTCCCCCGGGCTTGATACACCCTGGCACGACATATTTCACAACTTTGTAGTCAAAAGTACTTTGGAACTTGTAGAATTTACAAACAACGAACGTGTACACGAGAAGGAGCTAATTATGTAGAAAATTTTAGAATTTTATGAAAGATTACTTGAGAAAGATTTTTTAGAAAATGTTGTCTTGGATACAGATTTCGAATCGGTGAATTAAAGACGAAGTTTTCAGGGGGACGATTAAATGAATATTTGAACTGCACTGACTTATGTCGCAGTACCTACCAATAGTATTTGACAGGTCAGCCATCCGAATCTTTTTTCGTGCATCTGTTGTTTTATTCAATTTTATTGAAGCAAAGTCTTTTCCAAGTTTCAAGAAACTTATTTGAGAGCTTTATCTCGTCTAGCTATAAATATTCACGAGTAAAGCTTAAGAGCGTATCCTTCATCACATCATCATCATCATCATCAGCCTATAATGTTCCCACTGCTGGGACACGGCTTCCTCTCAATGAGAGGGAATGGGCTATAATCTACCACGCGGGCCCAGTGCGGATTGGTAGATGTCACATGTCTTCGATTTTTTTATTCTAGCATATCCTTGGCGGTATCTTAATTGTTCCGTTTTTGGTCTGCTGGCTATTCATCATTTTCTTAATACACCTTACTCTTTCATGTATAATTTGTTACTCAGTTTATTTACGCAAAGAGTAGGGTTACCCATTAGCAAGGGACTACGCGTCAGAATAAGACACGAAAAAATTTGATGTCGGACGGTTTCCCACGACCAATCGCGGCGTCTTATTTACTTTTCTTAGAAATGTTATTTTTATTTTTGCGGCGACTCGAATTTCGATCGACAGGTCGTGATTTAGAATCTGTTATAAAAAATGAGTTAACATCCAAAGAAAAAAGTTGCCTAGAAGAAACCCGGAAGTATTTGTTAATTAATTTTAATAGATTTTTTTATGCGGCATACTTTTTATTTACAGTCTTTTTACGTATAAAAAACCGTTCGTTGAGCAGATGATTGGCCATTAGACGGATGATATGAATCAAAAACACACATACATAATAAGTAAATCTTGTTTTATCAAATCTCTTCCGTCCGGAGTCACGTCAAACGAGTTTGCACAGATGTTACGTATTTCTCTTTCTTCAAATAAAAGCCAAATCATATGTAAATTATTCAGGAATCTCGACCTCAGGATATCTATAGCATAATATAATGGCGTTATCTTTTCTTTTGCGAATTCACCACCTCGAGCGGAATTTAAAATTCAAAGCGTTGAAATTACCGCTATGTGGACCATTTATGGTTGGCATGACATGTAAATGAGGGCATTTAGATACACATAAATGCATTGGGACAGTCCTATTATAATCAAATAAATATTTTACAACAGCTGCTTATCTGCAGAATAAAATGCAAACTGCTTTAAGAAGATTGGTTTTATTTCGAAGAGAACGGGAAAGAAAGTAGATCCGGAAAGCACAATGTAAATTCCAGTTCTTGAACAACAAAACAATGAGTATCAAAACTAGCTGAAGACTGTAAAAGCCGTGTACCAACAAAGGACGTCTTTACCCAAAGAGTCTGGATGACGGAGAATACGAAGATTTTTAATTTTTCCTCCTTTATACTTGACATTTAATTGCTTGAGGCTTCATACAGGAAAATTTTCCTCGTTTTGGTTTGCTTAAGGTTTTTTAAGTTCACAAGGGAGAGGTAAGGGGCAAGAGGGCGTGGGAGGTGTACCTATTCATTTTATATTTAAATACGTATTATTATACGTAGCAGTGGAAAAGGGTGAACATTTTCGTAAGGGAAGGTTGTTTTAATGGCAGAAAAACGGAATAAACCTGGTTGCTTCCAGTTTTCAAGTTAGGGTTAATGCATTTCACAATGCAAAGGGTAATTGCCTAAATATCTTGGTCAGGGATGTTCAAGTTTTGCAATACGAGATGATCCCTTCTCAGATAATCTTTCTGAACAGAGATTTCAAACTAGAGATATGATTTCCATATCTATTCTGCTCTGTGTGCATACAAATAAATCAAACGTGCACGTTTATTGATCTATTGAAAACTACAAAGCCATATCGAAAACATTTCAAAATTCAACGTCAGTCAGATATCATACGGACCGGATAGCTGTCATTGGCAGGTTTCAGCGATCCACATTCAGTTAGACAGGCTCAAATATACCTAACACTAGGCCTCGTTCAGGGTAAACGTGAAACAAGGAGGTAGCGGGCGAGGTAGCGGGAACGATTTTAGTAGTATAGGGGGTAGTCCTCTCTCTTGTTCTAACGAACAATAGACTGCCACACGTTTGTTGGGTCACTCAGTCCTTTTCCGCTTGGACTCACTTGACTGACGCAAACGCGGTGGCTTCATAATTGTGTTTAATATTTCGTGCTTACCTTAGCACCCGCGCAAGTTTCACACTCTGAACAAACCCTAACTCGAAAATAACAAAGCCTTTCAGCCTATACAAAGAGGATTATTACCCGTCGTATTCCCCGAGAGAAACTCTTAGAAAACAGCAGATTTACCTAAGCATATACACCGTACCTGTATCAGTGTTTTATTCTTTCGTAAAAGGCGGCGCAGATTTGGCCAGACGCTTTTATGTATCACAGAATTAGCATTCCTTACGAAAGGAAACGTGGAGAAGATAAAAGGAATTGGAATTGTACATTAAAGAGTCGATTGAATAAGTTTCTTGATGTATTCAAAGAGACGTAATGTAACTGTTTGGGTCGGTTTTGCCAAGTGCGTGTTGGACTCACATTATTTTAGACAATGCCGTTTAGAATGTGAAACAAAAAGGAAAAAAAATTGTACGAGAAGATTTACAGTGCTTATTTGAATGTAAAAATTGCAATATTTTAACTAATTTTTACTTGTAAGAATACATACGATTTCCACTATTGGCTGGTCTCCGCACACCAAATGCTGTAATTCAGTGCACAGTATTCGATTTAGGAGCGGATTCATGTGTTTTTTTAGATATTAGTTTCAAAGCTGTAATCTCCTTTTAAAAGTGATACAGCTTGCAACTACTTTTCAAAGCATCGATTAAAAAGAAACATTTTTTTATTTTAAAATTCGAATCTTTTGAATTCATTTCGAAGCTGGAAGTTTTGTTTTGCCATAGAATCGTAAAGCATTGCTTCGGCCGCAGTGTTTTTGACAGGTCGGCAGTCGGCCCAACGTCTTTTGTCGCTTGCTTTTGTATATTTAACAGAGATTTATCGAGTTTCACAATAAACGAATACAATATATTTGTGCTTGATCCGATTCCTGAGATATTCTGATCAATGTTCTGTAACAGACGCAAATATATTTTTGAATTACTTTGTATTGTCAAAATATCATCTTTAATTCCCATTTACAATATTATCATAATGTATTTTTGCCACAGTTTTTAACTTATTGCAAAATTTTATAATGTTTCAGTATTTTCTCCGCAATACATTTAATTACAGTTAATCATATCGTTTACCGGTAGGTCCATAAACATGGGTTATAACAGAATAAAATTTATTAAAATAATCATAATTAGAAACCAGTTTTAATAAGGATGATATTATGTACAATTATGGATCTGATGATTATGAATGATAGCAAGTAAAATATGAAATATGCATGCAGGCTTGTCTTTTTTCTTCTAAGATTGCTATAAAATTTAAATCGTTAAAATAAATATTTATTAGTTGCAGTAAAAGCATATACCTAACTAATGAGAGGTAATCAAAAAGTAATTAAATGCTTGTACGATGTGCAAGAAAAGCATGACTCTCGATTTTTCCTTACGAAGCAAACATTGATGAGTATTTTAACGGGTCTTGAAAATGTTCTAATAGGTTTTTCTTTTTATAAAACATGACCAGTCTCTGCCTTGGACAGCTTTTATGACTTGACAAGATTTCTTTTATAATCATTAATAAACACATAAACTTACTGGAGTAATTTTTCTAATTGATGGTGAAAACCGTACCAAAACTCATTAGTACCTGGAAATACACACACAAAAGGGGTAGCCTTGAATCAAATTATAAGGTAGTTCTTATTTCTTTTATGTTGTATGTGATGAAGCCAATGCCAATGCCAATTTTTCGCCAACCTCCGAAACCCTATGGATCATTGTTAAGTTTTTGATAAATAATTAATTTTTCTTACATTTTTTAGTTTTCGTAATTTTTTTCCACCAAGGGCCTTTTGCTACGGTAAAAGTCACTATGGAAGTTTTTAATTATTATTCCGCCATTTTGTCTTTTACGGCCACGCATAATACCTTTCTTGATATATATAGCTGGTTATGCTGGTATTAATACAAACAAGTTTAAAATTGTCACGTTTCCGACATATGAGCTTTCAAAGTTAAAGTCCATTCACTGATAGAATCTTCAGCACAAGTTTGATTTGATCAGATAAACATATTTAACGTATATCAATCGATAGCTGGCATCAATACAAACAGGTTTTGTCCAAATCAAAACGTTCTATAGTGTCACGTTTCCGAGATATAAGCTTCAAAATCCAATCAATGATACTTAGTATCTTCAGCACAACTTTGATTTGATCAGACACGCATAAAACGTGCATCAATCGATAGCTGGCATCAATACAAACAAGTTTTTCTTAGACAAAATTTTCTAAAGCGTCATGTTTCCGAGATTTAAGTTATCAAAGGTGTGCTCGTAGCGATCACAACTATTTCGGAAACCTGACACTTAGAAATATTTTGTCTTATACGTTTTAAGCATGTCTGATCAAACCAAATTTGTGCATCAGTGAATAGATTGTGATAGCTCATATCACGGAAACGTGACATTTTATACCACTTTGCGTCATACAAAGCTTGTTTTTATTGATACTAACTATCGATTAATATAGGTCTTATGCGTGGCCGATACACTGAAAAAAAAATCAGGTTAAGGTTGCGGGAATCCACTGGACGCGAGTCGCACGGGACCTGTCAATGTGGCGACACTTGGGGGAGGCCTATGTCCAGCAGTGGACGTGTTTCGGTTGAAATGATGACGACGATGATCTACCAATTCCATGGACTATCATTGCATAGAAAGTTAATATTGTTGGTCATTATTTCAGTATTAAGTCTATCAAGAAGCTTCAAAAACCAACCTATGCTGGAAATCAAAACTCGGTGATAATAACATCAAAAAAAGAAGAAAAACGGCATTTTACTATTCCATACTCCAGAGGAAAGCTAAAAGGGTAGTAGTAACTTATAGGTTTTTCATAATATTGCTAACTTGGGGGTAGAATATGGAAGACGGTCAGGTCCCTAAGCTCGCATACATTATAAGTTTGATGTTTGCAAATTGAGTATTTATGGCCGTTGTCGTGACAGACTTGCGAAGTGGGGCCTGAAGAATACCTTACGTCAGCAGTGGAAATATGGTGAAAGGTGTTTATAAATAAATTCATTGACACACACATGGGTAACAAATAAACATAGACAAACAAAAAACAACATGCGGGGCAGTCTCTGGGGAATGCCGGATAGAAGTGAAAACAGTTTATCGATAATAAACTTTATCTCAATTGTATAAGGTTGATTTTGACTAACCGTTCTATGAAAGCGTTCGGTGACGATGACGCGAGTTCATATTTTTCGTTCAGCCAAAAAAAGCAAAACGTACCTAAAGAAGATTTCACTTAAAAAAAAAGGAAAAAAGGGGTACAGCCTGTGAAGATACCTTTCTTCCTTCCTTTTCTAGGTGTTAAATAGTATTGTCATTATTAAGTTTCCAGCTTCCGTGTATGATTTGAGAGCTTCGAGGGCTACTATAAAACATTTCACAATCAGCTAGATCGCAACAGGAAATAAAAAAAACCTGATTCACGAAACCCACGACTAAAATTAGAATACCAAGAAATATATTTAAATTGCATAGGTCGTGAATCTATGAGACATCTTGGCACATGGTTTTCCCTATCAGCCTATCGTGTCAGTGAGTCAAGTAGTAGTAACTATGAACTCGTATTTGCAGAAATCAATGTGAGTTATCAAAAGGACCCTTGAAAGGATGACGAATATCTGTTGTTATGTGACTATTTGTGTACTATCAAAATAAACTTAAGATAGCAACCAATATCTTTAAAGTAAGCACCGATAACGTTGGGAACGGTAGCCCGACCTTATTCAATTGAAAATGTTACACCAGGGAGCATTGGAATTCCAATAGCTTTGATTCCTAGCACGTGCTGTTTGAAGTGGGTTTTCACGTTCAGTTCAAAGTCCGGTACAACAGACTTCTTCATTGTTTTTGTGGTCACAAGCGCTTCTACTAAACATGAGGGCCTGGTATTTAGGTCGCGGAGTGTTATTCCCGGAGTCTGGATAATGTTGATGACAAATTGGTTTTACATGGGAGTTAAACATAACTGGTGACATATAATGCCTCTTGCCTTACCCTTGAGGGATTCCAGTATTGATATCGTGTTACAAAGGGTGTAGAACACCTCTTCACGAAGCCGAAAGGCACTTGTTGACCCCATTATTCTATTCTATTCTATTCTATTCTATTCTATCATTGCCATATTTTTTTTGTTCTGCACCATACCTGGGAACCTTCTAGTTACGGAGATATGGGGGTCAAAGTTACAACTTTTTGACATGGTTTTTTTAAATACAAGTTTTTTTTGTTGTGATGAGGTGGTTTACATCCTGTATACTCCAGCATCTATAAAACACTGTGTCGTCTTTTACACTTACACTTACAGTTTGTAGTCCAACAAAAGCCGCCAGCGAAGACCGTGGTTAAAACTTTAAAAAGCTTTACGTATGTGTATTCTTCGCAAACTTTTAGAACTTAGTAGTTGTCGGCCGCATAAGTTTTAAGTGCCTAAATTTATGCACATCGTTCGAAAGTAGCTTCTACTGGAGTGATTCCGTATCTGTTTGTTGGACTCGCTAAGGTCTTTATCGGATATTTTTCTAGAAGTTTCGCCTTCGAAATTTTCATTTGTTATATTAAAAGTGGCGGTTTTGTTTGACGTCGGTGCAGTAAGAGGCTTAGGATCGTCTCGGCGCCGCGCCGGTAATAGAAGAGTGGTTTTTAGACTTCAGTCTGAATTTGCGGTATCCTGAGAAACTTATTGAATGGTATTTTATTTTGCTACAAACTTGTAGTTTTTAGCAAATAAAATAGTTGTTCAGTAAGGCTATATTATAGGGTATGTTTTGTAGTTCTTTCAGTCAGGTTGGTTTCCTGGGAAAAACAACAAATGTGTTGGGTCCATCTTTTACAGAACTTTTTTTTCCATTAAACCTTGCAAATATGAACAGCCCCAGAGTTTTTTGCTCGCAGTTCCATATTTTATTCAATGGTCTAATGCACTGGTTCCCAACCTGTGGTCCGCGGACCACTGATGGTACGCAGGAGCCTCGACTACGGTCCGCGAAAGATTAAAATGTTATTCGTACTTTTTAACACAGAAGATACAAGCTCAACCCAACCTTATTGGACCTATCAGAGGCAAAATTACTAAATGATTGCTCAATTTTTCGGGCTCAATTCGATCGCTTTTGTCCAATTTTTGTATAGTGTGAGTTAAAGATTCACTCCCCTAGTTATAATATAATCCCGTCGGTGTCCATGTTTGTCTAGGACCATATGATCCCTGTTAACAATGAACATACCAAAGTGGTTCCTGGCCTAAGGAAGGTTGGGAACCACTGGTCTAATGGGTGAGACGTGGGTACTGACAATTATAACTCCAAGCCATATATGTCTGAAACGTAAATAAGTATTGGTATACTTAACTGAAAAAACATAGAGAACTCATATGCCAGAATATTCTCTGTATCTGTTCCCAATTTCACTGCTCCTCTGAAGTTCCATCTACATAATATCATCCAAACTGAATATTTATTCTGTAGTTAGAATAATGTCGACGTCGAGCATCAAAAAGTATTCGTCACAGCTGACGGTTACTGCTTTGAATAATTGCAAAATAAATGTCTGTCCATTACAGAGAAATTCTGTGAGCATCCTTTGGAATAAATCGAGTTTTTGTAAAAAGAAAAAAAAAAAGGCAAATGAAAAGAAACTTTGACAACATAAATAACTGATTGATCGAAAAGATATAAAAATAAGAATAACGACGTGATTTTAATAATTAAAGAACCCAATCAGCTCATAATTAAATAGTAACACGTAACTAGTTCAAGAAATTCAAAAGTGAAATTGCGAAATGAATATCAAACGACGCCGGAGTAAGTTTAGCATTTATCTATAAATTCACAATGGGGGCCGGTGTCTTGACAGTCTTACTTCTTGGTAATAAATACCGTTAATGAATGTGGCAGTTCTAGAAAAGGACTCCATCGATTATACTAAACTATGGTTTTCCTAAAGTCCTTCGTCAACTTTGATGTTGTTTTTTTAACCTACCGGTTGATATTTTGACCTAAAATCGCCATCAAGCGATAAGTCGGAAGATAGACAGACGGAAACTCTAAAATAACAGTTATAATTTAACGTTATGGGAACACGCAGTTAGGTATGCTTGGATATTTATTTTTGAACCGTAGAAAGATTGCTTGAGATATTGGTCGGTTTAGAGATAGAAGAGAATTTTTTGTGCGAACTGGGCAAAAAGGATTATGTCTTCGTTAAGCACGCTTTTTGCATACATCTTTTTCGCTATATTCGCAAGGCGTTCCATGTCAAATACTGGTACTCAGCTGTAACCGGAAGAAGAAGCTGTATCCGGTTAGACTGAAAGCCGAAAAGATGACGCCTTTTGTTTATTGTGGGAGCTAGTTCCGAATTCCAATTTTGCCGAATCACAAATTATTTTTAAAGTACATGTCAAATGTACTTTTACCAGTGAACGGTTGGTCAAAAGCCTTTCAGAAAAATGTATAAGCTTCCCAATAACGTCCCACGGATTACATAACACGGGTGTAACAAAGCAACACATATAAAGCAGCAATAAAAGCGATACTTTAACACCTGTATGTACTGCAACTTCTGTTAACCCCACAACAGCGATAATACACGAAATCCCACCTAATAAAGATACGGATTTGTCGAGCAAAGCTCATACAATGCGATTTGTTCCGCTATTTTTGGCGCAGATTTTGAATTAGTTTCCTTCCGCAGCTTTCCTTAGGAGCTGACGGGAGTTCAAAGGAAGGATTTGGACGGATTTGCTTCGTAAGTGTAGGTATGCATGCAGTGCCATTAATAATTGATTAGCCTTGAGATTAAACGCAAACAAAACGTTTAACTTATCGTGTTTCGGTTAGATTATGAACAGAAAACGTGCAGTTTCTAGTTTCTAAAGCACTTAATTGTGCGTAGGTATTTTATTCTTCAAACAAATGAAATTCAGCGTTTATACAAACAAATATACCTACGTAACAAGGTCTGCAGACATTTTCATACACGTAGATGACAAACCCGACCTTCGGGAAGGTCCTTTCTATTTATATCATGCCCATGTTTTTATTTAACTCAATGCGAGTCGTTTTTAAAGTCCCTTTGTGATCAAAGGATCACGCTCCAATGAGCATGGGATAGTAAACGGAAAGTCTAAGTGGATTTAGCAGGTCAAAGGACGCGAGGGGCGCTTTTGACCCCCTAAGATGGTCAGAACGTTTGTGTAAAGGAAGTTTGGATATAGACTTCCACTTTAAGTATATTAAGAAGGCGTAATAGATACTCGGGCCTATCTGGAAGCATATTTGTTTATAATGTTTCCATTTTATTCAGTTGAAATAATTGTACAGTGAAAATTAAAACGATTACCTATAATGGGTTCAGTATTTGAGTTTGGCTGACGACAGAATGTTTCCTCCAGAAATTACTAAGAAAAGTAGCAACTTAACAAAACAGTATAACGGTTGATGCCTATGCAGACTAGTAAGAATTAAAGATGACCAATATCTTAAGCTATCGAAAGACGTGCCAGTAAATGTTGGCATTTATCGAGCACCGGTATATTTTGCAAACCGTAAGGACTAAATAGGTATGTCTACGACTAAAAATCTAACTACAAATGAGATACTATAAAGCCAGAACAAAGTAATAATAATGAAAGTAGTCCACCTGTACAATATATTTCTGAAACGAACATACAATGTTGCATATACGTCCAAGTTACAGGCTCGATTACGTTCTATTTATACGAGTCTACGCTATAAAGTGTAGCCGTCAGGAACAATGTGTTTATACAAAGTAAGTTGGAAAGCATTCTACATTGCGTAAACTAAAATCTAGCCCACCAAAATTAAAAATATTGTGGGTAACGTTTAACGAACTAAAGAGTAATGGCAAACAAAATAGGTTTAAATAAAATAACATGTCTATTACTTACTTTATCTTAGCTAAAAGCCACCCCGATCCTGAGCACAGTGGTCCAAAACTAGAATTGAAACGTAACAAAAATACCACAGAACGGTTCTCTCATGCACACAATACGACTATTACTTTTCACACGACAGAATTGAACTATTTATTAAAAACTAAAACACAGACTAACAGGTCTTTCATTCACTGTCAAAACTTTCGCTGTTCCGAAGTTGTTGTGTGTCGCGGAGGTTAAAAACTGAATGATGGTATTGTTGCACGTGAGGATCGCGCCGGTCGCCGGCCGGCGCTGGCGACGTGAGCGGGGTACTGTCAAACTCGAGCGGTCGAGCCAGTCAGCCAGCTGGGCCCACATCTCCGACGCTCTAGCGGACGAACTCACAACTAACAGCCGCCTTCAAGCGAAGCGGTACAACCTGAATATAGCCTTTTCTCGGTTTTGAAAAAAAAAATTACTTCAATAGCAAAAACCGTGGTTTCAAATATAAACAGGCTTTAGATACAAATTTTGTAACAAAAACCCGGAAGTAAAAGCCTTTTGAAAAGTTAGCCGGTAATTTACATGAAAAAGCTTATTCTAACACGCTTAAAAGGAGGTGCTGTTACGTAATTTGTGATTATGTAAATTTTAATTGCCTGATCTATGCTAAAAAATCCAAATAACAATATCTAATTCACTTCCTGAACATCATAAAATCTAGCAAAAAGCCCATTTCCATAAAAAAAACGCAACGAACTAGGCAAAACAGCATACTTACACCAGTTTTACCATGTTTCCATAAAAGTAACTTGTCAACAGAAACATGTATTCACAAAAGATCGTAATAAGGAGTTATCCACCCACACGCGCCGGCTCGCGGTAGGATCGCGATGGCGGCGCGGTGCTGGGGGGGAGGATATTGACTCGCGGCGCCGCCAATGCGCATGTTCTGAATCATGTGTTTCTGTTTTTAAGCTGTACAAACACTGTATAAGAAAATTATCGCTAATAACCACGCCGACAACTAAATCCCTTAATACGGCTCCGAGATTTCTCGATGCGAGTTTTTTTTTTATAAGAAGACTGGCAGGTTTGCGCACTGGGCGTTAAAGTTATAGACGTAGACCAAACGGCCTTGACCTTGTGCGTAATTAAGCGCTGTATTTTGCAGTATTTTATTACCGTTACATATACTGTTAGACATTAATTTATCATGTAGTATACGTACTAAATATAACCGGTTTAGTATCCATTCACAAAATTGGAGCCGAAAGTTAATTAAGCGGGACCGCGGGACGCAATAGAAATCCGATTTGTTTAAGTTATTTTTAAGTTATGTGTGAGAAATCAAGAAGTGCAGACAAGCTCGGAGATGCAGACATCTCTAAGTGTTGGCATTGTGCCAACATTCCGGAGTTTTCGTGCGAAAGTCACTTTTTCGTCGGTTTTCGCCTTCTACGGCGACAGGGCAGAGGAAGAAAGGAAGCAATTACTTAGATTTATGGAATCCGAAGCAAAAACTCCTTCTGGCGGTTGGATTTTTCAAGCTTAAAAAACTGTTTTTCCAATAAAGAACGTTTACACTAAAATCAGTGTTAGGGGGGGGAGAGTGTTTATGTCGCTTCACACTTGTATTTTCGGGACATCACCTCCCCTGACACTTGATTCAGCTCTTATATTATACTCTATGTTCAGCTCTGTTCGATTTTCGCTCACAGTTCCAATAGTAAATAATAGTGGCGTGCTGGTCCCAAAAAAACCAATAGTATTTTGGCGATACTAGCTATTATGGTCTCACCTCACACATTTGTAAGTAAAACGCCAATCTAGTTACGTCACTATCTTAAACACTAAAAAAGTTAGCAGATCTGGAATCCTAGGTACCAGTTACCCGACTGCCAAGGAAGGGTAATGTTTTTTATGAATCTATGACAAGCTGATATTTTTGTCTTGTAAGTAGAACCTAGATTAGGGATTAATACGAACTTTTTAGACATTTTGTGTTCAATTGCATGGAAGCCAATGAAGGAGCTCCTTACTTCTAAAACACTGACATCACAACAAATACGTGCCCAAAATTGCCCGGATTTCATAAAGATGATACACAGACCCTTTACTAGTTTATTAACAAACGATATAATACATTCTTAAACCGTCAACCGCCGCCGCTGCCTACTTTACCAGTGGCGATGTTTGGTAAACTCTTCCAACTTTACAATACTGGCTGACTAAGAGCAACACAAAATCTCCGTTAGATGGCGCTTCAAACCGTTCCACATTCAAACCGTCCAATAACGTTCAAGTTGAGAACTTCAACAGAAAGCGGTGTGGCCGATTTAAGACAGATGGCGGCACTGTATTCTTTATTCAAAATTTTCAGCCAGTGCCTATTTAACTTTTTTTAAAGCAGCTTTTTCATAAAAAAAGAACTTATCAGAAACCAGCCGTCACACTATGAATATTAACGATTTTCATGTTATGTTATGAACATGCAGAACAAGTATGAATATGTCGTCTCTTTTCACTTTGAGTAAGGTTAATGATGTAGAAGACGGTTCATTAAGTCACAAAAGGATAAAACGAGACTTGCCGGTAATTAAGATTTTAATTATTAACATACACAGTAATATACAGCTGCAGTATATGTCAGTAAGCAGCTAATTACCAAGATTGAAATGTCACGTTTTCTGCTTTCTGAGAAATGACAATGAACAGATCATGTCAACTGGGATACTTGACATATTGTCAATGGTTAAGTATCATTATCTGCCTAGCCTTTTCCCAATGATGTTAGGGTCGGCTTTCAGTCTAACCGGATGCAACTGAATACTAGTCTTTTACATGGAGCGACTGCTTATCTGACCTCCACAACCTTGTTAGTCTGAGTAACACGATACTCCTTGGTAAGACTGGTTGTCAGACTTTTTTGGGCCACTGACTACCTGTAACGACTGTCAAAGATATTTCCGAGGCATGGAGGAAACTCGGTATGTAATGGGTGGTCACATATCCATAGACCAACCTAAACAAGCACGGCTTAACGTAAAGATCGACCCGAACGGCAGTTATTACTTAGCCACGAGCTCCTCCTCCTAAGTATAAAATCTCGAATTATCATTATCATCACCATTTCAATAGTAAAATGCCCACGACTGGATCTATCATAGAATATCGTGGATGACTTACTATTCCTCTTCTCTTCTTCATCTTCTGGCCACCCAATGTTGAGTGTAAGCTCTCACCAAGTGTCATCACTTTTGGTGGTTTTGTGTCATGGCTATCCAGTTCTTCCGGCCACTTAAATGAGATCGTGTGTCCACCTAGTCGGCTATCCCATAGATTTTCCACATATTTTCGTCCCGTCCGTGATCCCCACTCCTGTAATTCTTCCCCCACCTTCCATCCAGTTTACGGCAATATGGCTCGCCAAGTTCCACTTTATTTTTGTTATAGCTTTTACTATGTTTCTAATACTTGTTCGTCTACGTATTTTTGAGTTTACGACTCAGTCGTAGAGCCTTACTATTACATTCGACTAAAATATTGGACACGACAGAATATCGCCTCTCAAAATGATTATTATAGGAAGGCTGGAAGTGGGTTTCTACTGATTTTATAATGGCATAGGAAAGTCATAAATGTGCTGCAAAGAAAACTGCAGAGGGATTTACACTCGTTTCTCAATTTTCCAAATCCAGTTCACAATTTTTGATAATATTTTTTGATAATCTAAGTGACGGACTGTTTAGATTTTTTATCGTCTTCCTTATTCCGTTAAGACGAAAAATATAAAGGCACTAAGGCATTGTGATCTTCGTAACAAATTCCCATACATCGAATCGTAATGTTGTTGTTTGTTAACTAAACACTAGTTTTCAGACATATACCATCAGTGTTGTCTTTTTTTTAACTTTCACGATCAGAACACATTATAAAACATATGAAGACGGGTATTTATCGCGAATTTGCCTTTAATTTAAGCCCGACGTTTCCCCCGGATTGCACCAGCCGTGATCGCGGGGAGACTGAAAAGTATTGTAGTTGGGTCCTGAGTGCTGGTTGGACTGGATGGAGTTACACAACCCAAAAATCCTTGCCAATGAGAAGCAGTACTATAAGAGACTGGTTCAGGAAGTGATTGAGATCAAGAAGTACCCTAATTTCAATCGCGATGACGGCTTCAAACTCTCTACCGCTTGGAATCCTGTGTGTACTCGTCAAGTGAAATCGCCTGAATACGGACACTGTTAGTGTAGTGTGCTGTCCTAGTGTGAACCGGCCCTAGTTAACATTTGTTAAGATCAAGTGAGGGTAGTTGAATAAACCCCTTCACTTTGCTGTCGCATTACCGCCAATACTTCAGTCTCCTCGTGAAATTAAAGGAAAACTTGCGATAAATACAGTGGCGTAGCGTGCCTTGGCGGGGCCCCGTATAGAAATTTGTTTGGGGGCCCTTATGAGTGGTAACGATTCCTCACTACGCGGATAAATAAATATTTGCATTAAATTTAAAGAAATATTTATTCAAGATCACTTCTTCCTTTTTTGTTGTTTTACAAAAAGGAACCAAAGAATTTGTTTTTTTTTTACTTTTTTCATTTCGGGGGCCCCCGTGGCCCAGGGGCCCCGTATAATTGATACGGCAGATACGGCGGTAGCTACGCCCCTGGATAAATACCCATCTTCATATGTTTTATAATATACCAGCAGGTACCAACAGTTGTTCGTTGACACTGAAACGACTCGTTTACTTCCGAATGCCAAACATAAGCTCCTCCTGACCGCGACAGTGAACTAAAGATTCACTGAAGAAAATGAGCCCAAGGAGTTTGTAAATGACTAATGAGTCAGTAACATCAAATATATTTTTGTTGTAACTTTCAAACAAAATTAGTATGGGAAAAGTTTTTGCAATTTCTGACTTTTTTATTACTCCAACCTGGCTTGGTCTGGTAGAAATTTTTGATCAGTATCAGTAATTTTTTTCGAAAATCTGTAAACGGGTATCAAAATTTCACGAAAAATTATGGATAATCAGCAACGCCTTACTGCCCTTTTTACCGTATCCACCCTGTTTACAAAGTTTATGTGCCACATAAACACATAGGTCGGTAAACATAATTAAAAGATAATTTAGTAAGTACTGGAAATGTCTAACGGTAGTCAATGATGGCTACAAGTATAGTTTTCTGCAATAAAACTAGCTTTCAGCGAATCCATATCGGGATCACAAATTATTCCATGGGAAAGTACCTACTACCGGATCAAAAGCAGTGTAGCCCTAACCTCGATCACGGTCTGCCTCTGTGTGTTTAATTTTCTCCTGTAAGACAGACAGACATACCTATTATTGGAATCAAATACAGGGTGTAAACCACCTCATCACAAAGCCGTTAACCAAGCATTCTGTACATCAAACTAAGTTACTTTACGCAAAAATTATTGCTGGGAAACAACTTTTTTTTTGAGGTTATAAATTATGTTTTGTGGTAGAACTCAATGTAACGCACTTAAAACTTTGTGCGGATAGATTGAATAGTACGGGGGTCGTGGAAGTGTTAAAAGTCAAAATCTTACAAAATAAACTTGTATTTAAAAAAAAACTTGTCAAAAAGTTGTAACTTTGCCCCCCCATATCTCCGTAACTAGAAGGTTCCCAGGTATGGTGTAGAACAAAAAAAAATGATCGCAATGATGGGGAGAACAACTGCCTTTCGGCATCGTGAAGAGGTGTTTTACACCCTTTATAACAAGCTCACAACTTAGGACCCACTTATGTTAATATCTACTCGTGGTGCCAGGCAACTGGGCTGATTCGTTCTGTCTCCTACTGATATGGAGGGAAGTGGAAATTGCGATGTTTTCCTACTCCTCCGCTACACTTTCTGATTAATGTCGTTGCGGGATCCAAGACAGTTAAATTTATTCTCTGAGCTTCATTGTCTCGGCGCTTTTCTGGTGGTCGCCACCGTTAATTAAGACTTTCAGCAGTTACAGTGGTTTGGGAATAGTATGGCGGGCTTGTTCCAAAAAAAGACAGACAGAATTAAATTCGAATCTATACAAATAAATCAAATTGAAGCGTGTGTTTGTAATTTCAAAATAACGGCTTTATAATGAATGACTATGAAAGTATACAGGGTGTAAAAAGACCCTGAACGATACGGAAAGGCACTTGTTCTCCCCGTCAATATTATTTTGTTCTGGACCATACCAGGGAACCTGCTAGTTATGGAGATATTAGAGGTCAAAGTTCCGGTCGTAGTTGACTTTACACACTTACTTACTATTTCTTAGTTTTGTTATAACTTTACTTTAAAAACCTCCATTACCCGCAACGACCATGGTAACAACGACCATGGTAACAATGACCATGGTAACAACGACCATGGTAACAACGACCATGGTAACAACGACCATGGTAACAACGACCATGGTAACAACGACCATGGTAATAACGACCATGGTAACAACGACCATGGTAACAACGACCATGGTAATAACGACCATGGTAACAACGACCATGGTAATAACGACCATGGTAACAACGACCATGGTAACAACGACCATGGTAATAACGACCATGGTAACAACGACCATGGTAACAACGACCATGGTAACAACGACCATGGTAACAACGACCATGGTAACTATATACGACCATGGTAACAACGAACATGATAACAACGACCATGGTAACAACGACTATGGTAACAACGACCATGGTAACTACGACCATGGTAACAACGACCATGATAACAACGACCATGGTAACAACGACTATGGTAACAACGACCATGGTAACTACGACCATGGTAACAACGACCATGATAACAACGACCATGGTAACAACGACCATGGTAACAACGACGACGGGTAAATACCCGTCGTCGTTGTTACCTATAGCGCTAGTGAGGCCTTACGTTGGTTGTGTGATGAGCATGGACATTTGTTTCCGAGTCATGGATGTATATAAGTATGTTTTACAAACAAAAAAGTATATAAGTAGTATATCAACTACCTGGTGTCCACGACACAAACCTTACTAGATGGCGTTGTGTGTTAATGTCCAGCGCTATTTATTTATTTTATTTATACTATTAAATGCGTCCATGAGCACAATGTTTTGAGTGTGTTATGTTGAGTTTTATTGTAAAACGTGATTTTTCTGTTTGTTCCGGTTAATCGGTCTGAACCTGTTTTGACGGGACGTTCAATATCCGATAACTGATGTAATAAAGGGTAACTTGGGTACATAGAAAAATAATTAAATGAAATTGTCATGGGGTTCAGTTTTTTCGCACGGAACCCATAACAAAATCCTATTCTTATAGGGTGGTTACATATTTATAATTATTTAACGGGAAGAAAGTCGCGGGTAACAGCTAGTTTATAATATTTGTACAAATAGTTTAGCCAAACAGACCCAAACAGTTCATGATAAGTGGTTTCCACTAATCGCTACAAAATAACAAATCATCTTGAATCTTTAACAGTTGCTTCTTCATTTATTATTACAAAGTGCTTTTAATGAAAGATTTTATGTATATTACTTTAAAAATCTGAAAACGAATCATAGCGGAACATGATTGACGTAGCAAAGATCTTATTTACTTTGTGCCAAAAATAAATTAATTGTAACGGAGAGCAAAGGGAACGTGTAAAAAATTAAGAGGAACCTTAATTGTTGACCTGTGAGGAAAAGGCCTCACCTCTCACAGAGAAGAAACGAGTTATTGATCTTAAGAGGCCCGCCGAGCATGCGAATTTCATACACACGTAATACAAAAATAATTTGTAAATCAAACATATTCTTAAGGTAGTGTGTATTTATTTCGATTGGATTGCACAATACATATACAGGTTCCCAAATACATATTTAGAATGGACACTGATTTAAACAAGAGTTATGAGAAAAATAAATTTTAATTTCCTCATATCGCCTGTCTATCATTGTGTCCTTTCAAAATATTTATTTGGGAACATAGATATTCTGTAACACAATCGAAATATACACTACACACTCTACCTTAAGAATATGTTTGAATTTCATACCAAAATAATTTACCGAAATATACTATTAACATATAATTATAATTATATTTATTAATATATTATTTGTAATCAAAACTTATTTTGATTGGATTACAGAATATATAGGTTCCCAAACACATATTTTGAATATACATCGATTTTTAAACAAGAGTTATGAGAAATATAAAACTTTATATAGAAATTTTAAATTCCTCATATCTTGTTTTTATATCATTGTCATTTCAAAATATTTATTTGGGAACATAGATATTCTATAATCGAGTCGAAATATATAGGTACATGTTTGATTTTCATATTATTTTGATATTACGTTTGTATGAAAAACACATGCTTCGTCGGGCCCCTTAACCATTGCTTGAAAGGTGTTAAGGCGCAACCGCTTGGGTAACCCGCAAAATTCGCATTTTTTTACAATTAGCAGGTTACAGTGTCAGGTTGTATGTTGATTTAAGGCGACTACAGCAGCTAAACGCGAGTTTCATAATGCTTGAAACAAAACCAGAAAAATATATGATAGTCTTCAGGATATTTGCTAGTATGAGAGTGTTTTAAAACATAATACAATTAATTTTATTCGATAGAAATCTTTTAACGAGTAAAAACCATACTAAAATACATGCGATCATTCTGATTTTTTTTGGCAAAAAATTCTACAGGCAACATAATTATTCTCATTGTAGTGTTATAATTTTTTCGTGCAATTTTTTGTAAATCGATCGAAACCACTCATGTCGCACTATTCGGCCCGCAGTGATTGACGTAAAACCCACTTTGTAGTGCAAGGTGATTAGAACTTTATTCTAACAGTATTTCGAAATTTAGTAGTATGAAATTCTTACAAAAAAAAATGTTTTGACTTTGACAAAGTAATGTTCTAAAAAAAAGTATGTAGAAATGAATATAATATCATTTACACTAATATTATAAAGAGGAAAACTATGTATATGTTTGTTTGTTTGGTTGTAATGAATAGGCTTAAAAACTACTGGACCGTTTTTAAAAATTCTTTCACCATTGGAAAGCTACATTATCCACGAGTAACATAGGATATATTTTATCCCCGTACTCCCACGGGAACGGGAATTACGCGGGTGAAACCGCGTGACGTCCGCTAGTTGTTGATAAAATAATAATTAATTATATTATAATAATTGTAGTGTAAAAAAAAAAAGAAAATTATTAACAGCCAGGTATAACATTAATTTATGATTGTTGCTAAAAACAATTAATGTAAATAATTAGTGGATGTTTAAACAGTCTAAGGAATCAATACGACATGAATGGCGTAGTGGTAGTGATGCTGCCTTACGTTCTTAGCTTAGATATAATAAAGAAAGTTCTTATGATCCTGGATTCGAATCCCGGTAGGGGTAAATGTTTGTGTGATGAGCATGGACATTTGTTTCCGAGTTATGGATGTTTGTATGAATAGTACGTACGAGTATACAGTAAGTACAAACAAAAATAATAATATATGCATTATGTCACCTATCTGGTGTCCACGACACAAGCCTTGCTTAGTGTGGCACTAGATGGCGCTGTGTGTTAATGTCCGGCAAAAAAAAAATTTTTTTTAGTCCCCTGTAGAGCACTACCCTTAGTAGGTTACAGTGTCAGGTATTGTATGTTGATTTGAATATAATTCGTAATTTTCCATCAAGAGTTTATCTATAGCAGCCACGGAGCCTGGATTTGTGCCCGATTGACGGCAATAGGCTGGCCCTTTATTACATGGGACTTAAACATAACTGCCTAACCTAACCTAACCCTTATTATTTTTTATTTTTTAGGTTGGGAAACCATCAAATGACTTCTCCCACTCTGGGCAGAGCGGGAAGGAGTGTCAAACTTTTACTGACTAAAACCCATCCATGTTCCTTCCTCGCCCTTTATGTTCCGGGGCCCTCTTTCCAACAGGCCCGCAACCCCGGCAGGCTTCGGCCCTTGCCCCCCTCCCCTTACGCTGACATCTCTTTAAGGCGCGCGTGGAACACGAACGCGCCGTCGACTGACACGGCCTGTCGTCATTAGACGGACGGACGGCTAGCTAGCCCATAGCTAACCGTCCAAAGGCCACCTAACCTAATCCTGGACTACTGGCGTGATGGTATGTAATGTAAAGTCGAAGTTTAGTTTTATACAGAGGCACAGGCGTGAATCGAAGCTGTTCCGACTTTGAGTAATAAATAATTGATAATGCCAGGTAAAATAATGTTATCATAACTTCGCCCATTGACCGTATCTCTCGCACAAAAGTTATATTTTTAGTATATCGAAATATAGACGAAATATATTTTAGTATACTGAGCTAAAAAATTAAGATAAATAGAACACACCTTTTGGAGTAAAATGAGTACTACAGACATAAATAATAGAATTTTGAACATTTGAATAGAGTTGTTCAAAATTCAATTTTAATTTTATGTGCGTCTTTGCAAAGCTTAGACGTGTTATGTATATTAAATAATTGTTAATTACGAAATAAAGTTAGTAAAATACATAATTCTACCATAAAATATTTAATAATAGTTGTTTAATAATAAACAAACTCGTTTTTCTGTGTACCTGAACATGGGTTAATCAACTTTTGCTAACCATCTTTGGAGCTCCAGATAAATCCCCTCAAAGCTGTATGATGAACTAAAGCGAGAGAGAGAGAGAGTAAAAAAGTATCTTATTAACACAACTTATGTTTTCGATAATAAAATTCATAATGATAAATTGAATTCATAGTTTCGCAAGACAGCAGGGATACATAGTACATATATAGATATTCATCTGTAACTCACGCATACGTGAACGAAAAATATCTTCATCAAAAAAAGATTTACCGTATTTTTATATCAACCACGTGATCCAGAAATCAACTTCCCTCAAATAAGTCTACTCCGATTCATAAACACAGAATATTTTCAGAACTGAAAGAAAATCTATTTTCTGGACAAGATGGAATGTCCACGTAACAGCGGCTGTAATAAAAATTCATGTCCGCACCTCGGATAACGAATGTGCAGCATGTTTTGTCTCGCAAATGTGAACATAAATCTTGTGTAATTACATATTTATAACCGTTTAACATTATGTAAAGCTGCTCCGTGTTTGTTTAAAAAGGAATAGTATGTTAAAAGTAAAGAAGGCACTCACTGAATTGAAACTTCGCGCCGAGACTCCGTCTTTTCTCTCTCAACTTATTCCTGAGTATCCTCCTCTTCAATCGGTTGAGTACGACGTCAGCTTCATCCAAACTCTCCGAGGAGGAAGTATGGACGATTTGAAACGTGCCACTCACAGAATGTCTTCTCGTTTTTGTAAATACACTCGTGTTCCTGTGCTTAGGCGCGATCTCTGACATACCACGTCTATACATTTTCAAACGTTTCCTCATTTCAGAATGGACCGCGTCGTCCGCTCCGATATTAATGAATTCATTGTCTGACGTCATATCTCCTATTTTGCAGGTTGGAGGCTTTTCAGAGGAGATTTTAGAAAATTCCTGACGCTTAGCCGCTGCGCGTGAATTTGGGGCATATTCAATTGTTCGGCGCCGATGTAGAGCAAACCAATCCGGATTAGAGCTCACTCTAGCTTGTAAGCTTTTTAAATAAGTATTCAGGAAAGATATTTTATTGTGTGGGGGATTGTACACAACGCCAGATTTAGACCGCGCCAGATTCTCATTATCGAATCCTTTTTGACACCCACTCAGAGTTGCGTCATTGAAAGATTTCGATTTATGGAGGGCCAAATCGGGTTCGTTTTCCTTGTTAGATTCATCATCGATTACCTGATCAATTTCACTTAATGAAGAAAGGGAAGAAAAAGGACTGTTCGGAGTATCAATTAAGTTTTCAGAATGTATTTCGAGTTTTTCTTTATCTGTTTTGGACGTTTGATTTATACCGTTACAAGTTTCGTTGTCAGAACTTTTGTAACTGCTTATTTCACTTAGACCTTCTGAGGGTAAAGGGCTGGCGAGGCTATTTGTGTGTAAATTAGTAAAGTTGTTTAATGTGAGTTTACTCGGAATGTTTGACACACTGTTACTGTTTCGTATAATATACCGTTCATTATTATTTTTTGCGTTATCGTTAATAGCAATCGGCCTTCTATAAACGCGAGTGTAAACTTTATCACCAGAAATTGTGTTGTGCTTTTTGAGAGGTTTTCTGGCAATTATGTGACGGAAATCTTTTTCTTTCAACGATTGAGTGGATTTCAGTAAAGAATCGTCAAAATCAGAGCTCTTAATGGATACGTTCTCATCATTTGTCTCAACGAGTAGATTTCCATCGCAATCAAAAAGCTGTACAGTTGGAAATCTCATCCCAGGGGAGAGATTTCGCGTTCGCAATTCCCACTTTCTTTGACTCGGTTTTCTTAATTGTATGCGAATGATGTTATCGTCTATTATAGGACCGTCACTATCACTGGAGTCATCTTTTCCCGCCATATTTTATTAAACACTTAAAGAATCTGTGGCATCAGGAAATATTTTAAATATTATGCAAACTATTGTCCACGAGACGCAAATTGTTTGTTTACAGTCAGCTGTTCTTATACATTCTGGCGCCTTGCCAACCAAAACAATCCGACATTCACTTCAAAATAGCACCAATGTCAATTTTGTTTTCCGAACAGAAATAAATAACGTGGCATGGTTAGAGGCTACATTCACATGTACAAGACAGTAGACACACCAGTCACTTTCACGCACTGTAAACTGATTACTGAACATCACACTGTAAGCAAGCGGCTCATGTTGAAAACGATTGCATAAGTTCGCTTGTGTGTCGATTGCGCGGAATTGCACCGTCTAATGAGTTCGACGTCGATGGTTTAATTTGTCCGTGTCGCAGATAGATCACAGCATCGATTTTCACTGGGGTCGAGTGTCGGGGCGGTGCAAGCGCGCAATTTCCTCTCCCGAGCGCTTTTCCTGCGGGAAGCTCTCTGGGAGGGCCGCGCGGGTTTTTGGTCGTTCGCGACTCCGGACATTTCTGCACTGAGCGCAAATATCTGAATAGTCGAGGAACTATAAATAGTGAACGAACGAGACGGCGATCTGGCTGGCTCCCCTTGAACCTAGTAGTACGAGCGGTGTTTGTATCGGGCGACGTAATCTGTGACGCGTGTGCAAGTAACAAATGTTCGGACTGACACAGTTTCCCATTTGACCAGCCGGCGCGACCATATGCATTCGTGACTAATAGTAGCGCAGATGGTCTTTATATAACCTCATGTTACGTTTCTTTCCATTTAAAAAGATACACCTGCGTGAAACAATTTGTAATAGCAATAACTGTTGAGGTAATTCGAATCACAATGACATAATGCAATGCGCCCATAATAGGTTTATTGAACAATGAATATGCAGAGAGTTGAATTTTTGGAACGCTTGATAGTGCCCGCTTTATTTTTGAAATATGTCGTTCCATATTTTAAATATCTGACCTTCAAACAGCGTTCGGATAGGGGACGTTTTTTTACCTCCAGCAGCGAAGCATTTCGATTAAAATTGTTGGACAAATTCGTGTGGGACGATCATTTTCACACAATAACATTCTTTTGGAAGTATTTGACGATGTAATTGAATGATGTGGCGACATCAGCGATTTTCCTCGACTCGAAGGTCGATTTGCATAACATGTGAATATCGTATGAGTGCATGTCGGGCTAGTCATTTATCTCTTTATTGTTTATTTTCACAGGTGATGTCATGGGGCAGGTGTGTAAAAATAATATAATATATTAACGAAGTCGAAAAGGATATTCTGACTGCAATCAAATTGTTTCTGGAATTTCGGTTCATTGGGATAATACGAGTACACTTCTGCGATGGAAAGAGATACCTATTAACATTATTTTTGAAGGGAAACCAGAGATCTAATTTTTATGTAATACTAGCTGACCCGCGCAACTTCGTCTGCGCAAGACGAACCAATAGTTCCTAAAATTAGCGCGTTCAACCAACCTAACAAATAAACTCTGCAGCTTTAAAATATTAGTACAGATTGAAGTCAGTAACAATTTATTTTTTCTCGAATAGGTTTACATTAAACGCCAAAATATTCAACTTATGTTTTTCCAAATAAGGACTCTTCCCTCGACAGCCTTACATTTCTATCCTTGGACACTCGACAATATCATACTCCAGCTAGGTCGAAAGTTCTCATCAAGTGGCATGACATGAGCCGAGACACGTTAACGTTGCTTCAATCTGTTGGGGACCTCTCGCATCTGCCTTCCTTCTCCAAAGTCAGACCTTCAATGGTAGTCATACTCCAGGCAGGTCAACACAATACGATGTAAATGCTGTAAACTCTTGAAAAATTATTGCAATTTCTTTTCGTCTCCAAGCCTCCATCATGACACCTTCGATGACAGTCATATTCTAGCTATTTCTAAAGTTCTCATCAAGGTGCATTAAGTGAGCCCAACGACGATATAGCTGCTGTTAACTGTTGAGGATCTCTTGCTACTACCTTCAATCTCCATTGTTAGACCATCGATGACAGTCATGCTCCAGCTAGGGTTAAAGTTCTTATCAAGATGCACGAAATGAGCCTTAAACACGATAGAGCAGATTTGAAGTGTTGCGGACCTCTTGTGACTGCCTTTCGTCTCCATCGTCAGACCTCCGATAATACTCATACTCTAGCTAGGTCTAAAGTTTATATCAAGGTGCATGAAATGAGCCGACACACGATATAGCTGCTGTAACTGATCACATTCAAACTTCAGACAGGTCTAAAGTTGTCAAAAAGGTTTATGAAATAAGCCCCAAAACGATCTTCTTCTTTATCGTGTGGTTAGTGCCTAACCTGTTGTCACAGTTTTTATGCCACCCAAGGTCCTCTGTCTTCCTGCCGGGGTTGCGGGCCTGTTGGAAAGAGATACCGCGGCCCCGGAATATAAAGGGCGAGGAAGGAATATGGATGGGTTTTAGTCAGTAAGAGTCTGACACTCCCTCCCGCTCCACCCAGAGTGGGAGAAGTCATTGAAAAAAAAGGTCCTCTGTCTTGGCTTTACATGCCGTCGAAAAATAACTCTCAGGCATGCTGTGGTTTTCTCACGATGTCTTTCTTCACCGAAGCAAGTGATCTTTCCTTCCTTATCGTGTTGTTCCCTAACCTGGTGTAAGAGTTTTTATGCTGCCCATGGGCCTCTGACTTGGCTTAACATGCCAAATGTCTCTCAGGCATGTTGGTTTCCTCACGACGTTTCAGAAAGCGATGATTAATCAATACGCACATGAATTCGAACACAACTATTTTCAATAAAAAATGGGACAAACTTTGCTAAACACGCCTTTCAATAAAAATAATCATGAAAATCGGACTTCTCTGGAAAAAGTTATGTGTCATCATCATCATCATCCATAGTCCGACTTCACCGACTGCTGGGTACAGGCCTCTTTTTGTTTGTGCCAAGCTCCACGCTCTTGTGCCAGTCTCATCCAGGATATTCCTGCAATGGCAACAATATCGTCTGCTTATCTCATCGCTGGACGACCAAAACTTCAGTTTGGATTTCTAAAATGAATGCCACTTGGTCACAGCTTTACTCCACCTGACATCACCGCACCTTGCTAGGTGTCCTGCCCTTCTCCATTTGAATTATCATCATTCATCATTATTTCAGCCGAAAGACGTCCACTGCTGGACATAGGCCTATCAAGTGTCGCCACATTGACCGGTCTCGTGCGACTTCATCATTCGGTCATTTGATATTGCTCAGGCATAATATAGGTATCTACATAAAGAAAAACAGGCGTTGAATTGAGAACTTCTTCCAAAAAACCAAACTTGAGACAGAAGTCATTTGATGATTTCACATCCTAAAAAAAAAAACAAAAAAGAGACATCTGACACGGGCGTATGCCAGTATCATTCTTTCACGGAAAATCATAACACCGTGATTCAGAAAATGGAGTCAAATGAACAACGCCATTCATAGAGCACGAAATTAAACTGCTAAAACATATGCATGGAAAGCGGTCGAAAGGACACTACTGGCTTTGTAGATTTTTAAAGCAGGGTCATGTTGACTATTCTCTTCTTCTCTATCTTGTGATTTTTATTCATTAGTACTATTTTGGTTTTATAGATGTCATTGCATGTATTCTTACATCATGATGATAAGTTCTCCTTAAAAACTTTAAAGTCTTTTGATGGAGAGCACCGATTGCAAAGAACTTAACTTTTTCTAACTTATGCACAATAATAATTGGTGCATTAAATCAAACCACATTGGTTTTATAATTAACACGTGATGCTATAACAAAAGGGAAAATTTTAGATATAGTAGAAAAAGAGTTCCGTGTGTGATCCTTTAACAGTTTAATGCCCGTTTTCACCGACATCCCCTAAGTTTATGGGACCCCCTAAACATAGATAGGGGACCGATAGGGGATGGTTTCTGCTTCACCACCATTTAGGGGTCACTTAAACGCTAAAAGGTCTCTTAAATTTAGGAGGTCGAAATTCCGGCCCATAAACCGGCACCTAAGTAAGTATTCTCCCAAAATACGAAGACGGATCCTGGTTTCAACGAACTTTTTATAAATTTAGAAACTGTTTCTACAATATCCAACGCTCTAAACGTAAAAACAGCCGCAGACCAAAAATATATCGGAAACGACCAAATTATGATGAAACTGACTTTTAAAGGAGATATAGGTTAAGTAAAACTTCAGTGTTATATATTTTTTGGAAAAGATTAAACTCGCCTTAGAATTTCCTGATGTTAGGTGAGTGCATAACACATGCAAGTTTTTACATGCCCCTTGCTCTTAAAATAAATTACACCTCGTGGTAATTTTTCGTGGTAACATGGTTTTTTGTTGACGATACTTTATCAATTTACCTATCTACCATTCACTTGTTAAGTTGCAATTACCTATTATTAATTGATGTTGAAACCAGTAAGGAATAAGTTAAAGTGAAGATGGGGTTTTATAATATTGCAAAGTTCCCCATGTAATTGGATGCATTGATTGCACATATATGAAAAAACAATAACCAGGTGAAAACACAACACCTTAAAGTAGTTAAAATAATATCTGTTTAAACATTATTACGATTATTACGAAATAAATCATGAAGTAAAATTAAATTTACTATATTTTGTAAGGTGAAGATGATGCAGACCTCTTTAGAAATAAGAAGGGGTCCAAAAATCGAATTAACGATAGGTACGCGACGCTGAACGCACAACAAACATTTTCATATCTCACGACTATGAATGACTAAGAAAAGACGTGTCAAAAACAAAATAAGTAATAGACCACAGGTAATGTACGCACAGAGTAATTGTTCAAGAAAATTTAAAATCTATGAACATTTTAATGCAATCATATTGATATTGTTAATAGACCATGATTAATTAATAACTGTATACATTTAGGTGTTTATATTAGAGACTTTAATAAAAAAACTGTCATGTTTCAAAGTATTGATAAATTCAAACACGAATCAGTCACCACTATCGAGAACAAAACGTCACTTAGTTATGAGTCCCCTAGCTAAGTGATGGAATGGTGGTGAAACAAAAATGTATTTAGGGTCTAATTTAGGGGAGCCTTTAAGCTAAGGGTCCCGTACGTAGGTGGTAGTATAGGGGATGTCGGTGAAAACGGGCATAAGCGCCATGTTTACAGATTTATTATTTGAAATAAATGATTCCCAAACTGTCGTTTAAGTGTTAAAAAAAATATGTATAAAACAATGATTTCGTAATATGTAAGCTTTAAAAAAAACAAAATGCCTTGTTACAAAAAGTGAAAACCGGGGGGTTTCTGAACGTGCAACCAAAATTATTATCGGATATTTTACAGCATTACACAAAATCAAAAAGTATTTTATGTCTGTACTGAGGCTTGATCTTGCGACTCCCTGTTCGAAAGGCGGTTGCCGTCACCGACGGGCAATTTGTTCTCGTGACAATTTGTCTAAAATAGTTATTCTATTACAATGCATGTTATGACAGTTGTCAGTTGTCAAACAGTTGAAAACTATAGACAAAATGCAATATTGCTTACCCCCGTAAGTAATTAGCGAGATAATATATAGCCTATGTCCTTCCCCAGGTTGAAATACATCTCCTTGCCAAATTTCATTACGATCCGATCAGCCGTTTTGTCGTGAAAAGGTAGCAGACAGACAAACAGAGTTACTTTCGCATTTATATAATGGTATGGATTTAGTCAAATAATTTAACGGCAATAAAGGCTTGTTATATTTTTAGTTATTTAGCCACGAGCTTTTTATTATTGTTAACAATAGCACATTTTAATTACATAACACAGTTTCATTAACAATCTGAAAGATTTTTAAAGAAATTCTTAATAAATCGGTTTAAAGTTGAAAGATTGTTGCTTTGTAGGTCTGCAAAGCAACTCATCTTTGTTATGTTATTGCATAAGCACAATTAGCCTCTAATGTTCCCACTGCTGGGACATATGACTTTTGGCTACCACTGCATGATGAAGAATATTTTTGAAAACAAAAATGCATTGTTATTATTACTACATTAGACCTGAACAATCTAAAAAAATGTGTCAGAGAAAAATATTCAGTCTAAGATGGACAATTAGGCACATAATTGGTAAACTGTATCTTTTCTATTGCGCTAAGTATCTAATACGTTATAACAAATACTACAGTATAACACACTTCATAAACCGTCGGTAGACTGCTTGTTTTACTCGCAAAGGGTGTTATTATTAATGGTCTTCATACCCGGGCGCCCACGGATCATTGCCTCGGCAATAATCGCTGGCACTTACCTCCAAGTAGTGGAGATGACTTCAGATTTGTATATGTTCAGGGATAATGGTTGATTTGGTCAGGTGATCTGGTAAATAGTCCAATGTAAGAAGGTTATTATATTTGGTTAAGTTTGAGGTGAGAGATGTAGGATTCGTTTTTATCAACTAAATAGAGACAGTCACGTCTGGGTTTGTCTTGGCTGTTTCTTCTCAAAGAAGTCAGGTAAGAAGTTCCGGTCTCATCTAGTTTTATAACAAAACTTTCTTTCGATTAGTGCTTAAGGCGATTACATGAGCTAAAAGCGAGTTTTATAATTACTTAAAGTATATGATTCACTGCTATAGGTAAACAAGACCAGAAAAATATATGGTATTCTTCGGGATATATTCTAGCATGATAGTGTTTTGTGACATAATACAATTAATTTGACTCGAAAAAAAAAACATCATGAACTTATCTCTAAAATAGCTTTCAAACCAAAAAAATACATAGTATGTTTTTTTTTGTTTGAAAGATATTTTATAGATAAGTTCATATATGCATGCGATCATTCTGATTTTTTGGCAAATAATTCTACAAGCAATATACTAGCATGATAGTGTTTTAGTTTTTTAATCCAATCAATAGCTTTTTCGTAAATCGATCGAAACCACTCATTTCGCGCTATGTGGCCCGCAGAGAATGATGATACAACCACTTTGTAGTGTAAGCTGATTAGAACTTTATTGTAATAGCATTTCAAACGAAGTTTGAACCACCACAAATAGAGTTGCTAATTTAGCTCGTCTAATCACCTTAACCTGGTGCAAGACTTCTAATGCCGCCCGTGTGCCTCTGACTTGCCGTCAATAAATATCTCTCAGGCATGCTGGTTTCTTCCACGATGTTTTCCTTCACCGAAGCAAGTGATAATTATACAATACGCACATGAATTCGAAAAATCAGTCGGTTCGAACTCGAGATAACTTATGATGACGTGTACAAATGTTTTATACAAAATTCGTAAGCTGGAAAGGTTCTACTTATTCACGTGCTGGAAGGTGCTACCCCGATGACTGCTGCAGGAATCCGCTGGAGGCAAGAAGCACACGACCGGTCAACGTGGCTTCGCAACGCTAATGATCAGAATTGGATGATTTTAGAACAACATAAAGATAAAGATGATAACGATGAGAGAACCATCTATTCATCGTCATTTTACTATCTTGATCCCAATTTATTTGGAGTCAGCGCAGCATGACATGTATCTTTTTCCATACTTCTCTATTAATTGTCATCTTATCAGTCTTAACACAGTCCTTCCTGCACCGTGCATTTGGTTGTCCTCTACTTTTATACTCATCCAAATTCATACTAAAAACTTTCCTCAAGACTTTAATTTTCCTAACCTAATCATAAAGGTATTAAAAACATCTCTTAACGCAGCCGAAAGGCACTTGTTCTTCCCGTAATTTTTTTCTTATACACCATACCATGGGAGCCTTCTATGTTCACTTTAAGCTTGTTCTTCCCGTCATTGCGATCATTTTTTTCTTATACACCATACCATGGGAGCCTTCTATGTTCACTTTAAGCTTGTTCTTCCCGTCATTGCGATCATTTTTTTCTTATACACCATACCATGAGAGACTTCTATGTTCACTTAAGCTTGTTCTTCCCGTCATTGCGATCATTTTTTTCCTATACACCATACCATGGGAGCCTTCTATGTTCACTTTAAGCTTGTTCTTCCCGTCATTGCGATCATTTTTTTCCTATACACCATACCATGGGAGCCTTCTATGTTTACTTTAAGCTTGTTCTTCCCGTCATTGCGATCATTTTTTTCTTATACACCATACCATGGGAGCCTTCTATGTTCACTTTAAGCTTGTTCTTCCCGTCATTGCGATCATTTTTTTCTTATACACCATACCATGGGAGCCTTCTATGTTCACTTTAAGCTTGTTCTTCCCGTCATTGCGATCATTTTTTTCTTATACACCATACCATGGGAGCCTTCTATGTTCACTTTAAGCACCTCCAAGACCCCCATACTGTTCAATCCATCCATCAGCACAATGTTTTGAGTGTGTTACATTGAGTTCTACCACAAAACATGATTTTTACCCCAAAAATGAGTTGGAATGCTTGGTTGACGGCTTCGTGTATTATTGATCTAAATTAATACTTTAGTGTCGTCGACATTGCCCCACACTTGAAAGCTCTTGTAAGTATTTGTCGTTGTTCTAGTTCTTTGTATTGGGAACAAACCCCGAGGAACAAACATTTGTGTAGTCTACAGATAGTCGCTCCGGATCTCTGTGTTTGCGCATGGGAGATTTGTGATAGTAAACCACAATACTGCAGTTACTCAGCATCAACTCAAGAAACAGATTACTTTAAAGCTTCACTTTTTGAGGAATCTGTTTTCCTTTTAATTGCAGTACAAAATACAACAACATAACCTTGTAACGACAGGTATTAAATTTTATTTACTTTTTCGAAGTTATAACAGCACAATTATTGCTTAACTTTCTTCAATTACGATTACTTAATTTATTATAATAATAATGGAAAAAAAGGTAACCTTTACTTTGAACTGACAGATGTCGAATGTGATCTGTTAAATTGGCCCTACTTTAAAAACACATTATTGGCAGATTTAACTTTACCTCATATTTGTTTTCAGTTATGTCAAATGATTTAAATAACATTAAATATTCAGAGGACACAAATATTGATATTTACAATTGATACTGGTTACTTAAAATATAAATATTTAAGTGAGCACTTTTTGTGGAACCACAAATGACGCGAGCACGATTCCGGATGTGTGCGAATATATTTTGTACATAACAGTATATCCTCGTTTTCATGAGTATTAGGCGACACCTAAATATAGGGCGCTGTTGGATTTTGATCACTCTGCTTCATATTGAAAGTTAAAAACGGAGCGGCATTAACTTATGAGTGTTAGAGAAAAATGGATATTTATTTATTATCTACTAGCAGACGTTACGCGGTTTCACTCATGAAGTTCACGTTCCGGTGAGAGAACGGGGATAAATTTTAGCCTATGTTACTCGCTGATAATGTAGCTATCCATTGCTGAAAGAATTTTTGAAATCGGCACAGTAGTTTTTTCAGTTTATTCATTACAAATACAGGGTGAAATTGAATAGATGCGACAAATTTAAATATACAATAATACGTGTTGTCAAGAAAATGTATAAAATAAAAAATTAAAAAATAATTGATCAGTGTTACGAAAACCGTTAAAATAATAAAAGTATCAAAAATCTTGCCGACTCATCGCAGTGCTCAATATAGCAGTCATTTACCTAATTTTGCCTTAATTTTTCTTATTTATTTTGGATATTACTGGAATACCGATAATTCGTACTTAAATAAAGATAATAACATCAGTGGACCTTTTGAAAACGATAATCGCGTATTTTTTTTTAACGATTTAGATTGTAGAAAAAACAGTTTATAATTACTATGTTACTGTAACTGAAGCTCCAATTTCATTTTGTCGCATTAATTAAAATTCACCCTGTATATACGCACACCAAAATTCTTTTTCCTCTTTACAATATTAGTCTAGGTAAAAGGTGGTAGGTAGGTATTTGTCATCACTAGATTCCACTGATTGAAAGAATTTTAGTGGTTCAAGTGGTCGCAAGTGTGATTAGATTATATTATTATATAGGATAATATTATTAATATCCTTTGATCTTTTTTTAACTTTTTTAAATGTTAATAAAAAAAAATAAAAAAATCATTTAAAAATGTAAAAATTGTAGCCCACATGTATTGCGAACTGGGTCCAAGCTATATTCCGCCAGGGCTCCAGAGAGAGGAACTTCCTAACAATTTCTTCCTGTGTCCAGGAATTATAATTATTACCTATCGGTAAAAACGTGATTTAATGTCGTACAGAATTCAATATCCCAGGGTAGCCTGGGAAATTCAATTTTTCTTACGTGTTTAGCAATTTGTAGGCCAGTGTATATTAGCTGTATGAACAAAATATGATTCGCAACCGTTACACGTGTTTATTAACAGAATCATCAATACAACCCTGACACTGACCTGGCGGTCTAAAATGGCCGCTTTAGCAGAATCGTAAATGAATTACGTTAAAAAATGTTAACTCTTAAAATGGTCTTTGCAACCATTAACATTAAGTCCATTTTAAGAATTTTAAATTTTCGTGATTCATTTTATTGAACAAAATTTAAAATTTTAAAATGGACTTTAATGTACCTCCTGAAAATTTGACATAAACCGTAAAAATAAATCTCATAGGCTACTCTGGCGCATCTTCCTGAAACTCTTAGAAAGAACCTACTCTGAGATGGAAAGGCAAGAAATGTTCGTATTTATTAAACTTAAAACACTGAAACTCGTTTAAATTATCTTTTAATTGTCAGCTTATACACAAAATTAACACAAAAAAACTGACGGACTTTCATGTCCTAATTTACCCGTTTTGATGTTGAATTCCCGAAAATCCTTTCTTAGTGGATACCTATAACTCTTTACAAAGAACACACCCTCAAGGCTTCATGTCTCTAGGACCAGTGGTTTTGACTGTGTGTTGATACATCACGAAGTCAGTTTGCCAGTTTACCATTTATACTAATAAGAAAAATATTCTATCTCATTACTAATCTACTAATTAGTGGCAGACAATAGGATGCTGTGATTTATTGTTGCCATTCAGAAAATACATTTGCATGCAGCTACATTTAGAATGACTTAGTAATGTTTTCCAAGAAAATAGAGAATATTGCCATCACAGTTATGCTAATCTTTTTTTCATAAATAATATATTTCGAGTGAGGTTGGAAATATCTATTAAACCGTATTGAAGAATATTACTCACAATATTATGCACCGGGATTATTCATATACTTTTTTGGGGTTTCGTACCTTAAAAGGTAAAAAAAGGAACCCTTATAAGATCTCTTTCTTCTGTCACCAAAGGTTTTCCAAGGAACGGGTGGACCTAGCTAGTTGTTTGTATTTTTATGTATGACACCACTTCTAGACATATGTACTCGTATATTGTTTTTATTTTTCTTTATGAGTTATTGTGATTACAAAATGCTGTTTTATTTTGTAATATGATTATTGTTAACATTTACGTGCTTTGGTAAAAAATTAAGCTTGGAATGAACTAAGTATTGCTGAAGTCAATTGTTAAAACATCATTCCCTGCTAACCCTAGACATTGCTATAGTCTTTTTCGTTTAGTTTGTTATTATTGTTTATCAACAAAAAAAATTGCAAATTCAGTTGGCATCGATAGAAAGTAATACTCGTAAAAAACAAACGCGTGTAGACACTCTGCCAAACTCTCAAAGTGTCCGATACCAGACATTTTATTTAGTTCCCAATAATCACTTCCCAGCATCCGAGAGGCAATTTATTAAAACAAAATTGATAGCACAAGTAATTCATTTAATTGATAGATGTGGTAATTAGTTTTAATAAGATTTATTGCTCAAAGTTTCAGTGATTGAGAGTTTGTGATGTTTATATTCGTAGTTGCCAAAGTTTCAGGGCTACGACGAAAATTATGTTTCTTGTATACAAGCTTTTACTTGCGGTTGTACAATTACATCTGTGGCAAGTTGGTTACACTTGCACTGAGAATACGAATAATAATTGAATAGAATAATTGCCAAAACGTACGGGCGCTATGCTATAATTTTCCGATGTCTTTGTAATTATATTCGGTTGACTGTATACACATTCTCGGCCATTCATTTGCCTAGTTATTGTAAACCGGGTTACCAAGACTGGGGTTTCATTGATGAGTCGACGGATGGCTGGGGTGGCTACATTCGATTTTTGTTTTTTTGCTAAATTTCTAGTAACTTCCCGAAATTTTGGGATGCACGCAAACTAGGTAGATAGACGATCTCATTAAAGTGACCGGGAAAAACTGGAAAGACATTAGACAAAACCGCCAAAAGTTGAGAGATTTGGAAGATACCTATACTCAGCATTTGTTGTCCGAAGATTTTAGTAGAGGGAGAGAAAAGAGATAGAGAGAGAAGCCCAAATAGCAATAGCCTTGTAGCTAGCTGAAATACGGATAGACAAATGTTTATGTTTAATGTTTTCATACTATCTTATCTCATAGTAGATGTTTACGAATTGTTTCTATAGAGCTATTTTAGTGAATATCGATGGCCTCTTTAAATGGGCAGGATGCCAGCTGAAAATAGAATGCCTTAATAGTAATTTATGATATTTTAGGTCGAGGTTAAGAATTTGTTTATAATAACGTTTAACTATGTAACGTAAATAAATTCTAACTGTCTAAGAATATATTATAATTTTTGTTTCTGCGACTTACAACTCAAGTCAAGTTTAATATTTAATCACAATTATTTATAATACTCCTAATAAATCTTGGTGCTAGTAGAAACAGCTAACAATACATTGTTTAGGTATCTTATTTACGGACTTAACCTTTGTGACCCGGAGCTCTGAAAAATCTGTGAACAAAAAATACTACAAGTATGACGTAATTATACCTTTTTACCCGATTACAGCTAAGCCAAAAGGTTACAGTTTCGTCCGCTGTTTATTAGTTCATACTAAATTCAACACGACAAGAGGAAATGCAAGGAAAAACAAGTAACATTCTATTAAAATTAAACAAAAATCCCCGACACATAATGTACTTTCTAAAAGTTAAACAGAAAATAATTCGTCACTCCACTTTCCTCATCTCATTTCGTTAGTTATTATGCCTTATTCTCTTTCAATATAGTATACATTATTGTAATAGTCAGTTGTGTTGTGCTGTGTTGTGTTGTTGTGTTGTGTTGTGTTGTGTTGTGTGATGTGTTGTTATTGTTGTAGTCGTCTTTCATTTGATACTGATATTGAAGGTTTTTTTTTTTATTAGTCTGTTTGAGTGTCTTACTGCTGGGCAAACGCCTCTCCTTTCTCCTTCCGAACCTCTCCGTCGGAGGAATTGTGAAAGAAAAATTAATTAGCGATTTTGTGTTGGCGGCCATCTTGGATTTTAAATTTATCAAAGTGTGTGTGTGGTATTCTACTAGTCAAGTCGTTTCATTTGATACCCATATAGAGGGAATTGTGAAAAAATATTCATTCCGCCATTTTCTGGTGGCGGCCATCTTGGACCGATTTTCATCAAACATAGCTAAAAACACTAACGACTAATTAACCTTTCAACCACAAAAATCAAAATCAAAATCGGTTCATCCATTCAGATGCTACGGTGCCATGGACAGACGTGTGTCTGTGTCTGACACACACACACACAGACACGTCAAACTTATAACATCCCGTCGTTTTTGCGTCGGGCGTTACAAATAAAACAAAGTAGTTCATATTTTATTTGTAAAAAAAATAACTATCACTAATCATAATCTAATCGATCTCATGGTCATGATTTAATCATGTATAATTTCACAGTCAAAACTGGTAATTAGTTAAAAATTATTTTAACGATAACGAACATTTCAAACATGTCAAACATCATGTAATTCTAGGTAATTAAAACTGAGGCGTTATAGAACAATAGATTTTTATTGCAGAAAACGCATTTTAACTTAATAACGGGTTTGACTGACACCAGTCAAAAGTGGTATTGACTGATTATGCATCAAACATCAAAAATATGACGGTCTGATTATCTAAAACCGGCTGTTTAAAACACATTTTTGTATGGGAAAATGTCACATTGACAGCTTCTTAGATAATAAGTCCTGTTTTCTTCTGGGTCAACCATGGGTGTTTACTGTAACATAGACACTTGCTGCAGTGAAGGAAAACTTCGTGAGGAAACTAGTTTTCCTGACAGGTATTTCTTGAAGGCTTTTAAATTGACAATTTATATCTATCGGTCAGATTCAGTTAATAACAGCCAAAAGAAAAACCCTTTCATACCTTGTAACGTTACATTTTCCTGGGGAGGAAAATGTAAGGTTGCATTGTGTAAAGTTTAAAGAAAAATGGCAAGAGAAAATATGATGGTTTAATAATACAAGAAAATAGAAATAAACTAAGTTAGGGAAGCCGATACGAAGCCGTTAGCATGGTGATAACGATCCAGGTCCAGGTCCGAAGTTCGCAGTTGGCAGAAACCGCTCGCCGCAGTGATAGGCTCACTCGCAGTCGTCAATCTTCGATGGTTCGAGGGTAGAGGCTCACCCGCTGTCCTTGTCCAGGTGCTCAGAAGTAGGGATAGTAGAAGTAGCAGCAGTTGTCGCAGTCGCAGTAGTAGCAGCAGTAAGTTTTCAAGGTAGTCGACGGTCCAGGGGCTCTCAATAGTAGTAGCACCAGCAGCAGCAGCAGCAGCAGTTTTCAAGGCCGTCAGGACTTCATTATGACGCCAGGGCAAGATTTTGCAGACTTAGGCGCGACCACGTTAAATATTTCAGAGTAATATCCAGCTTGTTGCTGGCTCAAGGACCACACGCAGACTGAATCTTTTCGACTCGGCTTCCCGTCATGAAGAAATTATGAATTTCAAAATGTTGGTTCTAGAACACAGAAAAATAAAATGGTTAACAAAGAAGGTATCAAACATCAAATGTATAAAACCTACAACTCTAAGTTACAGCAATAAATATAAAGAAAAACTAGGCTTGTCATTGTCATTATGACATCACAAAAGTAAACAAAGATTTGGAACCACTAAAATATACAGAAATGCTATAAATAATACTAATTAAAAGGCGGAAAAAGCATGCTAAGCCTCCGCATAAAAGCTATACAGTTATTCGGAAAGAACGTATGATAAAATTTTGAATTACAATAGACAAAAACGTAAGTATAAAAACACAAACATTACAACCTATGACGTGATATTCCAGTTTTTGTAAATAAAGATAGTTGAAAAACAATGGCACGGTGAGTATTTGTTTGATGGCCGTTCAAACAGATCTATTTGCTGTGTCGGGCGCAGCGGGCACAAGCGACCGACACTGCAATATTGCAATAATTTGTGTTCCATGCTGGTGGGCAATCTATCAGAGTATGTATTCATATAGTGATTGTACGTATGTCCATATTGATATGACATTGGCTGAGAATTGTGATGTTGTCATAGAATTATCATATTGCTGTTGTCTTTGCTGCGATTATTCATAGGGTATATTAGATCAATATTTAGCTGATGGATATATCATATAAATGATTATGTTCCGTGACAAATGGGTTATCTAATAAGAAAAGGACGTGGACACAGAATGATTAAACACTCTTATACGGACCAATATCACACGCCCCCTAATCTATCTCCTGGTTCCTTGTTGCTGGGTCAGCGAATCGTAGTAACTTAGTCGGCCTTAACCAATTTGTTCATGACAACTGAAAGCTATGGATACTAAGGTCCATGTTCACCAAAAACATGACGGACGATTATCTAAAAACATATTGACAGCTGTTTTTAGATAATCCGACTGTTACCTTCTCGGTGAACATGTAGCTTAGTAGGTACGCATTGATCAGTGATTAGTGGAAAGCACAGATTTTAGCATAGTCTTTCTTTCTTTAACGAACGTAACGAATTTAATTGTGATATTCTGCTTATATCTCGATTTGTAATTTCATACAAAAAAAGCGGCCAAGTGCGAGTCGGACTCGCCCTTGAAGGGTTCCGTATCAATCGACCGTACATCATCATTTTTTTTTAAGGTCTGTCAGTCTCTTAATTAAAAAAGTTAAGTCGTCTATAAAAGTTACGGGGGGGGGAGGGACGACCCATTTCACATTTCTTTGGCGGTTCACAGAATACCAAGTTTCAACAGCATAGTTCTTATAGTTTCAGAAAAAGGGGCTGTGACATACGGACGGACAGACAGACAGGACGAATCTATAAGGGTTCCGTTATTGCTATTTGGTTACAGAACCCTAAAAAACTCATAAACTTCTTGAAGTCTTTGGAAATAGCTCTGTTCATTTCCTAGGGAAAAACGAAAATAGATAACATAACAGCATTAGTAAGTAATACGAAACCCTCTTCGAATGATTCACTAAATAAGTACCTACCACAGCTTGAAACATAGAAACATCTTTTGATTTGTCTCTACTAAACTATGGTAACCAGATCTAAACTTGCTGAAGAATCTCCCCAACAACAAGCACACAAGATTCCTCCAAAATACACCTACTTTACCAAAATATGTTGTCAACTAAATAGTTGAGACTCCAGACTCCTAGCTCCAGAATCCAGGAGAACAAGTTGGACAGGGAGGCGTTATGCAAATTAATGTGTATCCAACTAAGCGTCAAGTTTTGAACTTGAACCACTGAAGAGGCCAAACGAGGAGAATATTGTGTAATGGTTTTGTGTGCTTACTTCACTTTGCTACTTAGAAACTGTAATGTGTGTGCTATTTATTTATTTTAAAAACTGTTTTAGTCTTTCACGATTTAAAACTAAACTTATATTGTCACTTACGGGATATCTTCCGTGGTTATTTTGAGCTCCCGATATTTCGACGCTGTTGCAAGCGCCATGATCGATGATTGATGTGTTTTTTTTTATTTATTTATTTAAGGATCTCCAACAAAAGATATACACAGAGCACTTTTGGTTAATAAAATCACAAATTATTAGGTAGGTGTAATCCTTCACTTATAGGAGACCACAGCATTCACAATTAAGTAACAAATGAGCCCCTAATTATTATAAAATTAAAATCATACAATTAAATTTGGCAATTAAAAAAAATACAACCTTTACAATAATTTTGGAAGGATATAAAAAACATAGAAAAATAAATAAAATGATTAAAATTGACATAGATTCTTATGATGATGTGCTATGCTGTGGAAAGGCTCAACTTTTTAGTAATTTTAGGTCATTACACTTATCACTCACTTACATACACTACACTACACTACTACTTACACTTCATTCAATTTATCATGGATTTTCTTTCTTTTTCTTTGTGTTCTAATCTACCTTGCTTTTTTCCAACTTTGTCGAGGTCGAGTCATTGGCGTAGCTAGTCCTAGAAGGGCATTTTCGGGGGCACTTTGAGCCCTAATGCGGGGAAAACCCAAAAAGATGAAAACAAAACAAAAGATTTTCTTTTTGGGGAGCGATAAGTTGTATTTACATTGTATCATTTATCAAAAATAATATTTGTGGGAAGAGTATGTTGTGAGAAGATTTTGTGTTTTATTTCCAAAACACATCACTTGGCCCTTGTTACTCGGGGGCCCTGTAACATTGATACGGCTGATACGGCGGTAGCTACGCCCCTGCCATGGGTCGTGCTCTAGTTTAACCGGGTGCAGTTGATAACCAGTACTTATGTGCAGTCTTTAACTCCGTACTGGGTAATACGATTCCCTTGGTAAGAACGGTAGTCAGAGTTTCGGACCACTGGCTACCTGAAACGGCTATGTACTTTGAATAGTTTTAACTTTTCTAAAGAACCTTAACATTTATTTATCTTGCAAAAGAACAATAACTTTCCAAGCCACATAGCCCAGAATCCTGATAAATATTCATCCAGTAATTAAACACCTTGAAAAATTCAATTTAATTTTATGTCCGAAGTATTTTTCCTCACCTGCGAACCACAAAAGGCCGTCGAATGAAAGACGGAGGCCATTTTATTGCTTCCATTCATCAGTTTGAGCTGTTGTTTATAGGGTAAAATGTTCGCCCGTCTGTGAAATACTTAAGCTTACTTTATTCAGTTGAATTTGTGATACAATTGTGTTAACACGGTTAATACAGCAACGAATAAAATATGAGCTACTTGCATTTACACGAGGAAATTCTTTCGCCATGGAAAATCTATTATTAGATGATGAACTGGTACATTGTCTTTGTAAATCGCGAGTCCAATACAAACATAATAATAGGTACTCGTATAGAGGTGAGAGTCGCCTTGATTTTAAAAAGGTCGTCCTTGCTAAAATACAGTACTAATGACATAAATCGCCAGGAGAGAGTAGTGAAGGTACTATACTAGTTCCTCGACGTTCGACTACTTTTCAACTTTATTTCTTAGGGCATAAGGGTGATACGTGGCATACCATCAGTGTACTCGGTAGTACATTAGCACGGACATTCTTAAATTGGCAAGAAACTCAGTACGAGTACATGAGCCCCAAGACTTTGGTGACGGCTGTAAGACCGTTGTTCTACTTCATTTGCATTTTTTTTACGTCAATTAGGTACGTTTTTGCGTTTGGACTGAAGTTGTATATTGAGAATCTATTGATTTTGTAATTATTTCCAAATATCTCACAACATGTAATTAATATTTATTTTACAAGACTCTTGTTTTCGCCTTACTTAATACGAGCTATAATATAATATAGGTTGTAGGGATTTAGGATCCCTCACATTTATTTATATTAAATAAATGTGAGGGATCCTAAATCCCTACAACCAAAGCGGCATCGTATGAAACTATTCAAGCCTCGAGCGATAATAGTTCCATTCTATTTGCTTTTCAATTGAGTTAAAGCAGGTATACTTTTCAGAAGATCCACTTCAGCAATTGAGCCTTTTTCCGACATTTTGTGTGTAATCCTATTTGCAATGAAAAGTTGAATGGAGCATTTTAATATTCACACAACGTTTTAGTCGCATTCTGGCCGATGTCCAAACAGGAAGCTTTTGTGGAGACCGTCCGTCGACTGTGAACGAAAACCCACGATTGCTGTAATAATCGCCACCTGTTAGCCTCTGTATAGCCGCTGTATAGCCACTGTATAGCTTTTATCAAATCACACAAATGACTGACAAAGGTGCTTGATACTTACACACGTAAAGGAAAATCGGTAAACCGTAAATATGTAGTTTAATAACAATAAACCCACAAGTTCCTTTAAACGGACCCCTCGGTGCGCGAATCCAACTCGGAATTGGCCGGTTTTGTTTTAAACTTGGTCTTTGTGACAAAAATATTCATTTGGTATTATTATTAGTGTTTTTATTGTAGTTCTAACTTGTGGACCTCAATATCATCGTAATCAACATGCCTTCTTTCGTCTACTGATTATAGGCTGGTGCAATATATCTGTATATAAAGGGTGTAAAACACCTCTTCACGAAGCCGAAAGGCACTTCCCCATCATTGCGATCATTTTTTTATTCTACACCATACCTGGGTACCTGCTAGTTACGGAGATATTGGGGGTCAAAGTTACAACATTTTGACAAGTTTTTTTTTAAATACAAGTTTTTTTGTACTTTTAACACCTCTACGACCCCCGAACTATTCAATCCATCCATCAGCACAATGTTTCAAGTGCATTACATTGAGTTCTACCACAAAACATGATTTATAACCTCAAAAAAAAAAGTTGTTTCCCAGCAATAATTTTTGCGTAAAGTTACTTAGTTTGATGTACAGAATGCTTGGTTAACGGCTTGGTGATGAGGTGGTTTACACCCTGTATGGTCCACATAAGAAAACGATGTCTTACAAGCAAATTGTTTTCTAACAAGCTAATATTGACATACATATCCTATTCCACTCTGCATTTGAATTTAAAAGCACAAATCCATTAATACAGTCCACATTGTACTAAAACTGTTGAATCATCTGCCAGAGAAACTCCGGTAATGGATAGATTTATCAAATTCTTAAAGAGTTCTTGATAGGTTTGTGCCTATTTTGCGGTCTGATGGATTCACGATTTTCCGTGTACGAAATGGGCTACAATGGAATGAGTTGATACCTACTCGATACCCATTACGTTTCGATTTTGTTGACAGAATTGGGGCTCGTTAATATGGCCACGAAATTAGATAACCGAATCGATCGAATCCATCGCACATTTTCATGTAGTTATTTTTTTAGTAGTAGTTAGTTTAATCGTGAGTTCGTTTTTCAGTGGAAAATTTAAAATTGCTAAGCAGAAATGTTCTAGTTTATATTTTGATTATAATTCGGTATTATATTGCAGGTGTTAACACTTTCAGTTCACGTTCATGTCAAGGATGAAATTGTTGGATTTTAGCTAAAAATATCGGAGTTAATTTTGGGATTTAGGAAACGGAAATCAAGAAAGTCTCTCTGAGGAAATAAAAATCTAAATGAAATCAATGCCTCCAAGAGCGATACAAGAATAAAATTCGGGATCCACTTTTATAAAACCAACGGCCTGGCTAAAATGAATTTATCTCATCAAAATGTATGTGACTGGCCTGAAAGTCTAGAACAATTTCAGTAAGTAGAAAGTCTAGAATCGCGTAGCAGATTTAAATATTCCATCTCAGTTTGTTGGATGTAACTCGTCCTAGATATTGTTTGCGTTATTCGTATCGTGTTGACTTAGTTATTGACTCTGAGCCACTCGAATCTTTCGCTTCTGTTTGTTATCATTCAATTTATACAGAGGAGTTTTATATTACAGGATTATTTTACTCTCTGTTCTAGTATTCCAATTTATTATGATTTTGTTCCAGATTACGCATTGCACGACTAGCACTCTTTGTTTTTTTTTACTTTAAACTTTACTTTTTAATGTTGACGGCCTCGTTGGTCGAGTATTCGCAAACGAAATTGGTGAGCATGAGATCCTGGGTTCGATGCCCGGGGAGGGCAAAGTGTTATTAGGTTTTTCCATCAGGAACGTCTCTATAGGCGCTAATGGCAATAGGGTCGCCCCCATCACATGGGTCTTTAACATATGTGACTAAATGTGGGTGTACTATTAGGTAGGTAGACTTCTGTCCAATCCTTCGGGGATTACGAGCGTAATGTCATGTTAGATACGATAATGTTTACTATTTTTTTTTAACACACTTTTTTTATTCAATTTTATCCATGAGTGAACCTTACATCGCCACCTTTCAATTTTCCCATTTACCGTCGATATTGAAAATAGAACCAATTTAAGAAGCACTATGGGAAATGAACTCCCAAAGAAACAACTTCAAGGAACAGAGTAACCTAACCATAATTACAATGCCAACAATTACCTCCTCTAGCTGTAAGCACGAAACTCCTCGGCTATCATAGCCTAGTACATAATAACCCCACTTAAACTTCACTTAGCCTGACTTAGCCAGCGTTTAGCCTTGTCGGGGGGCAAGACGGGTAGAATTTTGCAAATACCCGAGTGCCCAGTGCAGGGCAGCGACCCAGATATGCGGAATGTTTGGGCCAACGTTGCCATGGCGATGATCGTCTATTTTACAGTATCGGTGCATTTGCATTTATTTAGGTCGACTGTTCTAATCAAGGTAAACGAAATTACAGGGAGGCTATGAAGTTAGTTGGTATTACTCGGAAGCGCTGGGGTACATTTTTATTGTGTTAGTTTTTTTGCTCATTCAATTTTTGACGTGATGATTGTGATGATGCCATCCAGCTGAATTCGGCCACAGCGACTGCATTCGATGGCTTTATAGTGTGCTTTAATAGTAATAATAATATCGTTTATTTCAGGCATTAACCCATATAACTCAGTTTACATAATTATTTCACAAATTACTCGTGTAGTAGAATTACTAGTGTCAGCTCGGTCCTACTTAGAGGACGGACGTGCCTCTCGCGATCGCGTGCCGTAGCTAGCAAAGTGCATACGCATCATAACAGTGTGGCCGACCCGTGCGTCATCAGTTCGCTCGGAGTTGTCGCAATGACCTAGATACTGTTTGTGTAAACATGCTTGATCATCATAACATTTGTTAAGGCGAAGACATCTTTCACCGACATGGCTACGAAACCGCATACAATAAATTTGACTACCAATTTGGAACATGAGCTGTTTAAGTATTACAGCGAAGAAAAGGCAAAGCGGCAAGAACTACAATGTCAAGTAATGGAGCTTAAAACCGAAATGGAAAAGTTACGTGAAATCTTGCAACACCAAACTGATCAAACTGACCAAGAGAAAAATAAGGCCACTGAAAAGGCCAACAAAGAAAGTTCATCCAATCCTATCGAATATGAGACGGATGAGGAGGAACTAGCCAGAGAAACGGAGTGGATTAGGATAGAAAATAAGCGAAAAAAACGGAAGCTGAACCTTACGCTGACTCCCCCCTCCCAGAACAATGTTAGTAGTGAACAAGGGAATATAAAACCCAAAAAAACGCCAAAGCCACCTCCAATAAATGTGCAGGGTGTTAAAGATTACCAGTCATTCTATGACACAATAGCCAGTACTCAAGGTGACACGTTCACCATAAAAATGATGAACGGAGATTGCGTCAAAATAAATGCAACCAACGAAGATGCCTATAGAGAGATTACGAAGCTACTAACATCACATAATTTACTCTGGCACACGTATGAGAACAAACAAGCCAGACCGATACGAGTGATGGCGAAAAAGCTGCATCATACATGCCAGCCAGAAAGAATTGTGGAGTATCTGAAAAACAAGGGCTACAAAATTGAAAATGCTGCAATCAAATTGAGTTGGAGGAAAAAAGAACCACTCAACATGTTCATGTTGACATTCGATAAAGATGAAGATGTAAACAAAGTTTATGGAATCACCAATATTCTAGGGTGCAAGGTTGAAATCCACCCACTACGAGCATCTAAGCTTGTTCCTCAGTGCAAAAGATGCCAAGCTTATGGACACACCCAGAAGTACTGTTCGAAAGAACCAAGGTGCGTCAAGTGCACGGGCAAACACCTCACAGCAGACTGTGTGAAACCAGCACAAGATAAACCAAAATGTGTTCATTGTGGTGAGCCACATCCAGCTAACTATAGAGGGTGTATAGTAGCAAAGGAGATGCAAGTATTAAAAAGTAAATACACTAAAAAGCAAACTGCATCCCAACCAAAGAAGTATACCGAACCATTAGCTAACAAAGAAACGAATGAAAAGAAGGGAATGACTTACCAACCACCCAAGCCGTCCTCATACTCTCAAGTGGTCAAAAACAATTTGGAGATCAGTTCGGAATCAAAACTCGACCAAATTTTAAGCCTAATGTCAGCATTTGATGAACGGCTTAAAAAACTAGAAATGGGTGTCAAAAAAGCTCCAATTCGTCTGCGAAAATGATTAATAACCTCAAGATCATGGCTTGGAATGCTAATGGACTGCTGCAACACCAACATGAGTTACAAGTAGTCCTAGATACAGAAAACATCGATATATGCTTAATATCGGAATCACACTTCACACGACAGTCATTTGTAAGATTCCAAGGCTACAAGATATATCATGCCCTGCATCCTGATAACGCAGCAAGAGGAGGTAGCGCCGTCATCATTAGAGAGAACATACATCATTATGAACAGACGAAATGTGAAGATCAAGAAATGCAAGTAATCGGTGTTACTGTTAAAATGAAAAGATACGACTCGGTTACTATAGCAGCTATATACATCCCCCCAAAATACGCACTAAAAAAAGATCAATACAGGACACTCTTAGCGCTACTTGGAAATAGATTTATATTAGGTGGTGACTTCAATGCCAAGAATACCTATTGGGGTTCCAGACTAACTACTACAAAAGGCAGAGAGCTACTAAGTGCTATACAAGAAACCAAATCAGAGGTTCTTTCAACTGGAAAGCCGACATACTGGCCAACAGACTCGAGAAAAATTCCAGACTTAATTGACTTTTTTATATATAAAGGAATATCCTCTGACTTTATAAGTGCCGAAGAGGGATTTAATATGAACTCTGATCACTCACCAATAATTTTATATACTAGTGAACATGTCAAGCAGAGAGAAGGTATTCCGTTTCTCGTGAACAAGTTTACAGACTGGGAATCCTTTAAAATAGACTTAGACAGTAAAATAGACTTAAATATATTCATAAATGATAAGCAACAACTAAATTTAGAATTAAGCAAATTTATTGTAAATGTCCAACAAACTGCATGGGCAAATACACCCGAGAAAAAAGTAACTGTTAAGGTTCATACTTATCCAAAAGAAATAACAGATCTGATCAGAGAAAAAAGAACATTGAGACAAAAGTGGCAGCGAAACAGGTTTCCCCAAGATAAGACACTGTTAAATAGAAAAACCAAACAAATTAGGAAGGCAATCAAGAAAGTTCGCGACGAAAATTTAACTAGACATCTTCTTCAACTGACTAATGATCGATCGACTGATTACTCACTATGGAAAGCCACAAGGAACCAAAAACAACCTATTGCTCACATACCGCCAATAAAAGAACTAAATGGGCAATGGGCGATAAGTAACGAGCAAAAAGCATCAAGGTTTGCCCAACACCTAGAAGACACTTTTACACAAACCGAGAGCGCTGACCAAGAACTCCACTGGGAACAACAACAACAAATAGACCAAGAGATAAAACTTGTTACACCAAAAGAAGTATTTAAAGAAATCAGAGATCACATCAGCCTAAAAAAATCCCCTGGTTATGACCTTATCACAGGGGAAATCCTAAAGAATCTACCAAGAAAAGCCTTGGTAAATCTCACTAAAATACTCAATGCGTCTTTTAGACTAAAGCATGTTCCTGACCAATGGAAAGTTGCAGAAGTGATCATGATCCCCAAATCAGGGAAACCACCTCAAGATGCATCTTCATACAGGCCTATCTCCTTGCTGCCAGTGATGTCAAAGCTTTTCGAGAAACTACTTCTAAAACGACTGAAACCTATTATAGAAAATAGCAATATTATACCTGACTATCAATTTGGATTCAGAGAAAAACATTCAACGATAGATCAGGTGCATAGAATAACAACAGTTATTGAAAAAGCCCTTGAAGATAGGAAAGTATGCACCACTGTATTTTTAGATGTAGCCCAGGCTTTTGACAAAGTTTGGCACAAGGGATTGATTTATAAACTAAGAACTATGCTGCCAAAACAGTTCGCAGACATACTAGAATCATACATAACTGGTAGAGTCTTTAGAGTAAGGCAAGAAAATTCTTATTCTGAAATAAAGGAAATAAAAGCTGGTGTACCACAAGGAAGTGTTCTAGGCCCGGTCCTGTACCTATTGTACACATGTGATATACCAGAACTAGAAAATGCAACTATTGCTACTTTTGCTGATGATACCGCAATTATGTCCATAGGATCTAATCACAAGGAAGCTGTGGTAAAAGTACAAACAGCAATCAATCGATTCTATGATTGGACCAAAAAGTGGAAGATCAAGTTGAATGAAACAAAATCCATTCACATTGACTTCACTAACAAGAAATCGGAACACAACCCAGTGTATATAAACAACAAAACTGTACCGCACGAAAACACTGCCAAATATCTTGGTATGACCTTAGACGCAAAGCTTCGCTGGAAAGCCCATGTCAAAAAGAAACGAGAAGAATTGGAAATTCGTTACAGAAGCATGAACTGGTTATTAGGAAGGCATTCCGCACTGTCAGTTCCTAACAAGATCCTGCTCTACAAATCCGTCCTTATGCCAGTATGGACTTATGGTATACAACTATGGGGTTGCGCCAAAGAAAGCAATGTCGAAATTATACAAAAATTCCAGAACAAAGTACTCAAGAACATCGTGAATGCGCCTTGGTATATAAGAATTGACGACATCCATCGGGACCTAAATATAGAGTTCGTAAACAGTATTATCCAAAAATATGCAGAAGCTCACGAACATCGGCTTCATCATCATGTTAATCTCGAGGCCATCCAGCTCCTCGATAACACGGACATAGTAAGAAGGCTCAAAAGGACTAAACCTTTTGAGTTAGTGTAGTGTAATGGACTGATATTATTATATTTGTGAATTTACCGTGAGTGAAATATAGTACCTAGCTATTTATATGGACACAAGAACAAAGTGACATCGCCTTAATAGACGCTAAGTAAACGCAATGGACGTGTTCTTAGATATAATTTTACTTTTAGCAAATTAAGTTAGATTAAAATTGCTTATTAGCCTTATTAGGCTAGATTGTAATATAAATAAAAACCTTTAAAAAAAAAAAAAAAAAAAAAAACAAATTACTCGTACATCAACATTTTAAATCACATTACATTAGAATCAAAAATCATAATCAAAGTTAAAATCCACATCTTAAATCAAATTCACCATCTAAATCTAAAATAACTTTGGTGTGCTGCTCTTTCTTGTGGTCATAGCATATCCAACTTTGGCCGAAAAACTCAAAGCATAATGTGGACATGTAAGAAACACCATTGATTCAATTGTAGGGTATACATAGCTGTAGGTGGTCTAGCTTTAAGGTCATCACGCTTTAAGTCGAGGTGCGACCTTCTTCTCTCTTTAAAGGCTTTGACCTGCTGATGACGTCTCCACTCGGGCCATTTTCTTTGATGTTTTTTTTTAAGCTGTATATTTGCTTTTTTTTCCTTAAACAACAAATGATTCATGACCTTTTTTATCCCACTTTAAATAAGCCAAAGGTTTCCATTCAAAAATTCCCTGTGAACAAATAAATAACCCATTAATATTTCACATTCCCGTATTTTCATATTTGAAAATAGAAGGGTAATAAATGTCAACCTTTTTTTTCTTTTCCCCGGGTTTTAGTGCTGCGTACACATTGGTTATACGGTCTATTGATAAGTGATTGGGTATCGAATATCCCAATACGTTAATGGCTCCACTTAATTTATTCTGAAGCCACCGGTAATAGATCGTTCAAAGTAATTGATTAATTACTGTATAAGTCATTTTCCAGTGGCTCGTACAGCTGAAAAGCTTATAAATTATGAGTTTATAATAGTCGTAAATCATGGGTTTTGATTTGACTGATTGAGGAACGTTTAATGCTTGCTGGCTGGAAATAGTGAGGACTTATTTTTTCTAAATTTAAATATCGCAGTGTAGTCCCAATTCCTTTTAAAAATTTCGTGTCACAGTAAATAACACAGTATTTTAAAGCACACTGCCGCACATGTGTAGCCTTTTTATATGTGTCTTATTTCTGGAAATAGTATGTTCATTATATATGAGCAGCAATATCATAATCATCATCTGGCTACCTAGCTTTTTCCGACTATATTGGGGTCAGGTTCTAGTCTAACGGGATGCAGCTTGATACCAGTATTTTATATAATATCAAAATGCAATGCAACATAGGTATATGATTTGGCAACCTAAGTAGGTTAATGACACCATTACATTGTGATGTACTTACTTTAGTAAAGCCCATTGTAGCGATTAGATACGAGTAATGCGAGTAATGTTTTATTTTAACTCTTTTTGTGTGGTTTGAGTGAAGTTTTCTTCCTTGAGGCAGCAAGTACTTTACTAAGGCCATTTTCACGTAAGATTCAAGAAGGGGGAGGGGTCAGAAAAAATAACGATTAATCACGTTATGTGATGGGATACTGTGAACATCACTTTCGTTTTTTTTTTCATTAAAAAGTTTTCAAAACGATCTGATCTTTTTAAAAACAAAACGTGACCCTAGGAGAGGGGAGGAGGGTTTGACTTAAAAGGGGGGGGGGGTAAGTGGCTTAAAAACCTCGTAGCATACATATTTGATACTTTTATGATGGAGTGTGGAGTGTCAGCGCTAACAGCCCAGGTAAGTGAGTTTGTTATGTTGTAAGTATAGTAAATGTATAAATATTAAATGTTTTTTTTTTTATTTAGCCTGTACTGTCCCACTGCTGGGCAAAGGCCTCCCCCAATTCCTTCCATGTTCTCATTTCCTGTGCCGCCTCGGACCAACCCTCGTGATGCGCGTCCAAATCGTTCTGGTCGGCCTCGGCGGCGCTGTCCGTCTTCCGGCAACCATCGTGTGGAGAAATTAAATGTTATTCATAGTAAATGTTGTAAATAAAGTAATGTCTTTTTGAATATATTTTTTATAGTTGAAATGTGAAATAGGTAAAAGTTATAAGTTTTTATTGTCGATTGCTATCAGCACTACTATCATAACATACTCATTTCCATATTTTCTAAACTTTTCCACACACAGTTACCAGCAACCACAAGTTACATCGACGTTTCCTTTTTTCTATATTGATTATCACTAACCGCAGATGGTTCCCGAATTTCTGGTGCAGCAATCAATCATGATAATCTGCAGCTGCAGTTTGTCGCCGACAAGCTGGTACTGGCCTTTCATTACTAAGTGGTATTATTATGCACAGGCGTAAGGTTCACAACCTGAGAGGCGGACAATGGTCTAATCTACGTAGGTAGTCTGAACCAATGAGAGTGGATTGTGTCAAATATAAAAATTATCTCAAGTTGTGTGGTAATCGGTTTTATTTATTTAAATAACATGGGAGACTTACAGCTAAAACAAACAGATCAAGGACAGTACAATAGTCTGAAAGCCAATTACAGGTCTCCACTTATAAAATACAGAGAAAATAAAAACTAAATTCTACGGACATTCTCGCTAAATTTCTGTGTATATGCTACAGCATACATAATTACAATGTTGCTCACACTGCCTATCAACCAGCATAACAAAAGCAACTACATGAAGAAGCTTTGATTCAAGCACTTCCTGGCTGACGACACACTAGTTTGGAATGGATTGGGTTTTGGTTTTGGGTTTTCGTAGTATAGACATGTGATGCAGGTGAAAAGGGCAAATGTAGTGAAGAAAATGTAAAGCATGAATGTAGATGGCTATAAGAGTAGAGGAAGACCAAAGAAACGGATGGTCTGTGTGAAGGATAGACATGGCTAAAAAGAAGGTAACTGCTGAAATCATCATCATCATCTTCCTGCCCTTGTCCCATTTTATTTGGGGTCGGCGCAACACGTTTTCTTCTTCCATTCTCCCCTGTTAGTCGTCACGGTATCATTTACTCCTTTCTCTTTCATATCAGTCTTTACACAATCCATCCATCTTTTCTTTGGCCTTCCTCTCCCTCTCCATCCATCAATACTGAGATGATGAGTAATAAAGAAAAATTGTCGTGTAAAAGTCATGAAATCATGAATTAACACACATTAACACACAGCGCCACCTAGTGCCACACTAAGCAAAGCTTGTATCGTGGACCACTAGATAGTTGATATACTACATATATACTTTTTGTTTGTAAATACATACTTATTATACATATAAACATCCATGACTGGGAAACAAATGTCCAATTGTCCATGCTCATCACACAAACATTTGCTCCTACCGGGATTCGAACCCAGGACCCTAACCACGTAAGGCAGCCTCACTACAACCTACGTCATTCGGGTCGTCAAAAAAAGTGTTTGTTAAAACAAACACTTGTGTTTGTTAAAAGTGTTTGTTAAAACCTACTTAAAAAATAAACATCGTTTATAATTTAAAGTAAGATGGCAGAAGAAGACATGTTGCGTCGATTCGAGGAGAGTGATGCTCATATTTATCCCTAAAGCCTTTATCACAGACTAGCCAACGTGACGCGGTTTCACTTGCGTAGTTCCCGTTCTAGTTACAGGAATAAAGTGTAGCCTATGTTAAAAAAAAAACAAAAATCAAAGCATTTATTTCAAGTAGGCCAGTTACAGGCACTTTTGAATTGTCGAAACTAAAATGAATATTTAAAGTAGTTACAGTCCCAGTTACAAGACATAAAAACTGTGAAAGTACTGTAGTTGCCCATTCCCTAACGTAGATCTCTATGGAGAAGAACGGGCAAGAAACTCCATGGACACTCTTTTAAATCAAAATATTGTTACAAAATCTTGGTGACATCATTCATGTTGAGGTATATTATGTGAGAACAATGTATTAGCATGATGCGCACGTTAAAAGTGTCCAAAAATAAAGCAAAACAAAAATAAAATACAACTCAGAAACAAAATAATTAATTCAAATAAACCATGGCGACTAAGAGAGTACTCGCTGATAATGTAGCTGTCCATTGCTGAAATATTTTTTCAAATATGTCCATTCGTTTTTAAGTTTATTCGTTACATACAAAAATATAAAAAATACCAATCTCTCTTCTTTATAACGTAAGTGGAGATGTATGCTATAAAGAAGAGGCCCGCAAGGGCCGAAGCCTGCCGGCGTTGCGAGACTGTTCGGAAGAGATACCGTGGCCCCGGAACGTAAAGGGCGAGGAAGGAACATGAATGGGTTTTAGTCAGTAAAAGTCTGACACTCCCTCCCGCTCCACCCAGAGTGGGAGAAGTCATTTGATGATTTCCCATCCGCAATAAAAAGAAAGTGAAAAAGAATGTGTCTGTGAGTATGTATGTATGTATTCTAATTTTGTATATATTTAAGATATTTAATCTGTTTTATGTGTTCCATTTTCTCTCCTTCTTTTACACACTATGTCTACATCTCTTTGAGTATCTCCTTTCGCAGGTATCTGGAAGAGATTTCATTAGAAATAAGCATCACCTTTGTACTATTTTCTGTTCCTTTTTCCTGTAATAAGTGTGTACATACATTGTTAAATAAATAAAAAAATAAATAAAGTGAAGATGTATGCTACTCTGTATATAGATACTTGAAAGAAAGAAATTAATAATATATTTATCCCGGATAAATAGAGCTGTGTTTATTTCGATTGTAAAACTATGGGAAAAGTCTATATTCGAATTCAAATGGTTCTATACAGGGTGAATTTTAATTAATGCGACAAAATGAAATTGGAGCTTCAGTTACAGTAACATAGTAATTATAAACTGTTTTTTCTACAATTTAAATCGTTAAAAAAACTTACGTGATTATCGTTTTCTAAAGGTCCATTGATGTTATTATCTTTATTTAAGTACGAATTATCGGTATTCCAGTAATATGTAAAATAAATAAGAAAAATTAAGGCAAAATTAGGTAAATGACCGCTGTATTGAGCACTGCTATGAGTCGGCAAGATTTTTGATACTTTTATTATTTTAACGGTTTTCGTAACACTGTTCAATTATTTTTTAATTTTATATTTTATTCATTTTCTTGACAACACGTATTATTGTATATTTAAATTTGTCGCATCTATTCAATTTCACCCTGTATAGACGTGTAAAAGAATTCTGTCGTTTTAGATCGAATTTGCATCACGTATAGCCTGTCCAAAAATTGCCCGCGGGCACATTTAGCGTAACGTACTCAATATAGCTCAGCGACGTACCTAACGTTCTCTTTGAATCGTTCGTGTTTCGTGAAACGTAAAAATGCCAGTCAGCGTATTTGAAAGAATTGGTGCATTGCAATTCTGCGATACCTGAGGTTATGCATGATGTATTGCTTTAAGTGGTGATACACGAATACCGCTTTTCTTTCAATTGCTTTAGCCAGCATCGTACTCGTAAATAAAATAAATAATTTATCATTATCTGGATAGGTCAGGACAGATGGGCCAGAACTGTCACACATGGGGTGCCTGAAGACGGTTATAGTCACGACGATGGTGACGATGACTGACCGTGGCGATTTTCTTGATTGGTTGGCCAGAGAGGGCTAAACACCAAATAAGAAATAGGGAAGGCATTCAACAGGACAGAAAAAAAAACAAATAAATTAAATGCCTGTTAAAAAATCTCAAAAGTGATTTCTATAGGTAGTTCACAAATCTGAAGAAGTAGATAGATAGATAGATAGAATACTCTTTATTATGTACACCATAAAAATTAAAATACAATAGTTTTAAACATTTTACAAGGGGTAACACAGTGTGCGGTCTTATCGCTAAAAGCGATATTTTAAAGAACCTTTTAACCTTTAAGTAAGCTAGTATGTATCACGTAATATAAAATAATGAAATATTTCACATCCATACACTGAGCTAAGAACCTATTCAGTATTCTCCTCCCATCTTATAGCATTATACTCCCAAACATCACTTTAAGAGCAGGAAACGAAGTCCCCAAAACAACATTATCACAACGTATTCACTCCTCAGACTGAATTGTACATAACAATCTGGAATAGTTCGAAATGCCCGTAACAAGGATATACAGGGTGTTTCCATTTCCTCATACATTTCGTCTATTGTCGTGACAACAATGGTTCGTTAATGTTAACACGGGTTCATGGGGGTGGTGCCTCTCCTTAATTAAATATAAACAATGTTGTTTTACATACGATTGGTTCTGTAGCGTTGGTTTTTGCTGATTTGTATGTAGGTGTCGAAGGTGCATTGATCTTTTCTTATTGAAAGAGCTCTCTTTTAAAACGCATATAATTTGTTTGTTGGTTTTCGAAGTGTCGAATTTAGTAGGGAAAATTATTTGACACTCAGGATAGTGTAATACGTTGTAATATTATATTTAGATTTTTTTCGTGTTTTTTTTCTAAATGGCCATAAGTTCAACTATATGTCATTTCAAGGTTATCCATTATCCGGACATTCCGTTTACTATACAGGGTGTAAAAAACCTCATCACAAAGCCGTTACCATCACCAGGCATTCTGTACATCAACTAAATAACTTTACCCAAAAAAAATGCTGGAAACCACTTTTTTTGAGGTTATAAATCATGTTTTGTGGTAGAAGTATCAGGCTCAATGTAACGGGCTCAAAACATTGTGCTGATGGATGAATTGAATAGTACGGAGGTCGTAGATGTATTAAAAAAATAAAATCTTACAAAAAAAATTGTATTTAAAAAATCTTGTCAATAAGTTGTAACTTTGACTCCCCCATATCTCCGTAACGAGAAGGTTCCCAGGTATGGTGTAGAACAAAAAAAATATCGCAATGATGGGGAGAACAAGTGCCTTTTGGCATCGTGAAGAGGTGTTTTACACCCTTTATATTTGGTAAGTACAGTTGTTTAAATAAACCAATAGTGCATGCAAAGGACGCGATTAAACAAAATTGAAAACAAAATTGGAAAATATGTTGCTGTCACCGCGTTTACATCTACATCATGTTGCGATACCTGTCTTCGGTAAGTCTTATAAAAGACTTGTCGAAACAACGATAGACAGGACAAAACGATCGGGGCGAAGCCTGCCGGGCTGTTCGAAAGAGATACCGTGGCCCCGGAACATAAAGGGCGAGGAAGGAACATGGATGGGTTTTAGTCAGTAAAAGTCTGACACTCCCTCTCGCTCGGGCCAGAGTGGGAGAAGTTATTTGAAAATTACAAATCAGTAAAAAAAAAAAAACGAAACAGGATGATGAACACCTTCAATCGGTCAGTCTAGTGTCAATAGTGTCATGCACTTACAAAGTAGCATTTGTGTCTCAAAATTGAAAATGTCCGATATCAACATTTTTATATGAACTTATTCCCAATGTTCGCTCTACAACTCTTTTAAATCTCTTTGGTGACCAACAAAACACTCGTCAGAAACTAAACAATATTGAGCTAGAAAACAAACATTTTTAATTCCGTTAAAACGTTTTTACGCTGAACAACATAACAAGATAAACCTTTCACGGGCCCCGGGCGTTTTTCAGCTTGTTAGAGAGAACTTCAATTTTGAACTGGCAAAGATCTTTTGTACAAACTTTTCTTCTAACGGTACTGTTAAAAGACCCTAACTCTTAGACAGTTTTGTACCCTTCTTTTACTTTTAGAAAGTTAAACTGATTGTTCTGACATTGTAGGAAAAAGGGTGAATGTTAGAATATTTCGATTCATGGGACCTTCATTGGGACAGTCTAATTCCTCATGGCGCTCAAACAAGATGGTTTTATGTCGTTCGATGACGATTGAAATTGAACTTTATTGTCTTTGAAACCCGGCCGTAAGTCTAAACCCACCTGATTAAGGAGTATTCTATGTATTTATAATATGTTTCAACAGCTGTTATACTGTAGAAGATATAGGTACAACTAAAGTACGTACTGAAGATGGGAAACATGAAAAACATCACACATCCTTGGTTGTCCTGTAAAAATCCCGTAAGACTATACCAACTTATTGAACCTACAACGAGGTGCTTACGAAGCGGATCCGTTCACTTACAACAACCATAACGTTCCTATATTCATTCTATTATTACACCATAAATACTAAAATACCTCTCAATAAAAATTCTGCCCACAATAGAAACCTCTTGGGTAATATCGCCATAAAAGCAACAAGTAGCAAGCGGATTGGTTATCGCAGAACATATGATGTTATTAATACATGAGTAGATGGTGTTTGGTAGACCTAATGGATGCCATCCCCTGAGGACATTCCTCTTTAGAGCGGCTTCAGACCAGCATATCTTGTAGCGCGTATAAGCTCGTATTGAGTTACGGGCTTACACGCGCGTAATATTCTCGCGCGTAATACTTCTAAAAATGAACACGCGTATTGCAGCGCGATTGCGCTGGGTGAAAATAAAAAAAAGTATTTTAAACATGTATTTTAAAAAAAAGTAGGTAAGTAAAAGCTTGTAATTAACTTTACCTTTTTTACCGTACCTTAACTAGAAGGTATGGTCCATAACAAAAAATGATCACAATTTTGTTAGTTTTGTTTTTATTTTTATTTGTTTATCTGTTAAGGGTCTTTTTACACCCTTTATCCTTATGTTTTGACACTAAATAGTTATCACTACCACCAGATAATATGATCAACTTAAAGTCCAGTTTCTCTTGTTCATTTTAATCTCCTTTTAGACTTTTAACTTGAATCTTTTATTTATCTTATTATGATGTGTGTACAAATTCCGCTACGTTAACCAAAATAATGAGCTATTTCCACACAACAAACAAAACATAAGCTTTGTTTCTAAGAACAGGAAAATAAATAGGGTTTTCATTAACACTGAAAAAGGGATAATTGCCATGTTTACTTTTAAGTAGTTTATAGTTCCCGTATATATCATAATCACGGATAAACTGAAGTGGTTGTGGTCTAAACTCTTGCTTGTTGAAGTTAAAACTTGTTTGGCCGCGTTGAGCACTTTTTGAGTGAATAAAAATTATGGAACTCGTGTGACTGTCACTTAACGCTTCGTAGCACACGAGTTTTCAAATCTATCGGCATCCCCAAAAACAACCCCACATGTGTTTTACGTTTCAAAATAGAGTTATTATTAAGAGGCCTGCGGAGCATGCGTTTTTCATACAAACGTAATACCCAAAATAATTTGTAACATATACACAAATTCTTAATGTAGTGTGTATTTATTTCGATTGTATTACAGAATATATAGGTTCCCAAATACATATTTTGAATGGATACTGGTTTAAAAAAGAGTTATGAGAAAAAATATTTTTCTATAGACATTTTAAATTCCTCATATCTCGCCTTTATATCATTGTCCTTTCAAAATATTTGTTTGGGAACATAGATATTCTGTAATCCAATCGAAATAAATACACACTACCTTAAGAATATGTTTGATTTTCATATTATTTTGGTATTACGTTTGTATGAAAAACCCATGCTCCGCCGGCCCCTTAATGAAAATAATATGCACTAATTAACAACCAGTCGGACAAGCACCTAGCTAAGAGCAACCATGGAGGATTAATTAAGAATTTAAATAAAATAGGGATCTGCAATTCTAGCATTAAAAAACTTACGATAGAAACTACTGTTTTCAATCCTGTTGCTGTTGCATTTTAATGAGGAAAGCGTTTTATAATTTAATAAATAAATATCGCTGGACATTAACACACAGCGCCACCTAGTGCCACACTAAGCAAAGCTTGTGTCGTGGATAGCACGTCATTTTTGTGGGGTCGTCAGGGTGTTATAAGTTTGACGTGTCTGTGTATGTGTGTGTGGAACATTCATTATAAAATTCATAATTTCATCGTGATGGGAAACCGAGCCTGAACATTCTGTCTGCGTTTGGTCCTCGAGCCGGCAACAAGCGGAAAAATAAAATACATAAATAATTATAATTGCATAAGTTGATAAAAAATGGTTACAAAGAAGGTCTAACATCAAATGTATACAACCTACAACTCCTAGTTACGGCAATATATTAAAAAGAAAACTAGCTTGTCATTGTCATTATCGGACATGGGGTGACATGGGGTGTTAGATTATTTTCGATAGGTTATTTTCGTTACGGAATTTCTGGATTGGTCTCCACGCTCAAGGCCCGCGATAGAAGCTATGCAATAGCTTAAAACCTTATTTAGACGCTCACTAAAAAAAAAACATCAAACGATATTGCTCAAATATCCCTACAAAATATGCCAAAAATATCAATCAATTTACATTTCTGCTGGCAAACTAATTACATTGAATGTATTGTTGCCGACCGTTATGATCTTTATGCCAAAATATGATTTAGTTAGAGCCAAGTTGTATTTGGCACTAACTGTTATAACTCTCCTTCGTTTGACATCTTAAACGTGTGCCTTAGTATCTATGTACACTTGCTATGAACATAAATATTAAACAATTTTCGTCATTGTCGACGATACTAGGGGATGCCTATTACCACTTTTTCAGTTTCTGCTTTCTTTCATTATTATCTGGTTAGTTCCCCTAACCTGGCCCCTTATTCACAACCATTCGACTCGCTTCCGATTCGGAAAGTCAAATGTCTGTCTCGGTCGTTTTTGTAATGCTAGAAGAAGACAGATATACGAGTTGTCGAATCGGAAACGAGTCGAACGTTTGTGAATACGGGGTCTGGTGTCTTTTTTGCCGCCCATGCATGTCGTCGAGAAATATCTCTTAGGCAAGCTGGTTTCCTTCACCGATGCAAGTAATAATTATAAACGCACATTCGTGTCTTGGGTTCGAACTACAGAGCTATGACTTGACAATCCAAGGGTCTCACTATATTACGCACAGTTCACGTATCGCTGCTCAGTTTCTGCTAACCACCACGAGTATATCGTAATATCTTTGCAAGTTACAAGGAACTTACAAAAACAGTAGCCACTTTTCCCGATGTTACAAAAACCGTACCTAAACACTGAATTTTCCGGTCAATCGCACTAAAATACCGCCCACACTGTTTAATGTGCAGTAGTTACACAGGGGCGTAAAACCTCTCTTAAACATCGTTTATACCCCACCGCTGGTTTTCCATTACATTTACGAGGTATGTTCAAGGGCCATGGGGCTCACGGGTGCGAATGTCGAAAAAGGTTTTAAAAGTTAACCGGTTGTGTTTTAATCGAATTCCCGGCGGTCGAGGGAGACCGTCATGGATCAAGAAAGTAACAGATAAGCCGCTCTGGGCTTTCTGAAACCTTTTTTTGACAGATGTCAAAAATATAAGCAATGATGTGACGTCGTGACTGAATAGATCTCGCTTTGGAGGCCTGTTTTTTCGCGCTATGTTCGCTAATGGGTGCTTTTTATAGAGTGATGATTCTGTTAATGCGTTGGTTTGGGCGCAAAAATACATAACCAACAGAAAACATGGGTTGAAAGGAATAGCAAATGATTTTCTTTGTAGCTGGTGGCTTTCTGTATTTTCTGCCTTTCCATGGGAAAAGGCGTGAGTTCATGTTTGTATCATGTTTACAAGAAAATATACAGCGTGTACCAGAGAGGTGTGGTCATATTTTAGGGTCAAACCACCACCACCACCACCGCCACTGCCATGAAACTGAACAACTTTGTCCGTGGGACCACCATTGAAATTGTGAAAAACCTGCGGGGCAGTTTTTTGTGTTTTTCTTCTTCTTCAAAGACTGTATTTGGGGACTGCCAATAGAAGTGAAAAAAAAAGGAATCTATATTTGCTACGGGTTGTGCCCCGCGTACGCCTAGTGGTGCTATGCCGTAGCGGATCGGCTACGAGTGCTACGAAGCGTTAGATGACGGTCATGCGAGTTCCATGATTTGCTCACCTAAAAACAACGCGCCTAAAAAAGTGTTCACTTCAAAACACGCCTGTTAGCTGTCCAGTACAAAACTTTAATATCTACTCGACCCAAATGTATGGGACAGCTGATATTTATTTCAATAGTGGTCCCACGGAAAGTCGTTCAGTTTGGTGGTGTGAAATACACCCTGAAATATGACTACATCTTTCTGGCAGTCACTGTAGAAGTTTTTCTTACTATTTTCTACGATATACCGTTTCACTGAGAGCTTTGCAATTAGACGAACTTCGACAATTTGTATAAAGTAGTTGTAATTGTAAGCCTTAACCTCGCTTCTTGGAAATGAAGCTTTGAACACGACAACAAGATTTCCCTTTAATTCTAAGAAGTAATCTTGGCACGGCATAACAAGCCTGCAAACACAACCAATTATTCCTCTAATGGCGGTTTGTTAAGGCAAAGTAAAGGATTATTCCGAACTCGCGGTCTACCTGTAAACTTTGCCCATAAATATCTCCACGACATTGGAAAGGCCTAACTGTAGTTTTAAAAGAGGTCTGTTTATAATTCCTCATTCATCTTATTGGCAGATATCTAAGCCGGCTACTTACTAGTCTTGTTAAAATTTTGCTTTGAAGGGACCTTCGTGAATAAACTCTGATTTATTAGCGGACCTTGGGGAAAAAATATTGGGGATGTGACGTCGTTTTACTTCTATGTTCAGTCCACTGGCAATTAGTCTTCACTACATTTTATAAAACAAAGTCTCCCGCCGTGTCTGTCTGTCCCTATGTATGCTTAGATCTTTAAAACCACGCAACGGATTTTGATGCGGGTTTTTTAATAGATAGAATGATTCAAGAGGAAGGTTTTAGTATACCATTTTACGCGGGCAAAGCCGCGGGCATCGGCTAGTTATTCATAAAGCATAGGTGCCATTACGACATAGTAAGAAAATGTTCTTGCGCATGCAATGCATGCAAGTTTTTGGCTCATTTTATTCGAAGTTTAATATTTTATTCTTGATGTCGTTTTAAGACTAGGTTCAAATGACAACATTATACTCATGGTTGATTTTTTAAAAACCCTCGGTATTCCTACTTATTTACGTAGCCTACTTACAAGCGACATCTAACACAAACATTTACCGCCTCCAGTCGAAGGGCGTCGGCCATGACAGCTGCTGTCCGATATAAACCGATATACGATTGTACAGCCTTCAATCCGTGTTGCTTGTCTCGCCGACGCCATTCCTATTTTTGTTAGTCCCATTTTAGGAAGTTCAGCTCTAAAGTGTTGGAAATTGATCTATTTTTCTGGATTTTAGTTCTAAAAATTGTATCGAAAACATGTGAGTGGATGTACGGCATAATTTTAGTTTAATTTCTAGTAGTGTGAGGTTAATTGTGACCGTCCTATCATATTTTATTTATGACTTATCATGTTTGGAACAACAGTATTAGTTGCGTGTGCATTTTGCTCCTTGCTATTATTAGTTTTATTTAATAATGTTTTAAGACAAAATTTTCCTTGGCTCATTATAACTTTAATGTATTTTAGAAAAACACAATGCAAACCGTTCGTTAAAACTGGTTAAAACTCAAAGCTCCGACATTGGTGTCTTCGCCTACTAGAAATAAATACGTAATATTTTGTACGTTTCGTATCATCTTTTTGTTAGCCTATGTCCCAGCCGGGCTAGCATGGGCAGGGGATAAAATTTTATCCACCTGTCATTTCCACTGACTTGTCCCTTGTCAGTGGAAATAACAGGTGGAGAAAAGTTTTATCCCCTGCCCATGCTAGCCCGGCAGCAGTGGTAATATTACCCACTACTGGGACATAGGCCTCCTTTCTGTAAAGGGGGGATAGGCTCACTATGTGGTGGGCCCAGTGTGGGTTGGTAGATGTCACATGTTTTCGAATTTTGATTCTATTCTATTTCTTATTCGATGTTTTCCGTCACCATTTTGAGATTAGTGGTTATGAAATAAATTACACAAAGTACGTGCACCTGCCTGGGTTCAACCCCACTACTTACTGCTCCTAAGTCGACCCCGCCACCACTGGGCCACCGCTGCTTTCCACATAACATCATAAATCCGAATAAATACATAAGCGACAACAGATTCGAAAATTAACGAACGATTCATGCTCAAAACAAAAATGGCAGCACTCATCGAAAATACAGGTTTAATTCAGTTAGTAGCCGACACGTGACAGATGATCCAAATTCAAGCGTTACGTATTATCGAATTTTTTAACATGGCAACCTTTAACAAGGGGAATTTTAATGATCAATCAAGCTTTTTAGTTGTTTCGGAGTTTTTAAATGTCCTAGGGAAAGCTTTTACAATATTTGACGTTCACTTTTTACAGCAACGTGTTACAGCTTAGACTAACTAATGTAACCTAGTTTTATATTGTTGGTCTTAGTATTTTAGTGTATGATTATTAATTTAAGTAGATTTTTAAATGAGAGAGCAGCGACAGGGTATCAGGATATTTTCCAATTTACTTCAAAACATTGTGTATGTGTCTTTCGACTCTAAACAGCATTGAAAAAATGACAATGATGCATGAAAGTACATAGATTTTAGGGTATCGTTGCCTAGTGGCAAACAGAACCCTTTTAGATTCGTCCTATCCGTCCATATGTCACAGCCATTTTACTCCAAGACTGTTGGCACCACACATTTGTTTGGAGAGTGGTGCCTTCTATAAAACGCAACACAAATACGAGTTATGATGAGATAAGTAACATTGTGTTTCATTATCATAATATTTTAAAACACCAATTTAGTTTTGCTGTTGAGTGCAAATTGACATATGAATGAGCGTTAAAAATATTGTATTTATATTTAACTAGCTTCTGCCTGCGGCTTCGCCCGCGTGAAGTTGATTAGTGTCCCATGGGATCTTACTACCGGGATAAAAAGTATCCTATGTTTTAATCCAGGTTATAAACTATCTGTGTGCAAAATTTCATCCAAATCCGTTCAGAATTTTCGCGTGAAAGCGTAACAAACAAACTTACATTAACATTTATAATATTACTAGCTAGTGAGGGATATTTTTTTTTAATAAAAAGTATCCTATGTTACTTCTAATACCTCCAGGAATATGTGTACAAAGTTTCATGATGATCGGTTGAGTAGTTTTCGCGTGAAAGCGTAACAAACAAACTTACATTCACATTTATATTATAGTAGGGAGTAGGGATTATTATATAGTAGGGTTTCGTGCTACGGAACCCTTTGTACCTAGGGCCAGCTGCCGCTTGATCGGTTTTTTTGACTTTTCCATCATCTTTATTGTTGATAGAATATAACTTAGTCGAGGCTGTAGGTTTATGATCAACGTAATGCTGTTTGAAAAAAATATAGGTATAAAGTGTGATGCTTAAATCAAACCTTTTCAATTATTCGTTTTCTATATCGGTGTTCCGTGAGTCAATCAAAAACAAATTCCACGAACAAGAGAACATTCTAGAGCACATTCCATTTCCATGAATCTTCTAAATTCAATAAATTCCTAAGTGTCTTCTGACGTCTTTCTCAGATATCTTGATCTCATTCGGTGATGGTTAGCTATGCTGAAGGCATTAGCTATGGTTATTAGGGTTATGGGCAAGCAAAGTTTATCGTATTTCCCTAAAACTAGGTCGTGGAGGTCATATAGACAGTCCCTCCGTAATAAATACTGGTATTGAGCCTTTTTTTTATTTTTATTTTAGGATGTGAATGTGATATCATCAAATAACTTCTCCCACTCTGGGCGGAGCGGGAGGGAGTGTCAGACTCTTACTGACTAAAACCCATCCATGTTCCTTCCTCGCACTTTATGTTCCGGGTGGGCCGCGTGGTGGATGATTGTACAGCAATGGGAGCATTATAAGCTGTTGATGATGATAATGATGATTGAGTCTGCCTGGTTAGGCATAAAGCCAACCTCAACATAGTTGTGAAAAGGTTAGGCTTTGATGCGATATATTATGAGGAAGTTCTGTCCACTACAAATAAATGAATTTATTAAAACTTCAATCAAATTACGTAATTATTGGAAGAATCCTTGGGCACATAGCATTTTTCGGAACTTGCGCTGCTATATTGTTTTTCATTACAAAACATATGAATACGGGTATTTATCGCGAATTTACAAGCCGTGGTCGCGGGGCGACTTACGGCCCCCCCCCGCGACCACGGCTGGTGCAATCCGGTCGAAACGTCGGGATTAAATTAAAGGTAAATTCGCGATAAATACCCGTATTCATATGTGTTCTGATCGTGGAAGTTTAAAAAAGACATATTGTTTTTCAATAAACTTTCCACAGTCTTTTTCGCAAATGCAAACCAACAGCTCTCTCCTGTCTATTTCATAAAGCATCTAGTAGCCTATCAGACTTTTTTGCCATAATTAGAGATGTCCCCATGATAATCCTTCATTATAATGCGTGTGTCGTATCATCGTCTAGGACTAACTTCAAAACATTAGCTTCAAACTCAACAAGATCGTGTACTAGGTGTCAAACTAACTAACTTCCTATTCTTCAGTAATACATAGCACCGATTTCTAAACTCAGCTGAATTTGACGTCAAGAGTTGAGACCGACGCTTTGCCAGTGCCAACTACGTTTTGCTGGCTTGGTCGGTAAAAAGTACGATCGTATTGAGCTCGATTAAATTCACACTGGCGCTTCTGTAATGTGTTTTTAACGTAATAGCGCCGTTCATACCAGCTGCAAAAAAAGAACCGAGAGAGGGGTTTATTTGAAGTAGAAAATCAAAGACAGCGATGGTCAAAAACAATTAAACTTTTTTGTGGTTTCTGTCAATCTTCATGAAAATCGTCGCCCTTGGTTTTGAACGGCATTAAGAATGTTACAATATCGATACTATCCTCTACCTTAAAATGATCAATATTTCTAGTCATGTTTTCTAAAACGTATCTAACGATTGGATGTAAGTTCTGATATAGGTAGGGGTTTTATGAGGCCGAACAATCGATCTAGGATCTAGCTAGGTCTCATTTCCGGGAAAATTCATTATTCCCTATTTTCACTCGCGCAGGGGTTGGTCACCCAGGAACTAAGCATAATAGCTTTCAGTCTATTTCAATCTCCATTAGTCAGTTTTCCAATTGAAAATAAAATCATAAGATCAATAGTCTATAGTTATAACATAAAACGGAATCGCGATCACCGCTACCAAGAGCACTCAATACTCATTTAAATGAAGGGTGGCTAGTGATTCCTGAAGGCAATTTAAAAACTAGACTTTACGGCTAGAGTGAGACACTTTTATTGGTTTTCCTGACTTCCGCTGATTAACTTCTGTTCTGGTAACGGTAGTTTTAATTTGGCTTGCTTCGACCAGTTTTATTTTCGTTTTAGCAGTGTTTTTTAAATATTGGAAAGCCATGGGGGTGGCTTTGCTTATGTTTATTCCATCTTCACAGAAAAGAGCTTTCCCCGGGTTTTCAAGACTAAATCTGTTAAGTTTTTATACTCGTAAATAGAAAATGAAATTGAAAAAATGTAATGTCCGAAAACATTCAATCAGTATTTATCAATAAATGTACACTGATGTATTCAATCAAAATGTATTGGTGAATAAACCTTTAAATATTAATATTCACATCTGTAATTTATCGTGAAATTAAAAAAGTAAACAAGTACAGATTAAAATATGTAAATAGGACCGTCCGTCAGCGGAAAATAATTTCATGTAAACCTTCACAAAGTTTTTTGGGATTATGAAACGATTCTGGGTGAGTACTTGCTTTTGTTAAAGCGAGGGTAGAATCAATCGAGTTTCAAACATTCAGATCAATTGTTTTTCCCGTTAGTGGACCGTGACTTTGTGTTTTGTGTTCCTACACGTTATATAAATTGGGCATGTGCCTTTACCAGTCGGCCATTTATCAATAAAATGTTGAGTTGTTGTCAGTCCTATGTATACTGGAAATAGGCACTATGTGCCGATGAATATAAATGTGGAGTTTATGGTTTGAAAAACGGCCTGTTATTTTTACAGCGTTGTATTTGACGATGTGAAAGAAGATGATCGAAGACCTTACGTACAGTTGCCAGACACATTCTTATACACAGACGGTATTAACAGCACATACATTTATCCTGTAAGGTTCCTCGGTAGCTTAGGCAGAGAACCATTGCATACATTTCGGCAGTTATGTTTATGTCTTATGTAAAGGAAAGAGAGCCTAATGCCACTGAGAAGTACCTGATAGTAGCTAATTGAAACCAAGATCTCATTTCCAGAAGACGTGCTTGTAAACACTAGACCAACGAGGAAATACAAACAACATGAATGAATTAGGGAAGTTATCATAAACATTGGTTACGAGAATTTAATGCCTGCTTCTATTAGCTATTATATTCATCATTTCAGTATACTACAAGTGTATATCTAATTAAAAAGTTAAATCTAATGGTACGTCATTAGCATGTGGCAACATGATTGATGGCTACCGCTTTGATCCTATAAACCTAAGACTAGCAGGTGTTGAATACATTATGCATAAGTACTTTTAGGCACCGGAATTTCAAAAATTAAACTTGGTAGGACAAAGGGGTCAGAATCGTCGCATAGTGAGAGCTAAAAGACAGGTGTGGTCATCGGGGGAGTCCCAAGAACCGCTGACGTGGTGTGACAATTTGAACACGTTCCTAAGTGATTGGCCAGAGAAGCCAAAACACTGAGAGAGTTGGAAAACAATAGGGGAGGACTTTACCCAGCAGTGGAACGGAAAAGACTAAACAAAACAAAAAAAGAATTTGTTGTAGGTATCTGAAATATTGTTTGATTAGGTGTCTTGTCTAATAGATAACAATGTAGGTACCAACAAGTAAAGACTATCGTCAAGTAAAACTGGATTAATTCCTAAAATTCTTTGATGATAGCATAACATTTCTGAAACTGCAACAGCACACATTTACCAAAAAAAAAAAACATTAGGTCACATTATACATTACAAACTTGGTCCATCCGAAGCATGTGAAACACTCAAGCGTATATGCGAAACAGCTTGGAACACTTTGTTGTACCTGTGATAAATGGATTCATAAGCAGAAAGAGTACCGGTGGCCGTGTCCCGGAAAATTGTGTAGTTGTAGCCCTATAAATCTACGAGGGTGGGGCAACAGTGAATTTATGTGGGCTAAAAATAGAAGGTGTACCTCAGGGATGCATATTTGGACCACAATTGTGTGGAAAATGCGAGCGTGAAAAGGGTTATATTTTTGCGGTCCAGCTGTGCGAAACAGGAAGCTGCATAATTTCTTTTATGTTAATGTTGTGTCACGCCAAATGTTAGTAATTAATCATATTTTCTATTTCGGGTTGGTAAAGAAGTAACATACGAATATTATAATGACAGAGTATCTATTCGTACAGGCATATAAAGTAATAAATTACGCTGTCACTCGACTCCGCAGGTATCATTAGAACGAGTCGATATCATGAACCGCCATTACCTTGATGGGTATAGTATGGAGAAGGTAGATGTTACAGTTTATTAGGTATATGTACTATAGATTATAAACATTATGAAGAAATCGATAGTGCTGATAAACATGTGCTACTGTACTTTGGATGCTTTAGGTTGATATCTCATTATAAAACGTTTTATGTCTGAGTATTCTACTAAAGCATCTTCACTGTCTGATATTATTAGGTATGTGAGATAAAAGAACTTGGACTTTTAAGGACCAAGACATATCTTAATAGGTGACAAGCTATGAATAAACAGTTAGAAAATACTTTCTTCGTATCACTACGTTGAATAGACAGTAAAAGTCACGACTACGATGGAAGACTTTCAGTCATAAGAATACGTTTTGTGTGAAAATTAAAAGGTAAGCTTTATTACGCTATTCTATCATCAATTTTATGTTTTTGTTCAATTTATATTTGTTAAATAAAGCTATTCCCACAAGCTACACAATTATATTTTGCAACGCTTCATGTTGGAAATAAGGCGCCTGCGACGAAAAATGTGGCAAACTCTTAGTTCCTCGATAATCCTCTTTTTGAACGGCTAAACCCAACTGCATTCTAAACTGTTTGAGCGTAAGAATGGCTACATCTTGCTTTGGCTAAGTTTAATTTTCTGATAGCTAAAGCAACGATACCCAGAAAACCGGCCAAGAGCGTGTCGGGCCACGCTCAGTTTAGGGTTCCGTAGTTTCCCGTCCGTCACAATTAAAAAATGCTTGCATATACGATTATACTACAAACTTAGTCCAGAAATTATTTTGTACAACTTTTTGTCTTTTTTGTACAAAAACTGTTCTTTTCATCCAAGTTCAAAATGATTTTCCTAGAAAGTCCTTGTAAAGTTCTACTTTTCAGATTTTTTTCATATTTTCTAAACTTATGGTTCAAAAGTTAGAGGGGGGACACATTGTTTTTTACTTTTGGAGCGATTATTTCCGAAATTATTGACATTGTCAAAAAATTATTTTAGTAAACCCCTATTCATTTCTAAATACCTTTCCAACAATATATCACACATTAGGGTTGAAATAAAAAAAAAAACACTTCCCTCTTTACATATAGGGATGCTACCCTAATAAAACATTTTTTTCCAATTTTTATTTTACCACTTTGTCGGCGTGATTGATACACATATTGGTACCAAATTCAGCTTTCTAGTGCTAACGGTCACAGAGATTAAGCGAGGACGGACAGACGGACAGACAGACATGGCGAAACTATAAGGGTTCCTAGTTGACTACGGAACCCTAAAAAGTGATAAAAATCTAAATATCTATTCTTCTAAATATCTAAATAACTAAGGAGAACATATCGACATTCGGCATCCGACTTATGTTCTATAATGCAGCACAAACCGGCTAAAATAATCAAAATCAAAATCAATCTAAATCAAAGCATTTATTTCAAGTAGGCCAATAACAGGCACTTTTGAATTGTCGAAACAAAGATGAAAATTAAATGTAGCTGCAGTCCCAGTCACAAGACATAAAAACTGTGAAAATACTGTAGTTGCCCATTCCCTAACGTAGATCTCTATGGAGAAGAACGGGCAAGAAACTCCATGGACACTCTTTTAAATCAAATTATTGTTACAAAATCTTGGTTACATCATTCATGTTGAGATGGTAGATTATGTGAGAACAATGTAGCAAGATGTGCACGTTAAAAGTGTCCATAGTAAAAACAAAATAATTCTTTCAAATAAGCCATGGCAACTAAGAGATGACCAGTCACAACTGACAGCTCCCGTTCACGAACATGACGCATGGATCAGCACCATTCAGCTCAACCACTTTAAAGGGAGCTAAATGGTCCGACACACGCGCCACCATCAGCGAGACATTTGAGTGAGCATGACATACTCTCAACCGCCAGGGCACATTCAAGTCAAAAACTAAAGTAGGTTTCCAGTGAATGATAGCTTTCTAGTACATAGTACTCACACAATGGGCTATGCGATTATATAATACTAACAATGAATCTATACAATGCAAAGATAGTTGTACAATCTTCGGCAGCTCCAACAATACCGTTTAATGCTATCAAGTTTTGCGCCCCTGTCCTTGTGGAGCAGGACCAGCATTGAGCCAAGCATTTTTATCAGCGATATAATCGCTCAACTTGTTATATGCTTGCTTACATAGTGTGCGTTTAATACATGTTTTAAATTTCGTCTCATTCAGTTCAAGAATACTTTGTGGAATTTTATTATAGCATCTCAATTACGAGATTGCAGTGGCGTTGACAGTTTGAAATACTTGGCGGGAGTTGAAAACCACCTCATTGGTTTAACACCGCAAAGCGGATTTTCAGGTTTGGCAAAGTGGTGGGACGACGGTTTTTCGGTATAATCTTGCTAGCTTGCGGTTTGAGATTGTGTCCAGTAGAATTGTGATAGGTTTAACCCTGAAACAGAATCTCACGCTTGTGTAGAATTGAGCTGCTTGAGCTGTATAGAATCTATTCCGCTACACCTAAATTAATTGTGCTAAAAGCCCATGTGATGTTGTTGTTGTTTTAGTTACTAACACTAGTTGTTTAAGTTTTTTTTCTTATTGTACTAACATACTATGGATTCCGTGAATCTGAAATAAATAGTTATTTTTTTTAATATGGCGGTCGATTTTTTTTATAATGATCCAAATATTACACTATGCCTAACCTAAGAATCAAATTCAAAACAGTACCCTACATTAGTGGTGCTTGCGTTGACAAGACACAGTAGCCCTTTTTCGCAAATGGCCGCAAAATGCAAAGCAAAGAAAAAAATTAAAAGAGTATGCGTAAATGGGTTGGTCATGTTGAGAGGCTGAGTGAAAGGGAACTAGCACGTCAAGGCAGATTTGTGAGTGACAACGCCGGACCCCGAAACCTTAAAATAAAATCATCATCATCATCATCATTACAGCCGAAAGACGTCCTTTGCTGGACACAGGCCTCCCCCAAGTGTCGCCACATTGACCGGTCCCTTGCGACTCGCATCCAACGGATTCCCGAAACCTTTACCAAGTCATCGGTCCACCTAGTGGGAGGTCTTCCAACGCATCGTCTTCCAGTTCGCGGTCGCCTCTCCAGAATTTTTCGGCCCCATCGGCCATCTGTTCTGCGAGCAATGTGACCTGCCCACTGCTACTTAAGTTCGGCAATTCTTCGGGCTACGTCGGTGATCTTGGTTCTCTTGCGGATGTCTTCATTTCTGATTCGATCACGCAAGGAAACTCCGAGCACAGCCCTCTCCATTGCCCTTTAAAGAACATAAAGTGACCTTATTGGAGAGGTTCTTCAGAAAGGTCAGGTGCTAGTACTGTGATGGCCAGGTATGACCTGGACGAGGCAAAGGAGTGCATAAAGATCGTAGTAGGTGGCGTTCTGTGGTTTCTTCCTGCCATCGGGATGGAGGTCCATGGGAAAAAGGAGTAAGTTTACGTATGTATCTTAAGTTAGCGATGAATTTTCAATAGCACTTACCATGCTTTAAAAATTATTTTTCACTTTTTTGTGTTTTTTGAAGTCAGTTTTATATTTTGCAAAAAAGTTTTTATTTTTCACTTTTTAGTGGTTCACTTGTGCTTACCCCTTCACAGTGTACAACCATAGTCAGACAATAGATTTCAGCAATCCCAGTCCATTTGCTATCATTTAATGAGGAGTTCCGCTGCCTATCTCCAAAGTTCTTCACCAGATTTTCACCAAATTGAAAATACTCTCTTAAAGTGGTTGGGACCACTTTAAGAAAGTATTTTACCAAAAACTACACAAATCGCATCAGGTGTGCCTATAAAATTTGAAGAGTTCTCTCTATTTCTCATCATCAGATCCTGACTTGTTGATTATTGGACCACCTTTCGAATAAAAAAAAATATTAGTCAAATCGGGCCAGCCATTTTCGAGTAATCGGGGAACATACAGAAAAAAAAAAGAATTCCGACGAATTGAGAACCTCCTCCTTTTTGAAGTCGGTTAAAAAGAAACATGCGGGACTGCCGATAGAAGTGAAAAGTAATCTGTATCTCTGCTACGCCGTAGCGGATCGGTTACGAGTGCTACGAAGCGTTAGGTTAGGCTTGGTTAGGTCACACGAGTTCCATGATTTTTGTTCACTCAAAACGCGCTTAAAGAAATTTTCACTTCAAAAATCGATAGCACAAATATCCTGTTTACGGCACACATCTATAATCTGGTGCACAAAAGAACTGAGTTATGATAACCTAGTGGCTTTGACAGTTGGCAATACTTGGCGGGAGTTGTATTGTATTGTGTGGATCGAATGGCTGTTATCACGGCCTGAGTGGCGACGCGGGAAATCTATTTAACATTCTGTGCGTATTTGTGGATGAAAAGTTTGAGGAAGTGGGTAGACGGATATTGGAGATGAGAAACGGGTATTGGTGAGTTAGTGACTTATTGTATTCGGCGTATGACTTTATGTTCTATTATCTTTTGTTATGTTTACGACCCACATCTATAATTGAGTGCACAAAAGAACTGAGTACTGATAACATAGTGGACCTAGTGGTCTTTTCATCCACAAATACCCGCAGAATGTCAAATAGAGAATGCGGCAGGATATTTTGACGCTGTTTCAAACGCCATGATTGCTCATGGCGCTTGCAACAGCGTCGATATACATATCTGGATCTCAAAATAATTAACAATCACGGAACGTCTCACGTAAGTGTCAGTATGTTTAGTTTTAAACCGTGAACGCTAAAAACATTGTTCTTCATTCCGATTCTTCATTGCTGCTTTCAAATGAAAAAATAAATAACTTGTACGGACTCATCATCATCATCATCATCATCATCATCAGCCTATAATGTTCCCACTGCTGGGACACGGCCTCCTCTCAATGAGAGGGAATGGGCTATAATCTACCACGCGGGCCCAGTGCGGATTGGTAGATGCCTTCGAAGTTTTGGTTCTAGGACATGCCGGTTTCCTCACGATGTTTTCCTTCACCGTTTTGAGAGCAGCGGTGATGAAATAAATTACACAAAGTAATGCGCCTGTCTGGGTTCGAACCCACGACTTACTGTTCGTAAGTCAGGGCCGCCACCACCGGGCCACAGATGCTCTGTACGGACTAATAATAGTAAAATGCATAGGTCTTGTCAAGTTTTCATTAAATGTTAAAAATATCGAGGGGAAGATAGAAAGTAGTACATTACCAATCCGGCTCGTATGGCCATTATCGATATTTTGTTCATATACAGACAGCTTATAATAATGACAATGGTTACAAACACATACCAGCGAAAAATTCATTTTATTCCGTCAAATTGTTAATGAAATAGTCATTCAATAGGATTAGCCAACTTAGAGAGTTCTATTGATGATTTTAGTGAATATAATTCTGTAAATACAACATACTACGATCGTCAACCATCATATTTTGATTAACATTTTTTATCCCGCCACCTACCGGCAAATTGCAAAAAACGAAACAAAATTTGAATTTCGCGGGCAATCCTATGTGGAAAGGCTTTTCACAGTCCGGGAAAGTGGGAACCCCGTTACTTACGTCAAATAAAGAATTTCCATTGTAATATGTCGCCTCTGTTCGCCAATTTCCATCACACAATTAGCGAGCCATACCTACCAAGTTACTACACCGTCGAACTTCCTCAAAACTTTGCCTACACCTACACCTACACTTTCAAGTACGAAAATGATTGGGTCGACCTTTCAACATGAATCGGCAATAACTTGGTTAGCGCAACCTTTAATCTGGCGAGGCGCATCCGCTGATGGTTTTCCGATTCTATTAGCCGCAAAGCGGAGGCGATGGAGGTTTGATTAACCGGAATGAGTGAAGGAAACGACCTATTTATTAGGAACCGAGTTACTTACACCAAGATCTTAGCAGAATAGCGGCTTTCGTCTTTATGTGGGTTTTCGTTTTGTTCCGGAATGAGATAGCGATTCATTTGTAAGTCAAATGCTTCCATTTAGTACTTCCTTTTTTGAATCCCTCAATGTATTTTTCTTAGCAGTTACCACAACCCTAGGTACTTTGGAGTTTTAAATTGCTTTGGAAAATTGATATTTTACAAGAGGATCATTGTCTGAAGATGACATGAAATAGACATGTTTCTTCCCTTAAAAGTGAGATCATCAAGGGATGAAGCACTGTATGTACGGAACTATACTTCACACGCAATGAGAGGAGTTTGTCATATACGTAAAGTTCTGAAGTAAGGTAAAGGAAGTTCTTTGTAAACTTTTTGTATGTTAAAAGTTAGATTGGATGTATGTATGTACTTCTTCTGTGTCTGAAGGTAAACGGTTTATCGAATTTTGTAATCACAAGGATACACTCGAAAAGTTTGTGTGTTTGTTGAAAGTCTCCAACTTTGTGAATAAAAGGGCAATCTTGGTCTTTTACATACACGATTATATCTGTTGTTTAAAGAGTTGTTTTTGATGGGTGGGTATATATCGTAACTTTCCAAGTAATTTCGTAAATCTTAATCTATACTTATATAATATGTCGTGGATTGTGGGCGCCATAGTGCAACTAGCAACGCCATCTATCAATTAGTATTGTGAACTAACAATACCGGAAACGCAAGCGCCTAGCGCTTGGACACGATCGTCGGTAGAGGGGATGCAGTGAAGGCTGTAGAAGGGACGGAGTGTTGCGACAGTCGAGCTCCGACAGCCTTGGCAGACGCTCAGTACCAACGCACGTGTTTGTTTCTCGTATTGTAAAACCGTTGGTTGAATAAAGTTATTTTAATTTAAATTATCTTTCGTTCGAGTACCCGCGTCAATGCCCACATGTATTTGAAACTATGTCGGATCGTGAAGTAGACCCGATACTTCGCATCTCGGCCACCCACGATGCGACATCAGAATTGGGATTCACTCGAGCTAAAGAAAATACGGAAAATGCAGCGATGACGTCACGATGGGACGAGAACTTAATTCGGACGCTGATGGCTCCTCAACATCTGAATTGAGATCAAACCGTGCTAATGAGATCATACCCCGCGTATGTCGCGCATAAAGTGTCAATAACAATCGGTATCAAGTGTGTAACCGAAAAAGTGCTTTAAATAAAATCATAACCCTCCTCATAATATTCGCGATAAGTTTTGTGTGTCGGGTACCGAGTGCAAAAAAATTAACAAGAAAGAGGGTAGCTCGATTAGTGTGCTTATTAACACCCACCCGCAATAGCTTTAGTTTATCAGTGATCATGGTGCTCGTAAACAGACACTAAACAAGTGTTATTTACCATGTGAAAGAAAAACCGGGATACACGTCGTTTTAAGTGTTAAAGACGATCAGTGAAGAGTGCGAATGTGATTAGTGACTGTAACTGTTTGAAATGCAAGACAAAGACTTGGTATCGTTTAGAGTTTGTATCGTTTACAATCTCTTTGAACCTATAGCCAGTGAATAATAAGATAGTGTCGCCGGAATTCGATACCGATAGACCGACTCCGATGCGTGCTCGTGGTGTGTTATCACAGGCTGTTTTTTTTTGGACTAAGTCGATCGCCATCAAGAAGTGGTTGCTTGTGCCGGCTGCTACAGGCATTGGGCAGCCTCCGCACCCTCCGCAGGCCAGCAACAGCTCATTGGTGTGCTTCAAGTGTGGCACGCTGGGCCACATCGCCAATCGCTGCACAGCAGGCCAGCGCTGGTACAGTGCTACAGTACTGGTGGTGAAGTGAGTCGACCTTTGCATTGTCGAGCCCCCATCAGGAACCGTAAAGCACTTTGGTGAGTGTTTTAAGTTTGATTTTGATTCTGGAACTGAATGTTCCTGGAAATTACTGTTGCTTGTTAAATTAGTGATTGAGATTTTGGACGATGATCGTCATAAATTCGTGACTAAATAATAACAGCCGCTGGGGCCGATCTTTGGGTTGGGCCATGCTTGCCTAGGTTAGTAGTCGGTGGCCCAAAACGTCTGACAACCAGTCTTACCAAATGATATCGTATTACCCATTATTAACTGGGTTGTGGAGGTCAGATAGGCAGTCGCTCCGTGTAGAATACTGGTATTCGGCTGCATCCGGTTGTACTGGAAGCCGACCCCAACATAATTGGGAGAATGCTAGGTAGATGATGATGATGACGATGGTGATGATGATGATTATCATAAACTGAAAGTTTTGAATTTTAATCGTGCCTACAAGCACAGTGTAGGTTAAGAAAGATGCCTCTAAGTAGTGTACCTAATGAGTTCAATGTAGAGGACGGTGATGAAAGTACCTCCACCGAGTAGTAGACACATACCATGGCTATTTGGTCGCACTGTACGCACTTGTCTGTAGTCGTAACTGCAACTCACTTGTGAGTTGTTCAGGGGGCGATGGGCAGCTGGTGGTATGGCGGGGACCTGGGTCTCAATGGAGACTATTGTTGTTTTGGTCTTGTAATGACCTGGGAGTCGTAGACTCTATGATGTGTGTGGTCGTATCACATGAAGTGATGACGAAATGGGTGGCATGAGTGTCACTAGCTGCTGCGGCAGCCGGGCCATGAGCGTTGTATGTGATCGAAGTTGATTTAGTTGAGTTTAGCTGAGTAATTATGATTGAGACTTAGAGGAATCTTTTGTTATTGATAACTTTTTTTTTGTAAAATTATTATCAAGTTATGCGTTTCCTTTAAGATGTGGTCAGGAGTGACCGAGTGGAACAAATTTCTGTTGTGGAGTATTTGTTTGCAGGGTTACCATCACACGAGGACATATACCAGGAGGTTCAAGTAAGGACATAAGGCTACCTGAATTTGAATGGCGGTACTAGCAGCGGTGGTGCAACGAGCGCAGCTCCTGAGTAACGTCGCGTGTACATGTGTGTGATTATTACCGCATGAGCATCTACTGGGATTTTTCATCACTCTGGTGAGTCAATTTCATTTTGTTATGACTGCAGAGCGCCAATTCAGTTTTGTCATGACTCAAGAGTGAGCATATTGATGCTGTCTTACTCTAACTGGTATAGACCAAGGTTCAGTAATGCTATTTCGAAAATTATAGCTTTTGTGAGAAAGATCCCTAGCTTTTGTAAGAAAGATCCCCGATCACCAAGTTCCTCGAGAGTTAGATGTCGTAGTTGATGACAGTGGTAGTGAAACAACCGATTAAGAATGGCGTGTGTACTCATACTCGAAACTCTTGACCGCACCTCATGAGTAACATGTGGCGATGGGTCTATTAGAAGTCGTTGGTGCGATTTCTGTCTGTGTTGATGCACAGAACGCTTTATGTGTTGTAGCACATTTTGCGCAAGATGTTTTGAGAATCGTTGGTGCGATTCTGGTCTGTGTTGGTGTACAGAGTGTCTCATGTGTTGTAGCACATGTGGCAGTGAGTATGCAATGAATCGTTGGTGCGATTCTGATCTGTGTTGGTGCACAGATTGTGACGAAAGTTTGATGAGTTGAGTATGCATTGCCTATGAAATTAGTTTCAGATTTGTGGAAATAGTTTTCCGTTGATTACCTTGTTGATCGGATTTTTACAATGAATCATGTTGTGCAGGAAGCACTGTGTACGAAACCTTAATAACAGGGCATTGTCAATCACGACAGGTGATTTTAGTACTTAGATTTAGGAGAAATAGAGTACCATGTAGAAACAACTTTGTTATGATTGGCAGGATAGCCGAGCGAGATTACTCTCGGAGTATTTTGTCCACAGGTACTACACCCGAGGACGGGTGCTAGTCAGGGATGGCCGTGTCGTGGATTGTGGGCGCCATAGTGCAACTAGCAACGCCATCTATCAATTAGTATTGTGAACTAACAATACCGGAAACGCAAGCGCCTAGCGCTTGGACACGATCGTCGGTAGAGGGGATGCAGTGAAGGCTGTAGAAGGGACGGAGTGTTGCGACAGTCGAGCTCCGACAGCCTTGGCAGACGCTCAGTACCAACGCACGTGTTTGTTTCTCGTATTGTAAAACCGTTGGTTGAATAAAGTTATTTTAATTTAAATTATCTTTCGTTCGAGTACCCGCGTCAATGCCCACATGTATTTGAAACTATGTCGGATCGTGAAGTAGACCCGATACTTCGCATCTCGGCCACCCACGATGCGACAAATATATATTATATATATATAACATTATAAAGCCGACGAGTTTGTTTGTTTGTTTGTTTGGTTGAACGCGCTAATCTCAGGAACTACCAGCTCGAACTGACAAATTATTTTTGTGTTGGATAGTCCATTCATCGAGGAAGGCTTTAGGCTATATACCTAACATCATGCTAAGATTATAAAGAGCGGGGCAGGAATGAAAAACGTAGCAAAAACGGGGATTTTTTTTCCTTTCGTTTTTCTCTCTTATGTGACGCAGACGAAGTTGCGTGGGTCAGCTAGTAAGAATATAACATCTAAACTTAAAATGTCATGTACGGGATATCTTCCGTGATTTTTATTTATATTGCTCCCGATATTTCGACGCTGTTGCAAGCGCCATGATCGTGGGTATGTTCAATATAAATAAAAATCACTGAAGATATCCCGTACAAGACATTTTAAGTTTATTTTCACTTCTCATGCTCTAAAAGTACGCCATTATAGCCCTACGAAGCGGGATTAAAGTGACCGTTTATTCCCTAGGGAGTAAAAAGTAATTTAAAAATAGAACGATCTTTTACTCTGAAACTTGTTCACAAAAGAGACTCATCAAAAGCTTTATTTAAATTTCGAATTGGCTTGCAAATAGAAAGCGGTTTATTGAAAAAAAAAAACAAATTAACTCTTTAAAGCGAGAAAAATTTATGGTGGTTTGTGTGCATCGTTGATTTTGAAAAGTATGTGCAATGCGTCTGGTGCTAGCTGCTGCAGTTATGTAGGTAAATACTAATTATCTGTGGAGTGTGGATCATCTTCATTGCGAAAATGTCGAGAGTTTGTGTTGTGTTTTAAATTGTTAATCTGTGACTGACCTGATACAAGAAAAAACTGACCCCTCAGTTCAGAATTTTTGTCGAGTGTAAATTTGTTCGGTTTTAAATGACGATTTGTCTCGCACTCGAAGTGAAAAGTACAGTTTGCAACTCGAGACTAAACGCCAATCTAATATACCCTCGCTTTCATTGCCTATCGCAAGCTCGGGAGTCAAACCACCTCGGGTATATAATGGCTTCGTTTAGTCCCTCGTTATAAAATATACTATTGTGAACCGTGATAGTTTAAAACAGTGTTTATAAACATCTAGTGTCACTATTTTCGTACACGCTAATCTCCGATACCACCCAGCCGATTTCAATTAAATTTTGTGAATGCGTATTTGCTCGTACTGCGATTCCAGTTTAATAGCAAGGATACGAATTATAACTGTATAACATTTAGGAGATAAGATAAACATGTTGCCAAGCATCCTGAAAAAATTTACACATATTTTGTTCTAGCATAATTCATGTTATTATTAAATACATACAAACGTTTTTTTTTTAATATATCGTGAGTATAATGGTTTGACCTTAACACAAAAACTACGTACGAGTATTTCAGAATTCAATTTCCAAACTTCTCTTTCATTGCTTTGTTAGTTCAAACTCTCGCGTTAATTGTTATAGATATAAAACAATGGACTGCAAAACAATTGAAAAGCTCGCATTGCGCGCTCTCACAGAGGGTCTCTTGATTGAATACGACCCTCGTCAATTTCACATCTTTGTCAGAGGAAATACAATGTTATTTGTTGCTGTTCTATGAGATGTTCGCTCACTTTGATACACAATTGCAAAAGCTTTTGTAGGGAAGGGTTTCTTAGCGCCAAAGTGTTGGAAACCACCGATCTTTATTTGATAGAGAGAAAATTGACGAAAAGATAACTGTGAAATGATTTTCACTTTACCTTATCTCATCTGTAAGTGATATTGAGACGAAAGTATCGGTTACGTTTACACGTTTTTCTTGAATTATGTACTAATGATTGTTTATGGTTTGCACGTGTTTTATTTTCACGTGAATCATCGCTAAGGGCTATGAAAATACTTCTTCTTCTTTTCGTGTCGATAGTACTGGTTAGATTAGTTGGACCTAGTAAGAGGCCAAGCCAATGGCGTTGATTAGATTCTCAAAATTTTTCAGTTGCATGGACACCTCAGATAGTCTTGTAAGTGGGTTATATTTTGGTTATGAAAACACAGAACAAAATAACTTTAGCTTCAGAAGTCAGTGACAAAAAAACTAAATCAATCAAACAAAGGTCACCGACTTCTGAAGCTAAAGTTATTTTTCACTTTTTTGTGTGAAATCGGTTATTTTTTTGCAAAAAAGTTTTTATTTTTCACTTTTTAGTGGTTCATATGTATTTCACAGCCTAACGGCGTGACTTTTTGTTATAAGCTGGTGTAAACAATAGAGAGACATGAGATTTCAGCGATCCCAGTACATTTGCTATAATTTATTGAGGAGTTCCCGTCGCCTATCTTCCGAAGTTCTTCATCAGATCTTTAAATTGAAATGGGATCACTCCAAGAACGTACTCTTCCTAAAACTACCCAAATTGCTTCTGATGTGCCTAAAAAAATTAAGGAATTCCCTCTATTTCTCCAGGATCCCATTAAATGGAACCTAACACATCTAACTGTCGAAATCTGGGTGTATTGTACACTTCTGCGTACTCTCTCAGAGCATTCAGGCGTAATGTTACGTCACTATGTTACATAAACAATAAACAACCAAACGATTGCAGCAATCACTGCAGCTTTGCCGTGTATTTTTGAAGAGTTCCATTTATATCTCCGAAAACCAGCGTCAGATCTTAACCAAATTGAAATGGGACCACACGGAAAGCAGCAGCTTTCAAATAAAAAAGAATCATCAAAATCGGTTTAGTTACCCAGTCGAAAGTTCAGAGGCAACAAACATTGTCGAAATCTGGGAGTATTGTACACATCTGCGCACCCCCTCAGAGCATGCATACAGGTTGTTATGCGTGATGTTACATCATGATGTAGTATGAACAATGAACCTACAAGCGATTGCAGCAATTACTGCAGATTTGCCGTCTATTTTTGAAGAGTTCCATTGTATATCTCGGAAGATCAGCATCAGATCTTCAGCAAATTAAATGGGACCAAACGAGAAGCACCAGCTTTCAAATAAAAAAAGAATCATCAAAATCGGTTTACCCAGTCGAAAGTTCTGAGGTAACAAACACAAAAAAAAAAAAAAAATTGAGAACCTCCTCTTTTTGGAAGTTGGTTGAAAAACCGAGCAAAAATGTAAATAAATTGTAGACATACGTTTCATTTAATGAGGAGCTCGTGGCCAACACGTACCGAGTTTCCTCCGTGCCTCGGAAACCACTTTAAGCAGTTGGTCCCAGCTGTCATTTGTAGATCTTTGACAGTCGTAGTCAGTGGCCCAAAATGTCTGACATCCAGTCTTCCAAGGCATATCGTATTACCCAGTACTAACTGGGTAGTGTATGTCAAATAGGCAGACGCTTCAAGTAAAATACTGGCATTCAGCTGCATCCGATTAGACTAAGCCGACCCCAACATAATTGGGAAAAGGCTAGTAACTAAAACTTTATATTTCTCCAAATGAATTACAACAGTTTCAATATCTAAAACACAGTTGTAACATAAAATTGAATTCAACCGTCTTCAAATCAGTTGGGACCAGGGAAGCAGCAAAGCGCAGCGCTAGATAATTCCTAATATCAATGGATTTCCAGTCGAGAAGGCACGCCACCGTGCCGCTGCACTGTGCACTTTATTCTACTGAATCCTTCGCTTTAATTGCTGATGTGATTCAAAACTTTATGCAGCGGAAATGTGGCTTCTTGAAAAGCTTTGGACCATGATTTGTTTGTTTACGTCTAGGAAAGACATTTAAGTTCGAACTAGGGTACAGGAATCTTTTGGCGCTTGAAGGATGTTTATAGAGCGTCGCTGCTGGTTAACATTGATAAGATTGATTCGAGAAACGTATTTAATGTGTTTGGAAACGTATTGAAAAATAAGAAGAATCATAGAAAAGATTAAAAAACCACGGGTCACCAAATTCTGCTGTCTTATTTTTTAACCCCCAACGCAAAAACGACGGGGTGTCATAAGTTTGACGTGCCTGTGTGTGTGTGGAACGGATGAACCGATTTGGATTTTGTTTCTTTTGTTTGAAAGGTGAATAAGTCGAGATTGTTTTTAGCTATGTTTGATAAAAGTCGGTTAAAGATGGCCGCCGCCACAAAATGGCAGATTACATATTTATTCAACAAGTCCCTCAATATGGGTATCAAATGAAAGAGCTTGATTAGTAAAATGACACCACCATGATAAATTTTAAATCCAAGGTAGTCGTCACCACAAAATGCCGAATTCACGAATTATTTTCTATTTAACTTTTAGTACATTGTGTCGGGGTTTTTCTTTAAAATTTAAGTTTACGTTCTTTAAAAACTTAGGAACTAAATACTAATATGATGTTATTACATTACACACAAGTTGTTAAGAGAAGTGAGAAGAACAATTACTTTTTCTTTTTGTTAATTACATTTTCAGCCTATAAATAAATTAGAATCGAGAAATCCCTAAAACAGGTAAATTATTGTACTTCATTAAAAGTCAAGAACACTCAATGCCTAATTGAAAGTTAATTACAGAAATTGTGAAGGTAAGTAAGTAAATTTGAATAAAAACGGAAATTTGTAAAAAGCCCTTATATTCAAGACTAATTACAATCAATTTACAAGAACCCTTGAGTCTACTCCGTCTTAAACGAGTGTTAATTAAAACTGAAATCACGATTTCCTTTTATTACGAATTTCTTCCATTAATTGTTAGGAAAAATATGTATTAGTTCTATTTTCGTTAAAATATTGGTAAGTTTTTCTTCAATAGTGCTTTCGCTTTGTTCTTTTAAATGTAAATCTACTTTCGTTTGCTTTCTTCAACTAATTTCGGAATTAAGAATGAGTAATAAATTGGCTCAAGAGTCTTAGTGATTCAGTGGTTCTTAAAATAGTGGAGTTATTTGGTTATGAAGTTTATAAGTAGTTTAGTTCATCAGTTCCATTTCTCAGTCAGTGTGTGTGTGTGTGGTGTTTTGTGTGTCAGTGTTTTTCTTCAAGCTACAGTCAAACTGGAGCGAGTCCCGTGCGGTATGCGAGACGCGACCTCGTGCGATTCGCTCGCTCGCTTAGCCTCTCAAACTGACGCGACTTCCCGTGTGCCATTTTTGTCTGACTCTCATTGAAGAAAGATGTCTTTTAATTTTAAAGAAGAAGTTTTGCTATTGGTTGCCGTGGCCGAAGTAGAATCTCAAGATTTTAAATAAGTAGAGTGCATTTGATGCCTTTTAAATTTTCTCTAAAACTTTTATCAGTATTTGACTAGAGATAAACTAAAAAATATATTGCTTTTAAAACTTTGTGTTTTTAGGACCAAGAAAAATGATTAATTAATTATACAATTATTCCAAATAATAAAAAAAAAAATTTTAGCATTAATTCTTTTTTATTATTATTAGTCCTAATAATCTTATAATCCTCATGACTTAGGTCGTAAAGGATCTTATTTTGTTTTTATTTTTTTCTAAAAACCATTCTATGGGCATTGCGAATCAAGGACAAAATATGCGTCCCACTTCAATTTCGCTGCAACTCGTGCGACTAGTCGCGCCAATTTGAACACGTTCATACAAGTTAGTAGGCGCAATCAACGTGAGCGAATCGCGTCCCGTGTACCGCAAGGGATTCGCTTTAGTTTGAATGAAGCTTTAGTTTCATTTCTTTCACAAACTGGCACTTTAGAGTTATGTTATTGTACTTACTACTCAAAAACTCAAAAATTCGAAGACATGTGACATCTACCAATCCGCACTGGGCCCGCGTGGTAGATTATAGCCCATTCCCTCTCATTGAGAGGAGGCCGTGTCCCAGCAGTGGGAACATTATAGGCTGATGATGATGATGACTTACTACTACGTTTCTTTTAACCACGCTCCAACAAAATGTCGTAATATTTGCTAACCGTCCGAAGAGTCTGTCCATTAAAGCTTTTCTTTGGATAAGTAAGTTATTATTTCTTAAAAACAGCACATGATGGACAGATGGGCCATAGGCTACCTCTCCGAGCTAGAGGTAGGGGCGGTAATCAACAAACTGGCCCTGTGCAAAGCGAACTTTAATTGAAATAATTTTGTATACTCTATTCTGTGTGGTATAAAGCTGAAAATAATAAACATCGTCAAGGGTTAAACACAAGTGGCGCAAAATGAATCGGAAGTTGTCATAATTTTTGCAAATGGCGTCATAGCTCAATCATATTTAAGGTTTGTGAAACCAAATGCAAAATACAAACAGACAAGCAGTGATGCGCTATACCTTGCGAGACCATGGGATAATTGTGAAGGAAGAGTTGGTCGCGTAATCTCGTATTTTGGCAATTTAGCGTGGCTAGCAAGATTGGCCGATTTAAGCATTCCAGACGTTTTTCTTTTGGACCACTTGAAGTGATATGTTTATGCCAACAAGTCTCAGACAATCGCAGACCATAAAGAGAATATTCGATAGGTAAGCGAACAGTTTTCACCGGAAATCTTGCCGAAAGTGCAAATGCGATAAATCGGGCACAATGTGTATCAACACTGGCGTCAGTCACTTGTCAGATATCATCTTTTCCACTTAACAATAATTGTAAAAGCCCAAGCAAAGTTTTAAAAAGATTTTTTATTTTATTTAGTGTCTAATAAAATTATTCTAAAACAATATTGGGTGATTAATTTTGCAACACCTTACAGTACAATCAGCAAAAGAGTTAGGTATGCAGGCTAGCAATCTTCTCACGACTATTATAAATGTAAAAGTCTGTAAAGACAAACTTTTGTTATTTATCACGCAGAAACTACTGAAAAGATTTGGATAAAATTGCATACAGATTGATTATAACCCTTTTCCATTTATAATATAGTACTAAGAAGATTGCTAGCCTGTAAACCGGTTTTGTTGACTGTACAGTCACGTCTAATAATATGTAAACACTTAAGAATTTTTTAAATTGTGTTTCTTCTAATGTACTGATAAAAATTTAATGTTATTACGTACATAGTATTCTGGAACTCATATTTTTATGAAAAAGATCCAATTTCCTAGTTACAATCGTTATTTCTCGCGAAAATAGCTATAATATTAACGAAAGTGTATACATATTATTAGACGTGACTGTACACCCAGTCACCCACATTGCACCAGTAAAGTTTGAATCCCATGCATGGTAGAGCTTATTGTCATCAACCGGGCAGAATTCCCAGCAGTGGGAACATTATAGACTGATGATGATGATGATGATGATGGGCAGAATTCAAGACTTCGGAGCTGATCTTCGAACTCGGGACCTCATGAGCTGTCCCGCTTACAACCACTATATCAGCGAAGCAGTCAGTAAGTTGAAAATAATATTCCAAAATATTTCAGATACTAAGCAGTTATTTTGTTTGCTAAAATAACTAAATCCTTTTAGTCTAGACACGGACAAATCCAGCTTACCTAGCCTCGTCGTTTGGTCGGTCATACACGAACATATACCTATTAAGTATACGATACAGCTGGTCGGCCGATTACCGTCCGTCCTGTGTTTCATCGGATTAACCAACTACGAGTACGTCCAGCAACGACGTCCGATGTCCTAACTTTATTAAGGTCGGACCTATCACATTTAATTGTATACACGATTATAACGAGCCAAGTTGTCTTCGTTAAGTATTTGTGGTACAGTTTAGATACAGGTTATTTTTAATAGTTAAACTGATGGGTTTTTTTACCTGAGAAATAGTGGTGGCTATTATTGGTTCTAAGATCTAGTGTTTAAAACTACGTTTGCGTCACGCTTGACTTAATCTCTCATTTCAATAACTGTTAAGAGCCCTCTTACAGTCCACTAGCGCCGCCAATCGAAAAAATGTCATAACTCGTAAATAGAATCAAAAATACAAAATATGTTCTATTATTACTGTGGAAAAGGCAATAACGTAATTGTATAACACCTTATCAACACTTGAAATATAGCTGTTTAGCTAAATCGTGCATTCAAAACATAAACGGCCGTTTTTGTTACAAATGCACGATTTAGCTAAACAGCTCCAGTTCTTGGAGGCCATTCAGTGACAGCCCTAGTCTATTTCTCTTCACTGCGCCTTGCCAGGTATCCTGCCCAAATCTATTTGAGTTCCGTAACGCGATTACAAATATCGAAAAGCTTTGTACGTCTTCGTATTTCGAAGTTAGGAACTCGATCTAGCAGCTTTATGCCGAGTCCGGAACGCTCCATGTCTGTCACGATTTAACAATTGTGTTGTATCGTGTTTTTATCCATTCATAACTTTCTCTTTTCAGCATTATAGAAAAACGTACCTGTTTACGCTAGCAACCCTACGTCCCATCTAGCAACCATAACGGTGGGGGCCATCATCGCATCACATCATCTCCAAGGCTACTCATTGGTTCAAAATGACGTGATATCTGTCGGCAGTCAATGAGAGGCCCACATTTCCGTCTTCGTCGTCGCCATTTCCTTTTTTTTAAATAAAGTTATATACGCAATTGTTGTTGTTGTTGTTGTGTGTTTGTATGATGGATGGACTGTGTTAAGAAGGATATGGTAAGAAAAGAAGTGTCTGATGAGATGACGAAAAATAGAAGAGTATGAAAGAAGAAGACATGCTGCGCCGACCCCAAATAAATTGGAATAAGGGCAAGAGAATGATGATGACGCTATTGTTCCCACACCCAACGCACCTCGATTTTTGTAAAGCTACTGAAATAAATCAAAATTACAATTTCCAAGAAGTCACAAATTATTTATATGCCTTAAGACCTCACAAACAGTACTCAAAAACAATGTTGATGAAAAGCCTCATGAATAGTAACGAACCCGTAATATCCCTTATTTAAAAGTTGCAAGTACTTCAAAAGCTAATTGAGAATAATTAAATTATTCACAAACTTCAAAAACACGATGTTTTTGATTAACATTTAAAAGGTGAAAAGCCTGTAAAATGCTTGTAATTAAGCTGACTGTCTTTTGTTTCTCAATTCAGTTATCAAAAGCTCTTCCTTTCTTGAAACAAATCTGACAGGCCATTCATGCAATTAAATACCAACTTAAATAGCAGTTACATAGATTTAATTAAAACTAACTGCTTGACGTTAAGTCGTTATAATCCCGCCACACCAAGTGGTCGGCAATGAAGAAATATAAACGCGGGATGATTAAAATTTAAATCTTCTGATCTTGGTTCAAAGAAAGTTTTTAAAGTTTTGGCACTTGGTTTTAAATGGTGTTGAAGATTAGGGAGGATATTTTTTGATGTGTGTTTTCTAGCAAAGATTTCACTTTAAACTGTATATGAGTACGGTTTGCACTCTACGCATATTGTGTTTGGCTCTCATTTTCCAAGCAAGGTGAGTTTGTGGTAGTAGTATTGCTGAGTAATCGTCTGTTGCACATCTATGATGCTTGAATTTTCTGTATAGTTTACTAGCTGACCCACGCAACTTCGTCTGCGTCACATAAGAGAGAAAAACGAAAGGAAAAAAAAAAACCGTTTTTGCAACATTTTTCATTGCAGCTCCGCTCCTATTGGTCATAGCGTGATGTTATATAGCCATTGCCTTCCTCGATAAATGGACTATCAAACGCACAAAGAATTTTTCAATTCGAGCCGGTAGTTCCTGAGATTAGCGCGTTCAACCAAACAAACAAACTCTTCTGCTTTATAATATTAGTATAGGTTAAGTTGTTTTCGTTTTCTAAATGTACCTACTCTGTGATCTGGTGATAAATATTGTCTGTCGTCTGCCATCTGTCTGTGTGTGTGAGGCTCATGCTCTGTTGTTCAGCCTAATCATTGAAAATAAGCTTCAATCAATTCATGCATTTATAAAGCAAAATAAGCCTGCTATAACTATGATTGTTGGCTGTAGGTACTCGTATTTTCCTTCGCTTGGCAATGTATTAAATTACGTTAGGTAGATGTAGATACGTTATTATATAAACCTGTTAACTAATAGTGTTATCTTCGTGCATAGTAACTTAGTTTCAGTACTGGCTGCAAAGCACAGGCGAGTCAGGCGACAGATGCTTTGAGATAAACCAGGCTCACAAAAGAGGTCGTCTTACTGAACAACGTGGATATTTACTATTAAGTTGTGGTACACATAAAATGTCTAATTTTTTTCGGATTGGAAATCATCACATGACTCCTTCCACTTTCGGTGGAGCGGAAGGGAGTGTCAGACTTTTACTGACTAAAACCACAGCCTCAGTATCTCTTTCGAACAGTCCCGCAGCCCCGGCAGGCTTTGTTCGACCCTGGGCTTAGCTTCCCATTTTTTAGTACAGCCATACTTAATGGCAAACAATTGTGAGAAACAGGTGCTGTACATTTTAGTAGGGTCATTTCCTATTACAAGACTTCACGAATATATTTCGTTTTGAATTATGCGTGAGTGATTCTGTTAAAGCGGTCATTTGTAGATCTTTGACAATCGTTACAGGTAGTCAGAAGCCCGAAGGTCTGACTATGAGTCTTAGAAATGTACCCATTTCTAATACCCTCTAAGACTATTCTCGTAATACCCTGCAGTACTAACTTCGTTGTGGGTTTAGATAGGCAGTCACTACATATAAAAAAATACTGGCTGCATCCGATTAGACTGGATGCTGACCAAAACATTTTTGAAAAAAAAAAGGCTGGGCAGACGATAATTTTGTTAAAACGGTTAGCCCACTGACTTTCAAAATAAGCGTTAAGTTTATTCATTACAAAACAGCCCAAAAAATCACAAATTCCAAACAGCTCCTACACAGCAATAATCTAACAAATGGCGTTCACAACTCACAGAAACAATTAGTGAAATTGGGCGAGAAAGAGCATTGTTTTTTAAGTCTATTAATATTAGTCTTCGCCGGACAAAATAAACCAATATTGCGGTGGACACGGGCTGAAACAATAGCTCTCTGTCACAGCGACGGAGACAAATAGACCCAGAGGGGGAATAACGGTGATCTGGAGCAACTTGGAGCAACCATTTGCAATAAATTCCTTTTTAAAATCCTGAACTGTTGTAGCCGTTAATTCTTGGGTCGCAACTGACCTAAGACTCCGCTTTTACGATACTCATGTTCTCGTAAACAGGTTAGGAAATAAGTAGTTTGAACTTTTGTGTGTAAGGGGGTGGTTTTTTTTATTTTATGTCTTGTTTGCTTTGCAATGTGCATTTTATGTCAGCTGAATAAACTATTTTTCATCCCCCCATCTCGGAAAGAGTATTTTTGCTCTTCGATATCTGAGTGCAAAAGCAGTTTTTATCGTCATGAGGGTAAAGTAAATTTGAATTTAGAACATCGTGTGCACTAAGCATGTGAATTCAAAACATCATTAAACCTATTTCTACCTCTATGGTGCCGAATTTATCATACCTTTTTTTTTTAATTTGTTAAGAACTCAGACTCGGAACCTTCTTGGTGTACTTTTTTAATAGGTATGTTTTGCGCGCACCATTTTCTTTTCGCGTCATATTGTTAACACCTTAGGTTAAAGACAAGGAATCCAACTTGAAAACAAGTGAAATCACTAAAATGACCACTCATTATCTAGCGACGAGCAAGTTTATTTGACGCCAACAGAATTAACTGAATTTGTTTATAATGCGCATTTTTTTTGCGTTTATCCATTTCCTCGCTGAGGTGGGATGAAAAGTTACGTGTTGCACTCGCTAACGCTCAAGATTCTAAGTTTTGAATCACTCGCTTCGCTCGTGACTCAATTTTATAATCTTTCGCTTGCTCGGTCATCAAAATTAAGCACGCGGTTAAAAATCAACTTTGCACTCTTGTATAACAAATAACTATTACTTTCTTTCATGAGTGGAGAATGGACTCTTATAAGCTATTGTAAATGCTCGTTTTACTACTGTAAGTTAATGTTAATAAGAGAAAACAAAGTCTGGATCGAATCGTAGATATATTTTTAGATATATTCTTATGATTTTTTTAAATTAATTAAACTTCTTAGAATTCTTCTATATCATAACCAATACTGTGGATCTCCAGGTATGAGTGTCTATCTACCACAGTGACGATTTCATTGATTATAATATACTAGCTGACCCACGCAACTTCGTCTGCGTCACGTAAGAGAGAAAAATGAAAGGAAAAAATATCCCCGTTTTTGCAACATTTATCATTCCTGCTCCGCCTCTAATGGTCGTAGCGTGATGCTTTATAGCCTATAGCCTTCCTCAATAAATGGACTATCCAACACAAAAGTTTTCAATTTTAACCAGTAGTTCCTGAGATTAGCGCGTTCAACCAAACAAACAAACTCTTCTGCTTTATAATATTAGTATAGATATACTGTAATTGTGATCTTGTTACTCGTGTTGATGTTTCCACATCTATTGAATGTCATTCATGTGAGGAATATTAGGTGTCGTATTTTCGTATTCAATACGCAGGCACGTTATTTTTTTGATACGGCCAAACATCGACGACATTCTGCCTGCTTTTCATTATTATTTGGTAATATTACACAACGTTCCGTGATTTCCATTACACGGTTGATATTTTCCATTAACATGATCACGTACTTGTTCACTAGGTATCACGTATCGTGTATTTTAATATACATTCTTCGATTGAAAACGTCTTTTCAAAAACTCATATTTTATTTTTCAGAACATGTTCTCCTTTCATATGCGTATGATACCTATTCTACTTCTTTTTCATAATTACACCTTCGCACATAAGCAGGGGTTGCTACGAATTCATTAGTGTGCATAAAATGCCTGTGTTGCCACTCGCAACCTACTTCCGTACAGGTGGGCCGGTGTAAATATTTGTGCGATATTGCCTTGCAGTCATGGTTGCCATATTTTGTTGTTTTTAATATTCAGTGAGCTTTTGTGTTAATGACTAGTCTGTTGAATGGATCGAGCTGGGATAGGTAGAAGGATAAGTTAATACCTATTAATTTACAGAGGGTGTAAACACACTTCTCATAAAGTCAAGCAGGCATTCTGTACATCAAACTAAGTACCTCTACGTATTATTTTTTCTGGGAAATTCCTTTTTTAGGAGGTGAAAAATGACGTTGTTTGGGTAGAACTCAATGTAACGCACTTAAAACAATGTGCTGATGGATTGAATAGTACTAGGGTTGTCAAGGTGCTCTTACATTAAAAACAATTTATCTCTGTGTTAACTAGAAGGTTCGATAGCAGCGGTGGCCCAGTGATGGCGGCCCCGATTCACGAACAGTATGTGACGTCTACCAATCCGCACTGGGCCCGCGTGGTGGATTATTATAGCCCTTATGCAAAATACACGCGCTTTGACGTGGAGTTGCGGACACCAGCCCGTTGTACAATACAATACAACTAGAAGGTTCCCAGGTATGGTCTAGATGGTTTAGGTCTATTGGCTTTGTTTTGAGCCTTTTGACATCCTTTATTTAAAGGACACCAGTGGTGTACGTTGGCCCTTGATCGAATGATTTAGAAGTCATGGAGAGAGTCCTTTGCCAGCCTTTTACAGCAGTAGGCTAACAGTAACTTAAAGAAACATGAGTAGCTGAATTGCGTAACTGTAGAGTATATGGTTGGGTAGTTGCACTTAATACAAAATAACAGTTTTTTTTTCGATTATACAGGGTGTAAACCACCTCATCACAAAGCCGTTAACCAAGCATTCTGTACATCAAACTAAGTAACTTTACGCTAAAATTATTGCTGGGAAACACTTTTTTTTTGAGGTTATAAATCATGTTTTGTGGTAGAGCTCAATGTAACGCACTTAAAACATTGTGCTGATGGATGGATTGAATAGTACGGAGGTCGTGGAGGTGTTAAAAGTCAAAATCTTGCAAAAAAAAACTTGTATTTAAAAAAAACCTTGTCTAAAAGTTGTAACTTTGACCCCCCATATCTCCGTAACTAGAAGGTTCCCAGGTATGGTGTAGAACAAAAAAATGATCGCAATGACGAGGAGAATTAGTGCCTTTCGGCTTCGTGAAGAGGTGTTTTACACCCTTTATGTACATGCGTAGAGAATGTGTCTTAAAGTATGGTTAGGGAAAAAGAATTTCTACGCTGTAAGTGAAATATTTAATAACAGATTGGAAAATTCAAAATAACCGTAATTATTTAACCTCTAACATTCATATTAGGGAAAATGTATCGATTTTTATGAATTGACATTAAAATATGATTATAACAATAATTATAAGCCCAAATGTTTCCATGTCAACATTATTATGATTTGGTATTATGGATCTGAATTATTTATGTTAAGACCGAAATTGTACCAACACCTTATCTTCTTCTATATCTATACTTATAATAAATCTGTAGAGAGGTCAATTCTGTACATGAAATATATTTACAAAATAACTATCGGGGGGTGATTAGTGATCGATACTGATGCCAAAAATGCAATCAGTAAAATTTTTGTCCGTCTGTCTGTCTGTCTGTCTGTCTGTCTGTATGTTATTTATAGAAAAAAAAACTACTCGACGGATTTTAACGAAACTTGGTACAATTATTCTACATACTCCTGAGCAGGTAATAGTATACTTTTCATCACGCTACCATTAATAGGAGCAGAGCAGTGAAAGGAAATGTTGGGAAAACGGGAGAAGTTACTTGGTTTTTTTAGCTTCCGTCGCGTGTGCAGCCTTAATGGTTAAAGCTACATAGAAATCATGTATAACGGAAATATTCCACATAAAATTATATAAAAAATATCCCAAGACAGCATATGTCTATCTTTTATAGTTGACTCACAATAACACGTGTAACTCCCGATAGCTTAGCAGTTCGGAGATTTGTTATTATTATATTTGTTTACTCTTACGTTTATATCATCACGCTATGACCCACATAAAACATAGGATACATTTTATTCCGGTAGTAAGATCCCATGGGACAATAATCAAACTTCACGCGGGCGAAGCCGCTGGCAGAAGCTAGTAGCAAATAAATTGATTTGATTTGATTGAGTTGTAACGAAGAAAATTCACGTTTACATTTCATTTCCCTGAAATAATCTACTTTTACCTGACTGTCCAGGAAATTGACCTTTGCGGTATATACTCGTAGACAGGCACCGACGTAGTTCGAGTGGAAGTTTGACATTAAGAGTTGATGAACTACATTGTCATGATATTTAGTATGAAGCCGTTTCACGATGTCCGGTAGCCAATACCTACCGAATTTTAGAAATAGAACAGCATTTGTATCACATTACATCTTTTTGTTTTTATCGGATGGGAAATCATCAAATGACTTCTCACACTCTGGGCGGAGCGAGAGGGTGTGTCAGACTTTTACTGACCCCAAACCCATCCATGTTCCTTCCTCGCCCTTTATGTTCCGGGGCCACGGTATATCTTTCAAACAGCCCCGCAGCCCCGGTAGGTGTATAAAATTACCTGCCAAGTAAATTAATGGACACCTAATCGTAGGTGGTTAAACAGGTCCTTTGACTTAAATAAATTCTGATTAACAACAAACAGATAACTATTTTTTATCTGTGGATTATTCAGGTCCTGTTTTACCCCCCTTTAGATGGACATTGTCCTAGCAACAGATAATATCATTACATCAATGCCCCATGGCAATCTTATTTGGCAGTCTTATTTGAGTGATAGAAAACAACATGTTCAAATAAATGGTGTTAATTCACAGGGTTTGAATGTAAAAATGGGGGTTCCGCAAGGCTTAATATTGGGTCCTTTCCTTTTTCTAGTATATATGTCACCGTAAAATTGTCAAATACGTTATATTGTAATATCTCTAGCGATATTGTAAAGTCTCGAATTATTGTCAAATGAACATACTGCTTACAACAAAATGCATTATTTTTCGTGAAATGCATGCGATGGTAGTCAACTTACGCGGTGTGGAGGGAAGGAGGGGTCCCCCTTGCCCAGTGGCACAACTCTCATGAAAAGATAATGCACCATTCCTGAGAAATACCGATTAATATAACATAACCTTGAAACACTTTATATTCTCCCTAAAAAGCGTAGTCGACGGAGCCCCGCTTCGCGGGGCCCCTATTTCCGAGTGCAGGGTTTAAAGGAACCTAACTAACCTAACAGGGGGGTGCCCCAAGTCCCGATTATGGGGGCAGAGATACTTCCGTATGTTCAGTTGACAATAATTCGAGACATTACAATATCGCGAGAAAAAACACGTTATATTGTAATATAACGTGTTTGACAATTTTACGGTGACATATATACTTAAATGATCTACCCTATTTGTTGAAACACCAACCTCAAAATATAGTGTTGTTTGCTGATGACACTTCTCTAATTATTAAGATAAGTAGACGGGCCCAAAATCTAGATGACGTGAATGATGCCCTACTGCAGGTCCAAAATTGCTTCACAGCAATCAATTTGGTATTAAATGAAAAAAAAAAACTAAATGCATAAGATTTTCATTACCGAATGTTAAAAGTAGTGATTGTGAGATAATATTGAATAAAGAGAAACTCGAATTCGTAGATAAAATGGTTTTCCTGGGGCTTACGCTTCATTCAAGGCTACAATGGGGTTCTCATTTAACATCTCTTGCGGAGCGCTTAAGTTCAGCAGCATATGCCATTAGAAAAATCCGTCAATTCACTGATGTAGGTACCGCTAGACTGGTTTATTTTAGTTACTTCCATAATATAATGTCTTACGGTATTTTGCTATGGGGACGGGTTGCTGATATTGAGTCTATATTTATTCTGCAGAAAAGAGCCATCAGAGCCATATACAATCTTTGTAGGCGCGATTCTGTAAGGGAACTATTTAAGGATATTGGCATCATGAATGAGATGAAATTTAAAACATGCATTAAACGCACACTATGTAAGCAAGCATATTACAAGCTGAGCGATTATATCGCTGATAAAAATGCTTGGCTCAATGCTGGTCCTGCTCCGCAAGGACAGGGGCGCAAAAATTGATAGCATTAAATGGTATTGTTGGAGCTGCTGAAAATTGTACAACTATCTTTGCATTGTATAGATTCAATCTATTTAGTATTATATAAACGCATAGCTCATATTGTGTGAGTACTATGTACTAGAAAGCTATCATTCACTGGAAACCTACTTTAGTTTTTGACTTGAATGTGCCCTGGCGGTTGAGAGTATGTCATGCTCACTCAAATGTCTCGCTGATGATGGCGCGTGTGTCGGACCATTTAGTTCCCTTCAAAATGGTTGAGCTGATTGGTGCTGATCCATGCGTCATGTTCGTGAACCGTCGCTGTCAGTTGCGACTGGTTCTCTCGACGGGATCTCTTAGTTGCCATGGCTTATTTGAATGAATTATTTTGTTTTTACTATGGACACTTTTAACGTGCACATCTTGTTACATTGTTCTCACATAATTTACCTTCTCAACATGAATGAAGTAACCAAGATTTTTGTAACAATTATTTGATTTAAAAGAGTGTCCTTGCATTGTATAGATTCCATCTCTTAATATTATATAATTGCATACCACATGTGTGAGTTCTATGTATTGTAAAGCCACCATTTTACATTTAGTTTTCTTTTTTTTTCTTTTTGTTGACTTGAATATGCCCTGGCGGCTGAGAAAATGTCATGCTCACTCAAATGTCTCGGTGATGGTGGCGGGTGTGTCGGGTCATTTAATTCCCTTCAATATGGTCGAGTTGAATGGTGCTGATACATGCATCATGTTCGTGAACGGGAGCTGTCAATTGATACTGGTCAACTCTCAGCTGCCACGGTTAATTTTAATTTATTTAATTTTTAAGTTGATTTAATATTTTCTTTGGACGCTGTTAATGTGCACGTCTTTCTACATCGTTCTCACATATATGTATAATCACAACATGAATGATGTATCCAAGATTTTGTAACAATATTTTGATTGAAAAGAGTGTCCATGGAGTTTCTTGCCCGTTCTTCTCCATAGAGATCTACGCTAGGGAATGGGCAACTACAGTACTTTCTCAAGTTATTATGCCTTGTGACTGGGACTGTAGCTACATTTAATTATCATCTTTGTTTTGACATTCAAAAGTGCCGTAATGGTCTAATTGAAATAAACGATTTGAGTTTGAGTTTGTCCATGGAGTTTCTAGCCCGTTCTTCTCCATAGAGATCTACGCTAGGGAATGGGCAACTACAGTACTTTCACAGTTTTTATGTCTTGTGACTAGCTATATTTAAATGTCATCTTTGTTTCGACAATTCAAAAGTGCCTGTTATTGGCCTACTTGAAATAAATGCTTTGATTTTGATGTTGCAATGGCCTATAATCTCCGAAAGGTTTGGCAGTGTACCCAGTTATAGTACACCCACATTTTACCATTTATTTTTAAGTCCCGTACACGTAATAGTGGGCGAGCCTATTGCCATCAACCGGGCACAAATCCAGGTTCCGGGCTGCTACTTAAAAACTCCCACTTTCCCAGATACGGGAATGGAACTGTAGCAGCACTACAAGTAGTACCTACTAAACTACATTGGACAAAAAGTACCTACTACAGCGCCATCTATGACAAAAAGATGATGAACTAACAGCGAAACACGTCACAGATCCCACATCGCGCAAGCAACATTCTCCGCGACTTAGGAGTGTATACGAGCACCCGACAACAACCGTTGGCAGTCGCCACCAGCTCCGCCCAGTGCTCTCGTCCCGGCTGCCGGTACGCGTCAAGTTGGGCGTATATAAAACTTATATACGCCCGATACTGACGTACGCCGCCCCCGCATGGTACGCCCTCGCGTGCGAGGGACACAGGAAGCATCTACGCACGCAGCAGAACACTGCGCTGCGCACCATCGTCGGTGCCCCTCGCTACATGAGGAACGACATCATCCAGCGGGATCTCGGGATTGAGAGCCTGGATGCGTTCATCCGGCGCCTTGCGACGGGAATGTTCGCGCGTGCCGACGCATCTGCTTGGCCCCACGTCAAGCACATTGCGCCCTGGCATGCGCGCCCCCCTGACGCGAGGCGCCCCCTCCCCCGCGACCTGGTAGCGGACGATGCCCCCCCCCGCCACCGGACTTGACGCCTAGGTAAGCTGTTCACCAGGTTACACTCAGCTTACCTACACAATAACGACTCCACACACACAACTCACACGCTTAGTTGCGCGACCTGTGCTAAGTTAATATAGGCAGGGCGCGTAACTACAACCACACATACACCACTACACATTCATGTAGACACACAAGTGGACGCGAGCGGGCTCGCGACCACTCCATCACGGGCGGTGTTTACACAGTACATTACCGCCTGTACACACACAACGGCCCCCCGTCCGTAACGCAGCCGGCTAGCTCCGGTGCGCGGGGCGGGCGGGAGCCATGCACCCGCCGTAGGTGCGTCGGAGTCGCCACCTCTGTCGCTGGTTGACCCCCGCCGGGCCTCCTCCGGGTAACCGGAGGTCTCACCTGGCGGAGTCGGACCGCCGAGGTGGCGTGAAGAAAACAGCGCTGAATATACAGTGCTGTAGGCGCGCCTACGGAAAACAAATAGCAACCACACACAGGCGTGTGATATTAATATCACACGCCATCAGGCCTAAGTCTAGAAAGACAAAAACAATGACGGGCCTGTTTTAACAGGCCGAGGTATAGCCTCCGCGGCCAGGGGGCGAAGCCCCGTGACCGCCTGCCGCGCCCCCTTACGGGGGCGCAGCGACGTCCACCACTGCAACCGTTGGCAGTAGCCCACCAGGCACACCACCCGTCTGGTCGGAGGATCCTCCCTTTTCTATGGGGGATGCAGAGGTTTACACCCCGTTCTTTATACCCCAAACTGGTGACCCCGACGTGACGTGAGCACGACCAAAGACAAAACCATAGACCTTGTACTCAGAAGTCGCGCTTCCAACCACTCGACAGTTATAAATAAAAACTTTTTTGCAAAAAATAAAACCGACTTCAAAAAAAACAAAAAAGTGAAAAATAACTTTAGCTTCTGAAGTCGGTGACCTTTGTTTGATTGCTTTAGTTTTTTTGTCACCGACTTCAGAAGCTAAAGTTATTTTTCACTTTTTTGTTTTTTTTGAAGTCGGTTTTATTTTTTGCAAAAAAGTTTTTATTTTCAACTTTTTAGTGGTTCTCATGTGCTTGATACATGGAAAGTGCATACCGTTACAATTACAACAAGCCCAATCACGACTATGGTACATTGTCTCATTATGGAGTTCCGTGACTCTTGGCTTCATCATTAGTTCTGATGGTAGAATGGTTCTTATCAAACGCAAATGCTTCACTTGTTGTAGAAAATACCAAAATCGCAACACGTTTTCATATAAAATTTGAAGAGTTCCCTCGATTTCGCCAAGATTCCATGATCAGATCCTGATTTGGTGGCTATGGGACCATTTGGAAAGAATACCCTTTCCAACAAAAAAAGAATTTTCCAAATCAGTTGGCAAGCGATGGAGTTATGCCCGAACAAACATAAAAAAAAAAAAAAAAAATAGAAACATCCGAATTGAGAACCTCCTCCTTTTTTAGAAGTCGGTTAAAAATAATAAAGTTTGAACTACTCTGTTTTGGGCTAGAAACCCTGGCACGAATATACGACGCAAAGATAACCTAAAATCGACCGATTTGGTTACCGAAAATACTAACATAGTATTTTGGTCAACATTTTTGAGCCAAGCTTATTAAGCCAAAGATATAATATTTACATCTTTTACTACAGTAATTAATCTAGTATTTTTTATTCCAAATCAATCGAATTGGTAGTACGTTGGAATTAACGCATAGCTCATGTGTTAATTCCAACGATTTTTACTCGAAAATTCGACTATGCTGTAGTGTTTTAGTTGAAAATTTAGTAATTTTGAAATCGTTTAGATCGTTGGTTCTATGCTTAGTGTTCTTGCCAATGATTGATCCTGTCTGAACGAGGCTTAATGAAAACGTGCGTGGGATGATATTAAATTATATCTGATACGCCACAAAGGCAATGTCCATAATACTAATTATCTATTTTATAACAAGCCAAAATGGCCGAATTTGTGGTATTACTCTGGTATAAGCGGATTCCAGCTTTGCTTCGTTTGGTAATTATGTAGATGTTACCCCAAAATATGGCTTCTATATTTTTTTTCACTTCTCATGCTCTAAAAGTACGCCGTTATAGCCCTACGAAGCGGGATTAAAGTGACCATTTTATTCCCTAGGAAGTAAAAAGTAATTTAAAAATGGAACAATCTTTTACTCTGAAACATGGTCACAAAAGAGAAACTTGTCAAAGGTTTTATTTGAATTTCGAATTGGCATGCAAATAGAAAGCGGTTTATTAAAAAAAAAAGCAAATAAACTCTTCAACGCGAGAAAAAATCGTGGTTGTTTGTGTGCATCGTTGATTTTGAAAAGCAATGCCACTGTTGCTAGCCGCTGCAGTAATGTAGGTACTAATTATCTGCGGAGTGTAGATCATCTTCATTGCAAAAATGTTGTGAGTTTGTGTTGTGTTTTCAATGGTTTATCTGTGACTGACCTGATAGAAGAAAAACTGACCGCTCGGTTCAGAATTTTTGTCGAGTATAAATTTGTTCAGTTTTAAATGACTATTTTTCTCGCACTCGAAGTGAAAAGTACAGTTTCCACCTCGAGACTAAACGCCAATATAATATACCCTCGCTTTCATTGCCTCCCTCGCAAGCTCGGGAGTCAAACCACCTACCTCGGGTATATAATGGCTTCGTTTAGTCCCTCGTTATAAAATATACCATTATTTCCTCGGGCATGTTCGCCGTCGTATAGCCTCGACTCGTCATGTAGCCTCGACTGCTTCTATGCAACGGTGCGTAAGCGAAGCGCGTCCCTGGTACGCAGAGTTCGCGGCAGCTCCAACAGCGTGCTTGTGATGATAGCCGACAGTCTCGACTGTCCATACATCAGACGCTGCAGTGACTTGCATGTCACCTACAGTCGTCGGCTGTCAATATGAAAATGTTTTGTGTAGTTATTGTTTTGTGTTGTATTGTAATGTAATGTATAATGTATTCATTGTTCTAGTGTAAAATTTGTGCAATATTGAATTTCTGTGTATTAATGGTCCTCGTTACTTGATAAATAAATTAATTATTATTATTATTATTTCTTGTTTTTTTAATTTTCTTCTCTCGTAAGAAAGTACAAAAACCCTACCCACGGGCCGTAGCCAAGTTTGTAGGGGGACGTTTAAATGGAGAATGTTGATGATATTGTAGACGAAGTTAAAAATTTCCGGGTGATGCGACAGGTGTTGAGAATTGTGGCTTTTTGGAGGAGTTGAAGTGTGTGGGGCGGCATGTGTAAAGTGTTCAAGCTTTGCATAAGAGATTTCGGTACGATACCAGTGGAAGAGAGCACTATAGGGACGATGTGGACGGTTTGTGCTTCCCACTGGGTTTTTATTTCTATGGCGAGGTCTTGATATTTACTAAGCTTTTCAGATATTGTAGTTTGAATGTTGTGTGAGTTTGGGATAGCTATATCTATTAGGTAAACTGTTTTGCTGGTTTTGTCGTGAAGGGTTATGTCTGGTCTATTGAAATGTATAGTTTTGTCTGTTATAATAGTCCTGTCCCAATAGATTTTCTGATTTCTATTTTCTAGTCTTATTTCGGGTTTATAGTAAGGTTTCATCTCATTTATGAATTTATATTTGAATTTATGTTTATAGTAAGGTTTCATCTCATTTATGAATTTATATTTGAATTATTATTATTATTATTTTGGATTTTTGACAAGATCGCATAGAAAGCACGTCCACTTCATGATATTCATTTGGGGTCGGCGCAACGTTTCTTCTTTTTCCATACTTTTCTTTTAAGGTGGACGCACACTTATCCGCGCCAAAAGAATCGACCGCGCTGAAAGAGTCGACCACGCCGAAAGAATCAAATTTTAGAATTACTTGTATGAAATCTTTTAAAACCTTGCACGCTTATCCGCGTCGAATCGTCCGAATCAAGCAAAGCCAGAAATCCTAGACAAATTCGGATGACATCATCAGATTCGGCGCGGATGATGCGGGCGATTCGAACGATGCGGTCGCATTCTATCAGTTGTCTTTCGACAGCGCAACGTTAGAGTACTACTTCTTCATTTAAAAAAAAAAAAAGTGATTCCAATCTTCCGGCGCGGTCGATTCTTTCGGCGCGTTCGGCGCGGATGATCATGTGTGCAAGGCCTCCTTGACTTCGATTCGTTCAGCGCGTGCGGCGCGGATAAGTGTGCGTCCACCTTTAGGGACTACGCACACTTATTCAGCTCTGTTCAGCTTAAGGCATACGCTGAATAGAGCTGAATAAGTGTTTGTAGTCCCTTACTCGTCATTTCAAACTCAAACTCAAACTCAAACTCAAAGCATTTATTTCAACTAGACCATTACGGCACTTTTGAATGTCAAATTACAAATACAATCAAAGCTACAGTCACAGTCACAAGGCATAATAACTTGAGAAAGTACTGTAGTTGCCCATTCCCTAGCGTAGATCTCTATGGAGAAGAACGGGCAAGAAACTCCATGGACACTCTTTTTAAATCAATATATTGTTACAAAATCTTGGTTACATCATTCATGTGTGATTATACATATATATGAGAACGATGTAGAAAGACGTACACATTAAGAGCGTCCAGAGAAAAGATTAAATCAACAATGTAAGAACAAAAACAGAAATTAAAATTAACCATGGCAGCTAAGAGATGACCAGTCCCAACTGACAGCGCCCGTTCACGAACATGACGCATGTATCGGCGCCATTCAACTCGACCATATTGAAGGGAGCTAAATGACCCGACACACCCGCCACCATCATCAAGACATTTGAGTGAGCATGACAATCTCTCAGCCGCCAAGGCATATTCAAGTCAAAAAAAAAAAAGACAACTAAATGTAAATAGTGGCTTTACAGTACATAGAACTCACACAAATGTGCTATGCAATTATATAATACTACGAAATGGATTCTATACAATGCAAGGATATTTTACAATCTTCTGCAGCTTCCACAATAACGTAACCTGGGAATCAGTTAGTTTGCCTATGGTTGTGGAGCAGGACCAGCATTGAGCCAAGCACTTTTATCATTAATGTAATCCCCCAAATTATAATATGCTTGCCTACATAGTGTGCGTTTTATACAAGATTTAAATTTCGTCTCATTCAGTTGTAGAATGTGAGGAGGTATTTTATTGTAACATTTTAAACAGTACCCCATGAAAGATGAATCTACTTTAGCAAGCCTGAAACCTGGCTGAACGAGTTGGTCCCTATTTCTAGTATTATAGTGGTGTCTCTCACCTCTTTTACTGAATAAATGCAGATTTTTCCTAACGTACATGATGTTTTCATAGATGTATTGGCAAGGTACTGTCAAGATGTTAATTTCCTTAAACAGTTCTCTCAGAGAGTCGCGTCTACGTAATTCGTATATGGCTCTGATTGCTCTTTTCTGCAGAATGAATATAGACTCGATGTCTGCCGCACGTCCCCATAGTAAAATACCGTATGACATAATACTATGAAAATAACTAAAATAGACTAGCCTCGCGGTATCAACATCAGTAAATTGACGGATCTTTCTAACAGCATATGCAGCTGAGCTCAGCCGTCCTGCAAGAGATGTTAAATGAGGACCCCATTGTAGCTTCGAATCGAGCGTGATTCCCAAGAAAACTGTTTTATCGACGAATTCTAGTTTCTCTTGATTCAACATTATGTCACAATCACTACTTTTGACATTTGGTAGGGCAAATCGAATGCACTTAGTTTTTTTCCCATTGAGTACTAAATTGTTAGCGGTAAACCAGTTATGAACCTGCAGTAGGGCATTATTTACATCGTCAAAATTAGTGGCACGTCTGTTTATCCTAAATATTAACGAAGTATCGTCAGCAAACAACACCATTTGCGGGTGGTTGTTAAATAAATGGGGTAGGTCATTAATATAAACTAAAAAAAGGAAGGGACCCAGAATCGAACCTTGTGGTACACCCATTTTTACTTTTAAACCCATTGAATTGACACCATTTATTTGTACTTGCTGATGTCTATCATTCAAATACGACTTTACTAGACTAAGCGCAAGTTTACCTAAACCGTAATGCTTAAGTTTCAAAATCAGGGTTTCGTGATTTACGCAATCAAATGCCTTTCACAAGTCACCTCCTTTAGTAGGTGTCCAAAAGGCATGAAAACATCTACATTTTATTTATATGGCTGAACTTAATAATGGAAGTAATAAGCACATTACAAGAAGACCTGTATCAGCTATGCTCATACTTTATCAGTGTAGTCATAGATGGATTTTGTTTGTCCAAATAGTACTTTGGACAAATAAAAGACTTGTTGCAATAAGCAATTTTTTTATTGCAACTCTTTTTTACGGATGAGTAAAACGAGAGTTGCAATAAAAATTGCTTTTAGTAAGGAACATCGTGGCACTAACATACAATGGATTCACTACATGATGATCCACTAGAACCATCCGATTATTTTTTGTAATAAAAAAAAACAGCTCTTAAAATGACAGTTGTAACGTTTGTGTTTTTGTACTTCCTTTTTTTACTACTGTAATCCGAAATTGTATCATACGTTCTTTCCGAATAACTGCATAGCCTTCATTTGGAGGCTTAGCATGCATTTTCGCCTTTTATTTAATTCGTATTATTTATGGCATTTCTGTACATTTTAGTGTTTCATGAGTGTTTCCAAATCTTTGTTTACTTTTGTGATGTCAGATAATGACAATAACAATGACAAGCCTAGTTTTCTTTTTAATTTAAGCGGTCACGTGACTGGAACGCATAGAGTATAGTAATATAGATTGCTGGAACGTGACCGCTCTGTCCATAGAGCTCTACCGTGTTGCCAACTCTCGAGTGGCGAAAAGATACCATAGACGTCACAAATTTATTGCTAGAACTAGGAGTTGTAGGTTGTATACATTTAATGTTAGATCTTCTTTGTAACCATTTTATTCTTTTATGTTCTAGAACATTATAAAAATTCATAATTGCATGACGACGGGAAGCCGAGCCTGAAAATTCAGTCCATCCTTGGTGCTCGAACTAGTAGGAAGCTTGACGGTGTTCTGAACCATTTAATGTGTTCGCTAAGCCGACGAGATCTAGTCCTGGGATCATTTTAAAGTCCTACATCCTTGAAAAGCTGCTACTGCTACTACTACTAGTGCTGTTGCTACTACTACTGAGAGCCTGGACTGTGACGGCCCTGAAAAGGCATCTACTACTACTACTACTGAGAATCTGGACACTGACAGCGGGTGAGCCTCGACCCTCGAACCCTCTAAGATTGGCAGCTGCTAGCTTTGGACCTGGACCTGTACCCTTATCACTACGTTACCTTGGCTTCCCCCCCTAAATTTCTAACCCCTCGACATTTTTATTTTGAACGTATCCCAATGTAACAGTTGATTATGTTCCCGCATCTTATACGACATATAATCATTTTATATTTTTCTTTTTGTATCAATTTTATAGTTATATGGATTACTTCGACACTGACATCTCTTCTGATAGTAAATTGAAATTGCATATAAACTGATAATTGATTATTATGCATGGATTTATATTTGTACGCTTCAACGCAAGATGTAGATGGACTCACTATATTATCATATAGGGTGTAAAACACCTCTTAACGAATATGAAAGGCACTTGTTTTCCTCGTCATTCTGATCATTTTTTTGTTCTGCACTATACCTGGGAACCTTCTAGTTACGGAGATATTGGGGGTCAAAGTTGCAAGATTTTGACAAGTTTTTTTTTAAATACCACTTTTAATTACATGATTTTTACTTTAAATATCTCTACGACCCCCGTAATATTCCATCCATCCATCCGCACAATGTTTTGAGTGTGTTACATTGAGTTATACCACAAAACATGATTTATAACCTCAAAAAAAAAAGTTGTTTCCCAGTAATATTTTTTGCGTAAAGTTACTTAGTTTGATATACAGAATGCTTGGTTAACGGCTTTGTGATGAGGTGAAATACACCCTGTATTTATTTGTAACACCTTGTACAACCTATGTCTACAAATAAAGGTTTCATTTTCATTTTCATGTTTATGCCGTAGTTATATCTGTCCACGACCACCTCATCATCATTATTTAACTACCCTTATCTCAATTTATGTAAGGTCGGCAAAGCAAGCCATCTTTTTCCATACTTCTCTATTAGGATCTTGTCATTTCAGCAGTCACCTCTGAGGATGCAGAAAGCGGAAACGATAACGAAGACCACCTATCATAAATAAAGAAAAACGAAGGAAATACATTGTTGGCTAACCCTATAAATACCATGATAGCGTTCCACTCGCTAGCAAGTCTCGGCAACTAGTACGTGTAAAAATGCCCGACCAACAACTTTTCCGTTCTCGAGATAAATGTATTTCCGTTATCGCTTCCGCATCTGGAATCTGTAAGCGGGACACAAAGCAATCACATGTGTATTGTAAATACCTTTTCATAGATGCTTACGAATTGGTTTTTTTGTACTGGTAATACGAAGTTAAGTTGATTTGTGTTTAAATTGGACTTCATGGTATTTTGGGATATGAATTATATCGAAAATAATTGAGATAATTTGTGCATCATATTCTATTAACTTGTTACCATTGAGGTACCTAATAAGTATTAGTTACTGAGTTGTGGATGCCTGATAAGCAGTCGCTCCATTTAAATTCTGGTATTCAGCTGCATTCGGTAAGACTGGAAGCCGACCCCAACAGAGGTTGTTGTTTGGGAAAAGGCAAGTCAGACGATTCTATTGAATTGTTATCATAAATTCACTTTTTTACAAATATTAGGTAGTGAAACCGCACTGTTGCATCATAATGCTCGGTTCAGGACATTCTATTACACGTCATTATAATGCCTATAAAGGCTGACATAAAATACTTTTATCCACAATATGGCACCATCCAAGTTGATTTAATTATTGGAAAACACTTCGCAATCTCTTCTAAATATAGAATATTGGTAGACATTTGGAGCCGTTGAAGAAAACCGGATTTACATGATATTATTTGAGGTATAAGTAACCAAAAATTATGTGTAGTGAATAAATGAAAGTTTCTAATGTGGCCTGAAGTTGATAGTCTCAGTCATTCTCATCATTATCTGCCAGCCTTTTCTTAACTATATTGGGGTCAGCTTCCAATCTAACCGTATGCAGCTGAGCACCAGTATTTTACATTTAGCGACTGCCTATCAGGCCTCCACAAACCACAGCCCAGTTAGTACTGCGTAATACGATACCCATTGGTAAGACTGTAAGACTTTTTGGGCCACTGACTACTTAATGACTGTCAGAGATCTACAATTGACATTGGTCCCGACCAAGGGGATCTGAATACCAGTATTTTACATGGAGCGAATCAAACTCAAACTCAAACTCAAAGCATTTATTTCAACTAGACCATTACGGCACTTTTGAATGTCAAATTACAAATAAAATCAAAGCTACAGACACAAGGCATAATAACTTGAGAAAGTACCGGTAAAATGGGGGGAATAGGGATCCAGGGGTAAATAGATACAAAACTTTGGAAGGGATTTTATCGCTGAACTTATATTGTATATTGCCAACAAGGTACCTTTATAATTAAGTATAATTTAGTTAACACAATAGCGTACTTGTTGGTACCATATCATGTGAATTCAACTTTAAAATCCATTCCAAAGTTTTGTTTCTATTCACCCCTGGATCCCTATTCCCCCCATTTTACGGTACTGTAGTTGCCCATTCCCTAGCGTAGATCTCTATGGAGAAGAACGGGCAAGAAACTCCATGGACACTCTTTTTAAATCAATATATTGTTACAACATCTTGGTTACATCATTCATGTGTGATTATACATATATGTGAGAACGATGTAGAAAGACGTGCACATTAAGAGCGTCCAGAGAAAAGATTAAATCAACAATGTAAAAAAAAAGAAATTAAAATTAACCATGGCAGCTAAGAGATGACCAGTCCCAACTGACAGCGCCCGTTCACGAACATGACGCATGTATCGGCGCCATTCAACTCGACCATATTGAAGGGAGCTAAATGACCCGACACACCCGCCACCATCAGCGAGACATTTGAGTGAGCATGACAATCTCTCAGCCGCCAAGGCATATTCAAGTCAAAAAATAAATAAAAAGATAACTACTCGTAAATGTAAATAGTGGCTTTATAGTACATAGAACTCACACAAATGTGCTATGCATTTATATAATACTACGAGATGGAATCTATACAATGAAAGGATATTTTACAATCTTCTGCAGCTTCCACAATAACGTAACCTGGGAATCAGTTAGTTTGCCTATGGTTGTGGAGCAGGACCAGCATTGAGCCAAGCACTTTTATCATTAATGTAATCCCCCAAATTATAATATGCTAGCCTACATAGTGTGCGTTTTATACAAGATTTAAATTTCGTCTCATTCAGTTGTAGAATGTGAGGAGGTATGCCTATCTGACTTCCACAACACAGTTAGGATTAGGTTTTGTAATATTATAGCTCTTTGTAAGACCGGTTATAAGACTGGTTGTGATAAAGAATTGGTTACTACCTACTCCTATCTGTATCTGATACTAATACGATACCCACTGGTAAATCTGTCGTCTCTTTCGTACCATTGACCACCTGTAACGACTGTCAGAGACCTACAAATGACAGCCGGGACTAACAGCTTAACGTGTTTTCCAAGATAATGGGTGGTCTTGGTCACCCATCCACGAACTAACCTAGGCAAGCGCAGCTTAACCTGATGATCGACTAGTGCGGCTGTTACTATTTAGCCACGAGCTCCTTGAGCTGATTATCTCGCTTATCAACTGAAAATAAAACTACTGTTTCTCTACCCTATCTAATTTGTTCAAAACTTTCAATTGTTTATGTACTCGTAGTCACTACACTAATATTACTTTACTTATCTTAATGTTTTCCGCTTGAATTTCTCATTCTCTACTCCCGACCTTATTATAAAGTGCATTAACGTTGTAGTTTAAAGATAGCTTTTTGTGAGACAGTTTAAGTTGGCTATCTATACTAATATTATAAAGCAGAAGAGTTTGTTTGTTTGTTTGTTTGGTTGAACGCGCTAATCTCAGGAAGTACTGGTTCAAGTTGAAAAAATCTTCTTGTGTTGGATAGTCCATTTATCGAGGAAGGCTTTAGGCTATATAACATCACGCTACACTCACGCTACGAGCGTTAGGAGCAGAGCAGGAATGAAAAATGTCGCAAAAACGACTTTTTTTCCTTTCGTTTTTCTCTCTTATGTGACGCAGACGAAGTTGCGTGGGTCAGCTAGTCAAATATAAAACATTATCATTTCTAGTTACTATAACGTTACAACTGTAATCCCCATTTACCAATCCGCACTGGGCCCGCGTGGTAGATTATGGCAGATTCTCTCTCATAGAGAGGAGACCTGTGTCCTAGCAGTGGGAATATTAATAGGCTGATGATGATGATGACGATGTAATCCCCAAAGGGTTAGTCAGAGGTGTACGAGGAAAATAATGGACACGTATTTTTTGTTTTTGTAAATCAATGAATTTTGCCAAAGATAAAACTCATCAGAACACTGGAGTGGAGACTCGTGACGTCATAACTCGCTAAAAATTATGCCTAGGCGTGACGTATTGAGAATTTTAAAAGCGTTGTATCTTCGTCAATTTATATAACAAAAGAAAAAATACGGGTCAAATAATTGTTGATAATCTTACTGACGGACTTTTTTTTTTGTCGTCTTCCCTGTTATAGTAGTAGTTCACCCACATTTTGACAGTAATGTTTAAGGCGCATTTAATAGGGGCTTACCCCGTATTCCCATCAACCTGGCACAAATCCAAACTCCATGGCTGCTGAGAACTTTCCTGATGGAAAAATCCAACAACACTTTGCTTGTGTAATAATAAGTTTGATCTTGTAACATGGATTAGTTAAAAGCTTTACAGGTAAAACAGACGCGGAGAAAAATACATTTATGCTTTCCAGGGCTTGAGGGGCCCGTTAATCTCCGGTCTGCCACAAGTCTGACGCTGTATCAGTATCCTTTTATCAAAATAATGCGCTGATAATGATACTAAAATCAACTGGGCGTCAATAATATTCGTAAGAATATTTAAAATGATTGTATATTTTATCACAATAGCCACTTAAGCACGTCTGAATATTCCAACTTAATGTATTTTATTTCAAGTAGATATAAGTTCCATTGAAAAGAAAGTAATTTGTCTTAGTACCTGAACATAAACTAGTTAACGAACTGTAAATGCAGATATTGTTTCATTGTCTCTTACTTAGAAATAAAACGTTGATATTTTATGAAAACGATTTCATGTTTTAACAAGGTATTCGTGTTAGTTGAAGCGCGTTTAATGTTACTGTGAAATGGCGAAGTTGGTCTTTACTTTTGGCTGTTTTAAGGAGCAAAAGTTTGACTTACGTTATACTTACGTGTGATAGTCAAATACTTTATGATCAAACTAATGTATATGTCACCGTAAAATTGTCGAATACGTTATATTGTAATATCTCTAGCGATATTGTAAACTCTCGAATTATTGTCAAATGAACATACTGCTTACAATAAAACGCATTATTTTTCGTGAAATGCATGCGATGGTAGTCAACTCACGCGGTGTGGAGAGAAGGAGGGGTTCCCCTTGCCCAGTGGTACCACTCTCATGAAAAGATACTGTACCATTCCTGAGAAATACGAATAATATAACCTAACCTGAAAACACTTTATATTCCCCTAAAAAGCGTAGTCGACGGAGCCCCGCTTTGCGGAGCCCCTATTTCCGAGTGCAGGGTTTAAAGGAACCTAACTAACCTAACGGGGGGGTGCCCCAAGTCCCGATTACGGGGGCAGAGATACTTCCGTATATTCAGTTGACAATAATTCGAGATATTACAATATCGCTAGAGAGAAACACGTTATATTGTAATATAACGTGTTTGACAATTTTACGGTGACATATATAAATAAATCAAATTGACGTAATTCGTAATTTCAAAATAACAGGTTTTACTGAATGCATCATCATCTGCGCAGCCTTTCCCCAGCTGTTGGCATCGGCTTCGAGTCTAACCAGTTGCACAAGGAGCAAATGCCTATCAGACATCCACATTAACTCAGTAACTAATACTTATTATGTACCTCAATGGTTACAAGTTAATAGAATATGACGCACAAATTGTCACAATAATTATTTTCGATATTATTCATACCCCATTATCTTGAAGTCCAATTTAAAATTTGCAGCTGAATACAAGTATATTACAAGGAGCGAATACCTATTTGACCTCCACATCCCACTTAGTATTAGTAATATGATACCCCTTTGGAAGACTGGTTGTCAGACTTTTGGCCCACTGACTACTTAATCAAAGATCTACAATTGACAGCCGGGACCAACTGCAACGGTGCGGCGTCACGTCCCAACTGTCAGGAAGACGACCGAACTGATTACACCACTCACCTACCATTATTTATTATTAGTTATTTTATTGTTTTTATAGTATGGTGTGTAGTATGTGTTCCATTTTCTCTCCTTCTTTACACACTAATCTACATCTCTTTTTTTAGTATCTCCTTTCGCAGGTATGCTGGAAGAGATTTCTTTAGAAATAAGCATCGCTTCTGTACTATTTTCTGTTCCTTTCTTCTTCTCTATATTTAGTGTACATAAATTATTAAATACTAGCTGACCCACGCAACTTCGTCTGCGTCACATAAGAGAGAAAAACGAAAGGAAAAAAAACCGTTTTTGCAACATTTTTCATTCCTGCTCCGCTCCTAATGGTCATGGCGTGATGTTATATAGCCTATAGCCTTCCTCGATGAATGGACTATCCAATTATTTATACTCTATCCATACCTACTACCATAATTTTTCAATTCGACCCGGTAGTTCCTGAGATTAGCGCGTTCAACCAAACAAACAAACAAACTCTTCTGCTTTATAATATTAGTATAGATATAATAAAATTTCAACAAAAATAAACTATTCCAAAAAGTAAACATTAGAATTGAAAAAGATTCCGTAATCATTAATGGATACTCTTCTCAAAGGTCCATAAACTAGTTTCAAGTAGAACTTGGAACGCCAAATTATAGTTCGCCAAGTTTGAAATATCTTGACATTTTTCACCGAAACTATTAGGAAAATGTTCTTATTCGCCTGAAACTGACGTTAATAGTAGCTATTAAAAGAGGCTGCCAACGTGGAAAGCGAAGTTACTTTTATTTATTTTTCTAATGCTGCAGTTTTAAATTCTGTAGCTTGGATTTCGTAGAACAGGTATTTAAAGGTGTTTGGTTGTAATGAACTTATTTTAAAGTATTATTATGGATTTTCTTTACTCTAGAGAACATAATATTCCTAGGAATGGGTGATTATTGTAGGCTTAATCGAATGCATCGGCGATTCAATTACGACCTTTCTTGCAAATTAATATTTCTAGGTAAAATATTAATTAAGTCTAGGATTAAGCCCAAAAATATTTCACGCCATTCCTGAATGGGAAAATATGTAAGTATATAAACTACGTTTACAAAATAAATACTTCTTTATCTTTTCCAACTGACCGACTTCTTGACCCTTCAAAAGTGCCTGTAAATAGTTTGAGTTTAGAATGGCTTATTCCTCAAATCCCACTAAGGGGGAAAAGTGGAATCTAAAAAGGAAAAGTCTAGAATTTCCTCCTGATAACCCCTCTTTTTTTTTTTTTTTTTTTTTAAGGATGGGAAATCATCAAATGACCCCCCCCACTCTGGGCGGAGCGGGAGGGAGTGTCAGACTCTTACTGACTAAAAACCATCCATGTTCCTTCCTCGCCTTTTACGTTCCGGGGCCGCGGTATCTCTTTCGAACAGGCCCGCAACCCCGGCAGGCTTCGGCCCTTGCGGGCCCCTCTCCTTTTGCTGACATCTCTTTTAGGCGCGCGTAGAACACGAACGCGCCGTCGACACGGCCTGTCGTCGTCGTTAGACGGCCGGACGGCCAGCTATTGCCCATAGCCAGCCGTCTGATAACCCCCCTTAGGGGAGAAAACTGGAATCGAAAAAATACTTAATCAGGGTTTAGAGTTTAAAATAGGTTGGTTGGTTGGGATGGTTTCAAATTTGACTTTCTTGAGTCTTCCTTTTTATGTTTTTGAAAGACTTGGTAAGTATCTAATTATTTATTTAAAACTTATTTAAGTGCTTATTACACAGGCAGTTTTAGCTGTATTTTCTACCAGTCAATCTTTGGACAGACCAAGCAGTGGTTGTTGTAAATATTAAACATTTATGTGTCTTCTTATATAGGTTAAACAAGCGAATAAACACGCTATTTCAAAGTGCTGTCAATGTACAATCCAAGACTCTTTTATCTATTTATGGTTTCGGATGGGAAATCATCAAATGAATTCTATCACTCTGGGCGGAGTGTGAGGTAGTGTCAGACTTCAACTGACTAAACCTATCCATGTTCCTTCCTTGCCCTTTATGTTCCGGTGCCGCGGTATCTCTTTCGAACAGTCCCACAGCCTCAGAAGTACAACCAACACTTCAAAACCTCTGGAACAAAAACTGTAACCGACACAGTATAATAAAAATCCCAATATCCTATTACATCCATCCTTTTACACACAAACAATAACAACGCATCATCATGATCAAGGATTTCAACGAAATTATAAAGCAATTTATCATTTTCACAGGGCATTTGGTGAAACGTCATTATTCATTCCGAATCGTGGAAAAGCGTACAATGTAACCATTGTGCTTTTTTATAACAGACCTCTTCAAATCCGGACGAAATTTTTTGGGGCCACTTTTTGGTCCCCTAAATACCTTGTTGCGTGTTTTTTTTTACCTATTGGTTATTTTTTTATGTTGTTCTGATAAGCTGTCGGCTGGTGATTTATTAATAAAAGCCATATTAACTAGGCTTTTTGTGTTAAAAATTGTGAACGAAATCATGGCCAATAAATACGTTATTAAGCTTTGTAATTAAAAAAAATATGAAGAGTCAGCGCCATTTTAAAGTTGCTACAATACTAAACACACTGAATTATGAAAAAAAAAAAACTATTCCGGGAATACTTATAATTCTGACTATTTTAACTTACAACAGCGTCAATTTCAAAGTATCAAATGATGAAGCACCATTTTAAGAATTTAATTCTTTAAATGTTCATTCAGTGTTATTAAATCAGAAACAAAACGATAACTTTGACCCCCTATATCTCCGTAACTAGAAAGTGCCCAGGTATGGTGTGGAACAAAAAAATGATCGCAATGATGGGGAGAACAAGTGGCTTCGTGGAGAGGTGTTTTACACTCTTTATATAGCCCTCAAAAACCCCAATGCTTTATGAAAACGAAAATCACAGCTAAAGAATTGAGAGTATTAACTATCAAAACAAATATTAAAATGAAACCTGAAACTTGGTCGCAGCGCTAATTCAACCGCAACCGTCAAAAACCGTAATTAAGTAATGGTCCAGTTTAAAATTCAATATCAGTCACGAACGACAGTTTTAACTAACTCACAGTCAATCGTTGTCACAAAAATGGCTGTAGAATTTGTGAGAGCGCTCTCCAACATCCATAACTTTAATACTTAGTTGTTAAACTCGATCAAGTGGAGAGAAGTGCATAACTAGTGGCGGAAGTGAGCATCGATCCTGATTGGGAACGAACTTGTATTTTAACTTTGTTTGTTGTTTGATATTTAGTTTAGCCTTTCACTGTTAATGCTGTTACAGCTAAGTTGATATACAGCTACACAACTCGTACGCCCGTTTGGAGTACCCATCATCGTCAGAAATCTAAATTGAAGAAGTAAAATTGTCAAAACGTTATATTGTAATCTCTCTAGCGATATTGTAAACTCTCGAATTATTGTCAAACGAACGTACTGCTTATTCAAACGCATTACTCTTTGTGAAATGCATGCGATGGTAGTCAACTGACGCGGTGTGGAGGGAAGGAGGTGTCCCCCTTGCCCAGTGGTACCACTCTCATGAAAAGATACTGTACGAGTACCATTCCTGAGAAATATCGATTCATATAACCTAACCTTAAAACACTTTATATTCCCCTAAAAAGCGTAGTCGACGGAGCCCCTATTTCCGAGTGCAGGGTTTAAAGGGGGGTGCCCCAAGTCCCGATTATGGGGGCAGAGATCCTTCCGTATGTTCAGTTGACAATAATGCGAGAGTTTACAATAACGCTAGAGAGAAACACGTTATATTTTAATATAACGTGACATAATATACACTATTAAAGGGATGTTTTTTATATCCTTCCTCGTTTTTGTTTGGAAGCTTTCAATCAAGCGTTATCGAGGTCAAGAGCAGGCCCATTTTGTAATAATAAAACTCTTATGAAAAAATTCAAGCTCCTCAACCCAAAGGTTTTGGCTGAGCATTGTCTGTCCTAAAAGGATTTGTACTAAGAACCAGAGTCCCTCTCGAAGAGAGGAGGCCTGTGTTCCAGTCAGGTAGGAACTTATAATTATACTAGCTGACCAGCACAACTTCGTCTGCGTCTCATAAATTGAGATTTAAACTATCCTATCTCTCAAGTTGGATCGAACTGCACATGGTGTGCGAATTTTATTATAATCGGTTAAGTGGGTTAGGAGTCCATTGAGGACAAACATTGTGACACGAGATTTATATATATTAAGATAATTTTTACGTGCTTGGTCTCATCCTAGCTAAACATGTTTGTGCTATTTAAATTTGTAACATCTTTGTATACCATTTTTTATGCGAAAAGCTGTCAACCAAGCATTCTATACATCAAACTTAGTAACTTTACGCAAAAAATATTGCTGGGAATCAACTTTTTTTTTTGAGGTTATAAATCATGTTTTGTGGTACAACTCAATGTAACACACTTAAAACATTGTGCTAATGGATGGATTGAATATTACGGGGTCATGGAGGTGTTAAAAGACAAAATCTTACAAAAAAAAACTTTTATCCCCCATATCTCCGTAACTAATAAGGTTCCCAAGGTATGGTGTAGAACAAAAAAATGATCGCAATGATGGGGAAAATAAGTGCCTTTCGGCTTCGTGAAGAAGTGTTTTACACCCTTTATAGGTTGATGATGATGATGATGGTGACCAGATGTGAAAGGCAATTCCCAAACGACGACGCTTGTCCACGTGATCGGCCGGAGGCAGCAAGGTAAACGTATGGGCGGTGCTCCAATGAAGTCGGGCGGTGTACGTGTTAGAATCGCCTTAGACATATCGAGTAAGCAAGACGGAAACACATTTGTTGCTAATTTGTATTAGGTACCAGTGAATTTACATCCCAACGAAGTAGTCTTATTATAGCACAGTAATAGGGAATAATTATGTATGTATTATTTTCTTCACTTAATTAAAAGATAATTTCAACTACTGCTTGTCGCTTAAAAATAATACTAAACTCCTGCATTTTTCTATAACAGTTCAAACGTCCGTGATTGTCGCGACCAAACTTTGACGTCACTTATCAAAATCTACTTCGTTTACATCTACTTTTTTGGCCTAAATAAAGTAATTTTACTAATTTGTATGTGCCTTATTGAAGCAAAAATTGCGACAACGATTTTATAATAAAATCGCAGTGCAACTTTACCTACATTTCAAATAAAAGTTATTTTTTGACATATGAATTTTGATGTCACTACCGCCGTTATCGAGCACGACGTGTTTTGAGAGTGCGTTCCGTTTCACCAAAAACATGCTACATAAAACAATAAATTGTAAAATAAGTGATGTATTAGAAACTTAAACAAGCGCACCATAATGTTTATAAGCGCCAATACAAGGCATTTTTAATAAATAAAAAGAGTTTTGTATTTCTTGCATATTCCCTACTAAAATATAAGTAGTTCAAGTTATATTCAATGGACTTTTTGGGCATAAGAACCTGGAAGGTCACCGATCGACCTGAATTCCTTTTCCTCCCGAAAAGTCTGACATTTCAAGTCTCCTTTATAAAAACAATAAATTACAGTCCCTTCGATTTCTCTCGTGATCTCATCACAATTACGTCACGATCAACTGTCATGGCCGCTATGTTGATCAGCTGTTCACCTCCCGTCAGTGGGTACGTCAAGTGCAAAGTACACATGACGCCGATACTTCTCCGTTTCAGTAGCTATCGCAGTAGGGGTGCAAAGGATACAGAGGCACGAGTGAGTATAAGTGGATTTACATAATACGGGTAGTTTATGGATTTTCTGTTAAAGGATAATGGATTTCAGGGTGATGGAAAAATTTAAGACATAAACGGCAGTAATAAAGTTTTTGTATTTTATTGTGCATTGTATTTGTACAATACACAATAAATCTTTTGTTTTCTGTATTCAGTACGGTTGAGTTATGTATAATAAATAAATGTAGATGTAAGAATAACATTTTAATAAAATGTATGATATTTGTTTCTTTGTGAGAAACTGGCCTGAATACTAGGAAATTCTATGTGATGGATCCCTAGTAGTAACCTCGAATTAAATGTAGTTTACATACAAACTTCCCTACACTCATTCTCTTCTAAGAGTGGTAGAGTATGAATGTTCATTTTAAATACCGTCATGGGCAAGCCTCTGCTTGTTGCCGTATACTAAATACTCCAATTCGCTTATTAAGAGGGCCAGTCCAGGGCCATCAGTTTTTGAAATAAATATTTCCCATTAGAACCTGCACAAGGCCTAATCACGTGCGAGCGTTTTTAAATAAAAATAAATAACTTTATAATTCTCACGTGCAATGATCACCCGTTCGGCTCGACAGAAAGATTATTCCTTTCAAAACACACTTTAAGGAAACACACAAGGGTCTTGGATTCCGGGGCTACGGGACTGTTCGAAAGAGATAACCGAGACCCCGGAACGTAAAGGGCGAGGAAGGAACATGGATGGGTTTTAGTCAGTAAACGTCTGACACTCCCTCCCACTCCGCCCAGAGTGGTAGAGGTTATTTGATGATTTCCCATCCGAAAAAAGAGGGGGTCCCTCCCGCCTTACGCTTGCGAATTCGCGGTGTACACTCAAGAACATGTCTACCCAACAGTTATCGGTTCTACGCTAATATATATGGATGGCCCATTGCTACTTCTGAATGATATTACAAAATTATTTGATTGTCTCTGTTTATCTTTAAGACTTAGACAAGTTGTAAGTTATCTAGTTGGATACAACGCTTGTTAAAAATGTCAAAACGGTGGACAAAATAGTTAACTATCTGAAACAACGTTGAAACAAACGTTTTTTTGACTTTTCAACCGACTTCCAAAATGATGAGATTTCGTCTGTATTTGTTTTTATTTTTTATCCTATGTAACTGTAACCCCACATTTACACCAATAACACGGGGTTAGAGTTACATAGGATTTTTTGTCGACATACATAAGTAGTGGAAGTTATTGTTTTACCTGTTGTGTGTTTAAAGACAAGGGTATGATGACAAATTACTTTGGTGGTGGCACAAGGTAGTATAGATCAGGGGGGTGAAACTTCTATACATTGGCTTCAAACATCATATATTGTTGTTACCATCTTCATCTGTGTGGTTGAGGACACCCGTTTGACAACTTACAACTGTCATAACATGCTTATGAAGAGAACAGCTATTTTAGACAACTTGTCGGTAAAGTAGATAGCCTAGCAGTGACAGCGACCGCGAACCTGTGAATTCGAACCTGTGAACAAGAATGAATGAATGAAGAATGAACCTGTGACCTGTGAGTCAAGAATTACTTTTTGTATTTAATTTGTTGAACAAAAACTAACAGCGCCATCTAACAGCTTTGGTACACAGTTTTGAAAACGAAAACCACAGTTGCGCATCTATCTTGTATTATAAAGTATCTTCTGTTTCTCACATAAAATAGAAATAACTTTGGTAAGAAAAGTAATTGCCTTTAGTAACAAAAGCTTAGCCTTTGTGGTCGTCCTTAATTTTCTCATATCTTTTTAAATGTTTCTTTGAGAGTATCTACAGAAATAAAGCCAAACTTAGAACATATCTTATTTTATAATTAAGTAGATAAGATTTTTGAGTGACGTTTTTCCTTCCAACATAATTATTATGGGAAAACGTGACCTACTTAAAAATAATTGCATTTCTGAATAAGCTCCTCAAAGACTTAAATTTTGTGGATCTCTATACCCGGAATTTTAATCGTATCTTCCTTAATCTCTTAAACTTAAGTTAAATTCTTGTCTTTCAAGTTAAAACCATAAAGATTTTATGGATGAGAGTAAAAACAAAAAATAAACTTGCTTTTATTTGAGACTTTAATTGATTCTTGAGTTTGTTCTAATTAATTTGACATGATTTTTTACTACGCAAAAAACTACCTATTTAAAATTAGTTCTAATCTTTTGTACGAACATTCTTCTCTAATACACTGAAAGAGGAGTTTTGTGCTCAATTAAGGTTCTAGAAAAAACAGTCGCAATTTACTCATGCCAACTCCAAACAAAGGCCAAAAGGGGCAAATATCTTAAAAAGATACAAAAAATGTAAGGAAAACTCGCACTAAATATTTAGATTACGATGCTCTAGACAATATTAAATTCTTTTGGGGACGTTGGATATTTATTCAGATATATTTTTGGATGTTCGCGACTTATTTCGTTTGGTTCGGATACAAAATATGGCTTAGCGGTAGGTACTTTTCGATAAGCCGCCTGAAACACTTTTTGTTAAAGGTTCTTGGCTGAAATATAGGCATTCCAATGAAAGACGAAAAAGGGTTTACATTTCTCTATTTGTTCAGTAATTTGTTTGAATAATCCTGAGGCGCATTTTCTAATTACGATAAATACAATTAACCTTTGTTAAATGCACCTCCCACTAGGTGGACCGGTGACCTGGTGAAGGTTACGGGACTCCGTTGGAAGCGAGTCGCAAGGGACCGGTCAATGTGGCGACACTTGGGGGCGGCCTATGTCCAGCAGTGGACGTCTTTCGGCTGAAATGATGATGATGAAATGCACACAAGGTACGGTTAGAGATTATCATCATCTGTCTATCTCATCCATGTTGGGGTTGGCTTCCAGTGTGGCCAGATGCAGCTGAATACCAGTATCTTACATAGAGCGACTGCGTACCTGATCCTCAAAACCCAGCTATTATTTTGTAGTATGATATCTCTAGACTGATTGTCAGACTCTCGGGCCACTGGACTACCTGTAACGACTGTCAAAGGTCTACAAATGACAGCCAACTGCTTAACGTACTTTCCAAAGCACGGAGGAAACTCGGTATGTAGGTAAGGGTGGTCACCTATCGACAGACCACAACAGGTAAGCACGGCTTAACCTTAGAACCAGAGCGGCTGTTATCATTTAGCCACGAGCTACGATTAGAGATTAATGAAGCTATATATTTACACTAGCTTCTGCCCGCGACATCGTTCGCGTGAAGTTTTGATATCGCAACGCATCGCCTGCTCAACGGAAGCTTTTTTCCCGCTCTGCAACATTTCTTATTGTTGCTCCGCTCCTATTGGTCAAAGCGTGATATTATATAGCCTATAGCCTTCCTCGATAAATGGACTATCCTACGCAAAAGGAATTTTTCAATTCGAGCCGGGAGTTCCTGAGATTAGCGCGTTCAACGAAACAAACAAACTCTTCTACTTTATAATATAAGTATAAATAATATAAGTATAAATAAATTCATACTACCCTCATCCACCTCTTATTACATACACTCGTTGTCATCGCCCGATTTTTACACGCTCAACTCGCCTTTTTCTATGGGGGTAGAAAATTCAGAACGAAACCTGCCACAATCCTAACATACTCCTTTTGCCTCGTCTACGTTCATCTGGTGAACGTAACGCACCTGAACTTTGTGAAGAATTTATCAATAAGGTCAGTGTATGTCCTCCAAGGTTGTACCCTTCCGGCGATGCTAGTCACATCTTCCTTAGAAATAATAAGCCTTTATAAAATAAAGTAGCCTTTATTGCTGTTTCTTTTACACTAACTTAATACATGCCTAGTTGCTAAAAAACTAAATGTACATTCTAATTCTATTAAAGTGATCGGCAACTGGTTGCTTTTGTTGAACAGCTTGTCTGTTGACACAGGCCTCCTCTAAAGATTTCCACGTATTAACGCCCATGTCTGGCACCCGTATAGTAAGCATGGCATAATGCATATTTCGTATACGTTCTTCTTTGCTGTCATTTACTTGTCTGTCAGTCACATCTTCCTTAGCTATATAAATAAATAAATATCGCTGGACATTACACACAGCGCCATCTAGTGCCACACTAAGCAAGGCTTGTGTCGTGGGCCAGACAGTTGATAAACTACATAAGTATATACTTTTTGTTTGAAAATACATACTTATTATACATATAAACATCCATGACTCGGAAACAAATGTCCATGCTCATCACACAACCATTTGCTCCTACCGGGATTCGAACCCGGGACCCTAAGAACGTAAGGTATATAATTTAATCAAAATTTCGTACCTTACCTATTGTTTTATTCGTTTTTTGAATGAAAGTAAAAGGACAACATACTATCCTAATAAGAGTAAAAAAGCATGAACAAAGACCAAGTTTAAGTTTGCAGTGATGTAAAATTCCCGTGTGTAAATCTGTCAAAGAAGAATAGTATTTTTTTAATGTATCAAAAGGAAACACTAACATATTTAACTTCAAACTGTTATCATTCAACACTGATTTACTTAGTTCAGTGGGCATAACACCATCCCCCAAAAACTGGCAGAAGTCTCCATGACATAACGCCGCGTCGCACGCCGCGGGGGATGCCGCGTGCACCGCCGCGTCCGACGCGGCGTCCAACGCTGCATCTCAAGCAAACGCGCGTAAAAACGCTTCTCCGTAAACGCTCTCATACATTGACATATGTTTGAATTTGAAGCGGCCCGCGCCGCGCAACGCGCCGCCCGACGCGCCGCGTCTCCAGAAATGAGGCCTTAGAGTTTCATTATCTATTTTTCGGGGTTGCATAGTAGTCAGTTGCTTAGGACTTAATAAGCTTACAAAATACGAGTATACATTTTTATGTAAAGTGCATTGCATTCCTTCAAACGCTTGCGTTAAATTCATTTACTTACGTACCTTTGTAAATATATCGGTGGGTACACTCGTGGAATAGGTTTGCACATAAGTAGAGTTATAAGTATTGTTTTACTTCAATTACATCAACCTAGCTTCTGCCCGCGACTTCGTCCGAATAAATGAAACATATATCTGTGTTATGATATTCAGCATACATTATAATTAACAAACAGAAACACACACATACACAGTATATACATACACACATAAAGGATGTAAAGAACTTCGGCAATGTTTCGCCATCATTGCGAACATTTTTTGTTCTAAACCATATCTGGGAACCTTCTAGTTACGGAGATATTGGGGGTCAAAGTTCCAATTTTTAACTAGTTTTTTCAAAAATTCGAAGACATGTGATATCTACCAAACCGCACTGGGCTCACGTGGTGGTTTATAGCCCATACGCAAAATACGCGTTTTGACTTGGAGTTGCCGTCACCAACCCGTCGTACAATACATCTACTTTTTTAAAATACAAGTTTTTAAGATTTTTTACTTTATACACCTCCACGACCCCCGTTCTATTCAAACCATCCAATGATCTGAGCAATGTTCTGAGTGCGTTACATTGAGTTCTACCACAAAACATGATTTTTCGTTGTTGCGTAAAGTTATTTGGTTTGATGTACATAATGCTTGGTTGACGGCTTTGTGATGACGTTGCGTACACCCTGTATACACACACACACGCACAGACATCTTTACCTCATTTGTACTTTATTCCATCATTGACCCTTTTTTTTTTTAAGGATGGGAAATCATCAAATGACCCCCCACACTCTGGGCGGAGCGGGAGGGAGTGTCAGACTCTTACTGACTAAAAACCATCCATGTTCCTTCCTCGCCTTTTACGTTCCGGGGCCGCGGTATCTCTTTCGAACAGGCCCGCAACCCCGGCAGGCTTCGGCCCTTGCTGGGCCCCTCTCCTTTTGCTGACATCTCTTTGAGGCGCGCGTGGAACACGAACGCGCCGTCGACACGGCCTGTCGTCGTCGTTAGACGGCCGGACGGTTAGCTAGCCCATAGCCACCCGTCCACAGGCCCGCATCTACGGTGGCCGGTAGCCACCACGTGGCCCCCGACGCCCGTTGCGTCTCCCGCGGCGGCCGGGAAGAGAGGATCTCTCCCTCTCTCGTTCCGCCACCTCCTTCGCTAGCATCACTGCTTCGCAGAAGGAGGCGACGGCTTCCCATTCCGTCTCGCTCCGGACCATGGATTGAACCAGGGCCGGACGCGAGAGGTCGCCGCCGCCGATCGCCGCCACGAGGACACGGCGGAGCTCCGCCCACGCAGGGCAGACTTCCACCGTGTGCTCCACCGTGTCCTCCGGTCGATCCTCGCAGTGGAGACACCCGGGCGATTCCTCCCGCCCGATTCGGTGCAGGTACCTCCCGAAACATCCGTGTCCGGTGAGGACCTGCGTCAGGCGGAAGGTGAGGACGCCGTGGCGCCTCTCCAGCCACTCCTCAAAGAGGGGACTTACCGCCACTATCGTGGCGTGCCCTGCACGGGGTTGCGACAGTCGCTCTCTCCATGTCGCCATGAGATCGCGCCGGAGGTCAGTCCGCTGAGCGGCAATTTGCCGCGGCAGCGGAGTTTCCCCCCGGCGTAGTACCTCCGCGCGCCACTCATGCAGGCGCGCGAGGACTATCGCCTCCAGATCCCACGGCGGCAATCCGGCAAGCAGGCCCGCCGCCTCGCGAGAGATCGTGCGGTACCCACGGACCATCTTTACGGCCACCACTTTTTGGGGCGCGTTCAAATGGTGAGCGGCTCGCCGCTTCAACGAACGCGCCCACACTGGGGCCCCGTAGAGGGCCATGGACCGCACGACTCCCGCGTAGAGCCTGCGGCAGGAGGCGTTCGGCCCCCCAAGGTTGGGCAGGAGCCGCCTGAAGGCAGCCCCTGTCCGTTCTAGCCTGGGGGCCAAACGTCGGAAATGCTCCACGAAGTTCCACCGGCTGTCGAGGACGAGTCCTAGGTACTTCAACGTCGACTCGACGCCGATGGATACCCCTCCTACCGTCAGTGTGGATCCCGACGGTGGCGCATTCCGAGGCCCATGAAAGCACATGGCCTCGGACTTGTGCAATGCCACCTCGAGACCCAGTTGCCGGATCCTCTCAACGACTATCGCAACCCCGCGTGTCATGTTGTCGGCCGCCGCCTCGTGCGACCTCCCCTGTGCCAGCACCAGGGTGTCATCTGCGTAGCAGACGACGCTGACACCACTAGGGAGGTCCGCGCGCAGCACCCAGTCGTAACCGATGTTCCACAGGGGCGGTCCCAGAACCGATCCCTGTGGGACACCGCACGAAATCTCTCGCCGGTTCCAATCTCCGCAGCGACTGGGGTAGATGACGGCCCTGTCCGTCAAATAGTCCCCGACCACACGACGGAGGTAGGTCGGCACCCGGTGATACCGGAGTGCCTCCCTGATGCAGCTCCAGGGCAGGGAGTTGAAAGCGTTGGCGATGTCGAGAGACACCGCCAAAACAACCCCGCCCCGGGATATCGCATCCCCCGTCGTGAGGGTTCTCACGCGCATGATCGCGTCCACTGTAGAGCGCCCCTTGCGGAAACCAAACTGGTTCTCCGCAAGATTCGGCCCCATCCCCTCAAGGTGCTCGGCGAGGCGGTTTGCAATTACTCTCTCAAAGAGCTTGCCCACCTCGTCGAGCAACACAATGAAATGTGGACGGAGAGTCCGCAGGGCGCCCCGGCTTCTGGATGAGGACCAGTTTCCCCGTCTTCCAACGAAGCGGGAACTGGCCTCTCTCCAAACATGCGCTTAAGAACCCTTTCAGTCGGGGCCCGAGAGCCTCCGCATCCGAGGCCAGGTCCCAGGCTTTGCCAGGCAAGCCATCGGGTCCCGGGGCGGTATTTTTGGCCTTGAGCCTACCTACCGCCACTCTCAGGTCTACCCCAGTCACTTCCGGAGTGTCGTCGTCGTCACTTGGGTCCGACACCGCAGGTGGCGGAGCCATAGGCGGGGGCGGATGTTCCCCCCGCGAGGGGAACAGAGCGCTCACCACGTCCTCCACGAGGTCGGGCCGGAGACTCTGCGTCAGCGGGGGGGCCCAGGTGCGGAGTTTATTCCGCACCATCTTGTAAGGGCGCCCCCACGGATCTCTGTCGACAGTCTCCAGCATCTCCGAGCGGGCCAGTTCCCTGGCCCGCAGGACAGCCTCCCGGAGGGCGGTCTTCGCCGCTCTGTATCCCTCGTACAGCTCCGCCTCAATGGCTTCCGCATCCGGCGGGCGGATGCGGAGCCTGCGATGCCTGGCGTACAGGCGCCGCGCTTCAACACACGCCTCGCGTAGAGACGTTATTTCGCGCGACCACCAGTACACCTGGCGTCGGGCGCTTCCTGGCCGGACTCGGGGCAGTTAACGTCGGCAGGCCTGTCCGGTGATGTCACCCAGGCCTGCACGATCGAGGCTTCCAGGAGGAGCTCCCGGTCCAGCTGCTTCAGCGCCCAACGCGGACCACTCGGGGCCTGTTGGACCGGCGCGCTCGAGGACTGGGTGGAGACGTCAAACCGGATGTACCGGTGATCGGAATATGTCTCCACCCCCTCCATGACACGCCAGTCGACGACACGCGGCGACAGAGCGGGGCTAGCGAACGAAATGTCCACCACCGACTCGCCCCGCATCCGCACACACGTGGGAACATAACCCCGATTAAGGACGTCCAGGCCCCTCTCCAGGGCCCAGTCCTCCACCATCCTGCCCCGCACATCTGTGCAACGAGAACCCCAAGCCAAGTTCTTGGCATTGAAGTCCCCGAGGACAAGCACGGGGAGGGAATGGCTTCCGACGACGACACTCAACTCTGCGAGAGAGTTGTGGAACTCGGCGAGAGTTCGGCTCGGGGAGAAGTAGACTCCCACCACGACGATCTCCCCGAACCGTGCTGCTATGCACCCCCGACCCCTCCTGACATTTTCAAGGGTCGGAGTACCGGCGGCGGCCGATGACACTATGGTCACTGAGCCGTCAAGGTCCGCCACCCAGTCTTCCCTGGGCAGGACAAAGTACGGCTCAGAGACCACAGCGATGTTGATCAACCACTGCGCCATGCTCTGAAGCAACAGGTTCTGAGCACAGGCGCAGTGGTTGATGTTCGCCTGGAGGAAGCGTAATGGCGCCGTTATTGACAGTCCATTATCGCTTCCTCCCCCCGGGACCCCTGTGAGGGCCCCTCTGCAGGCGAGCTCAGAGCGGCATTATTGGCGGCGGCGACAGCGACAGCGGCTGTGGTGGCCGCGGCAGCGGCAGTGGCGACGGTGGCGTTGGCGGAGGTGGCGGAGGGCCTTCCCCTGCCTTTGGCTCCGCTCTTGGCGGGAGCGGCGCAGGCCTTGCTCCCGGCCCGATGATCGGCCGGCTTGCGGGCCGCCGCACATGCAGGGCAGTGCGGCGCAGCGCTGCAACCAGCCGACACGTGGCCAGGCTGACCGCAGCGGAAACAGAGACCGCTGCGGTCAACCTCCGAGGCGCACTTCACTGACACGTGGTGTCCCACGTGGCAGCGAAAGCACCTCAGAGGTCTGGGCTCGAGCAGTTTCACCTGCGCCGATACCCAGCCCACCAAAAGCCTTCGGCCCTCCACAATGGCTTTCGCCGCCGTCACGGGGCAGCTCACCGTAACGGCTTGCATTCCCGTGGGGTCCGGACGAAAGGTGCCTGCCTTGACCTGCTCGGCAGAGCACCCCCCGGACCTAGCGACGGCGGCCACCACCTCCTCCTCGGTGACACAGTCCTCCAGACCCATGACGCGCAGATCGGCGCATCTGACGGGTCTGGAGACTCGGGCCTCGTCCGCGTTTAGGGACGCTCTCAGCTTTTCAGCGAGAGCATCCGCGGACGAGCCGCTGGTTTCACCGGGGATCTCCAGCATCCGAGCCCCCGTTGCGGTGACTCTGAGCCGGAGGCCCCCGGTGATCCCGAGCTCCCCGAGATCCACCGTCTCCTTGGCCTTCGCCAGCAGGTCGCGGTAGGTCACGCCCTTCTTTTCCGCTTCTGGCTGTAGTGTAATCACTACAGCGGCGGTTTTCGGGGCGCGAAGCCTCGCCGCGACCTTTCGCGCCTTGTTTTGGCGCTGCCTTTCTTGTTTGCGGGCCTTTTTGGCCGCCTTTCGCCCCCTCTGCTTCTCCCCGGCCACTTGCCATTCGGCTTCAGCCGTGGGAGGTGCAGGGGGTGTGGGCCCACCCGCAACTGGCGCTGGCGCTGGCACCGTCGCCATCTGTGCCGCTGCCTTGCCCTTCTTCTTTTGGGCCGCCTTCTTTTTTTGCCCAGCCGGTGCCACCGCCTGTTTGGCCGGAGTCGGCTTTACAGGGGGCGGGGCAGGCAGCGCAGCTACGCCGGGGGGCCGACTGGATGGCCCCGGAGCAGATGCAGCAGCCGCGTACGAGACTCTGCTCGTGCCCGCGACCGCCTTGTTCGCGCCCAAGGGAGGGCGCAGAACAATTCCCTCCAGGACGGAGAACCGCGCCTGGAAGGAAGCCAGCTCCTTTCGAACCAGGTCCAGGACCTGGTTCTCCACCGGCACAGGTTGGCTTCCCCTCTGTGCTGGGGCCCCTCCACTTTCAGGAGCCACGCGGGGGCCAGGCTTCCTCAGACTGGCCAAGTCCGCCTGGAGCTTGGAGTTCTCCTTCCGGAGAAGCTCCGTATCGGCCGCCAGACGAGCCACGTCCGCCCTCAGCTTTGTCACCTCGTCCCCCTGAGACGGAGGAGAGAAAGGCCCCCTAAGGTTGGCCGCTGCCGCTATGATGGAGGTGAGAGCCGCAGGTATGGCCTTCAGTTTCGACGAAACTTTGACTTTGTAGGCCACACTCTTCAAGGCGGCTTCCACCTCTTTTGTAAACCTGGCCTTACGCTCCTCTTCGGAGCCGCCAGGTGCATCAGCCTCGTCGCCAGACCCGCGAGCTGTTAAGCCCGGGTGGCGCCCCTCCTCGGCCAGTCGTGCTGACCTCTCGGAGGCAGAGAGCCCCGCTCTCTTGCCTCGGATCCCCCCGCGCTTGCTGGTGGGGATCTTGCGAGCAGAGGCTAACTGCTCGTCCTCCGAGTACGACGACTGGTCGCCATCCTTCCTGGACCGCTTACGGAAAAACTTGCTAGTCTCCGTAGCAGTCCCGGCCTTCTCGCAGCGGGAGCTCACCGAGGCTCCCGCGACACTCATCTCGCTTAATGTGGCGTCGGACTCCGACACCACGCTCCTCCTCTCTTCCTCTCCTCCTTTGCCGTTTCCGGCGGTTTTGGTATTTTTGTTGCTATCTTCCATATTGTACCCACGAGTATGGGGGAAATAAACTCCTAGCTAGGCAGAGACCCCTGTACCTAGTAGGGCAGATTTGGAGTTTTTATTACTCGCCAGAGGGTCTGCAGGTACCCCAGCGAGGATTAGCAGTAGCGACTGATTCGTCCAATAGGCACACCCGTCAGCCATACATCCCCTCGCGCTGCGTCGCCGCTTGGGATTCGGGGTAACTTTTTATAGAGGTTTTCTACCTCGCAGTCCGGGCGGTTAAGCCAAGACCCTCGGTCCCTGTCCAAAAGGACTCGGAGTCGCGAGACGTGATCCACTGCACTCCGATACGGGATTACGAGATCAACGGTGACAGAGAAGGACGCATCCTTCTCTGTCTGCTCGGCGGCAGGGTAAGTGCACACCGAGCCGGCCGTAACATACTCCTCCGCTGTGCCCTCTGCTTAACAGAGGGTACGCCGAGGAACCCACCGTTGGTCCGTGTAGGACCCCACACATGTTGCCAGACTCATTAGCCGCGGCAGTGCCAATCCCAAGGGATGAGAATTTCTTCTCATTCCAAGAGGAAGGACACTGCCGCGCCCAGGGTGCACCGGCCCAGCGGCTGCTGTTTCCTCCAGACGTATCGAGAGGAACCAGCAGCCGCCGAGCACACGTGGAGGACTTCTGGCATCGCACCCCCCATCATTGACCCTGGATCCAATAATTTGTAAGTCATGGGGATAGGCCTTTTCCTTTTTTTTGTGGTATGACACAAGCTATCAGTTACACCAGTGAATGTTGATTTTTCGAAATTGTATGAGTAGTTTTGGAGATTTCCATCTACATCCAAATTAATAAACTCTACCTCTTTATAATTTTAGTACAGATAGAATAGATGAGAAGTAATCTAGGTTTTGTTAAAAAAATAGCTAAGTAATAAGTAAATCACTTTGAGGAAACTGCGATCTAAGGAATAAACTTGCAGTTGAAGAATATAATTGTCATCCATCATTATAATTTTCCTGCTATTTCAATTTATTTGAGGTCGGCGTAGCAAGTCTTCTTCCAGTTGAAAAAATACATAAAAACCCTTCCAACTTTTATTTTTTTTAAATAAAAGCCTAACCTACCAAAGAAATATTGCTTATTCACGATATATATTTTATACTAAAAACTTATTAAATTAAACGAAAACCGTAATGGACGGCGTGGGAGCCGTTTTGAAACAAGACTGTGCTTATGAATACCAAATCACGATAAAAGATTGCCTTCCTTTACAAATAGATACTTACACTTTTCTTTTTTTAAACAAATTCAATGCTTACTTAGTTCCTTACGTAGAAGTCATTCGAATACTAAATGAAAAACGATGGTTAAGAAAAAGCTATATAAAAATGCCAAAAGAGACTGATATTTTTTTGGAAGAAGTGGGAAAGTTCCATGCATAGCTATGATAAAACTTAGTATCATATAGGGTGACTGGTAATTAGTGTACGATACTTAAACACGTGATTATGCTCATGATAACAAACAACTTATACTGTAATATATAGTTTGATATTTATTTATAGTGATTTTGATTTTGATTTTGTAGTATTTTATATATCTTTGTAGTTATCCTGAGTATTAATCGAATTATTTTCAGATGTACACCTACCACTGCTTGTCTCTGCATCACCCAAAGGTTGACTGGCAGAGAATGCCTATGGCATTAAGTCCGCCTCTGTACTATGTGCTTGAAGTGTTAAATAAATAAATAATAAATAAATAAAACTATAGTACATTAGGCGAACATAAATGTACTGAACTTATGTTTTTTTTTACGCGATTTCAGGGTTGGTACCATAGTAAAAGTTGTTTGTTATCACGAGCATAATCACGTGTTTAAGTATCGTACACTAATTAATTACCAGTTACTCTATATAGATAAGAGTGTCTAAACTGACTGTTTTTTTAGCAGAAACATAGTTCGTTAATAATAAAAATCACGTTAAAAAATAAAATGGTTACAGACACAGGCCATAATAATATATAAATTGTCACTTTATAATATTCATGTTATTAATAGAATATCAGCCAGGAATCATTCACTTTCACTCCTAGGTCTTCCCCCATTCCCATTCCATTTCCATTTCTTGGTCTGTCTCCCCCATTTATGTCACACTTCCCGGTTCTGTGCGTCCTTTATTTAGAAGTTTCCCTAATCCCTATTATGATTCTGATAAAATGTAATTTTAAGGCGCTTAGACGAGCTAAATTAGCAACTCTATTTGTGGTGGTTCAAACTTCGTTTGAAATGCTGTTAGAATAAAGTTCTAATCAGCTTGCACTACAAAGTGGTTGTTACGTCAGCCACTGCGGGCCAAGTAGCGCGAAATGAGTGGTTTCGATCGATTTCCAAAAAAACTATTGATTGTATCAAAAAACTGAAACAGTATCATGCTAATATATTGCTTGTAGAATTATTTGCCAAAAATCAGAATGATCGCATGCATATAAGTACATTTTTTATTGTTTGTAAGATATTTTTAGAGATAAGTTCGTGATTTCTTTTTATTGAGCCAAATTAATTGTATTATGTTTTCAAAACAGTATCATGCTAGCATATATCCTGAAGAATATCATATATTTTTCTGGTTTTGTTTATAGCAGTGAATCATATACTTTTAATCATTATAAAACTCGCGTTTAGCTCATGTAATCGCGCCCCTAGATGTGTATCAGAAAGCTTTCTTCTTTGTTAATGTTTTCCTTTATTTGACTGTCAACAGTTGTAGTTTGACAACGACCTCTGATTCTTCTAGGACCAAGTATTATAGCTGTTCGTTCAACTAAATGAAGCCGAAAAGGCTTTTTCATACAGACATGAGTTTAATGAGAATAAATCCTGCCATGGTCACAAGATAAGCCACTCTGCCAAATTGGTAGCGAAACTGGCCTAAGGTGAGCCGTACTTGAGTCCGGACATCGGCCGAGTCAGGTAAAAAGTTCAGGGAATTATGTAGAAAAGGATTTTCAAACGACAAAAACGGATGGTATTTTATTATCATATTTCTCCATTTCCATTGTCGTTCGCATAATGCATGAGTTTTCGGCGAAGCATTGTCCGTACAAACAGGGCATTGCATTCCGCCATTTGTAAATTCTTGCTTGACGCAATTTGGCATAATGCCCGCCAGGGGTATTGTTCTTGCTGAAAGGAAGAGCTAGGTGTGTCAGGCTCTGAGATTTACTGCGTTATTAATTCTTCGTGTAGGTATTCCAATATTTTCAGGTGCTTTATAAGTGACCCAGTGATAGGAATATTGGATTTCTTCATCAATGGAATTCCATACGTATTGGTTCATACGGAGCTGTTATTTGGAGTCTTCTTCTTAACGTTTTTATGGCAAAAAATGTGTTTAGCTCAAAAATCAGCTACGAAAAGCTAGAGTAAACAGTTTAAACCTAATATTAAATACGTAAGTAATATTTCATAATTCAGCTCTTGTTAGCAAGACAAAAAGAACTGTAATTTATATATCCAAATAAAATCAGCAATTGGTATCAACACGAAAGTACCAAACGGCTCACGCCGTGGTTAGGACTTAGCTACTTAGTAGTCAGAAGATCTACCTAAGTTACACCAGAAGTAGTGATGCTAGTCCACCTCCACGTCTATACCCTGATCATCACACCAGCTCAAAGAAAATTTGATACCATCAAAGAATCGGACTTCAAAAAGTATGAACAAAAAGTTCTTCGCTTGTTGAATTGGATAGCTTTGTAAAGCCAGCGGTTGCACTGACAGAGTCGCGCGGTGTCGGTGGTCAAACAGCCACGTCACATAATGAATGCAGCGCTTTATCTCAGCGTTTCAGCTAAGGATTTATTGCCAAAAGCCAGGAATAGGATGGAAGGCTCTATTTTTAGGTCATAATTTTGTGGGTTGTGAAGCATATGAAAAGGATATTCTATGTACGATGTAAAGAGAGTTGTTGCTATTTTGGATAATTTCTCAATGGTTTTTAAATCAAATCTTTGTATAGTAACGTATTGTGAATATTATATTTACATATTGAAATAAAATATTAAACTCCGTACGATATAATTTTGGAATTAATATTTTATGAACGGTCATTATTATTAATTTCAATATTCAGCGTTGTCACGGAATATTAATTACTTCTGTAACATTTGCATACCGGTATAAATAATAATAAGTAGTTTAAAAACTGCTAAATTATAGATAGGTAGGGGAAGTGCTGGGTAGAATAAACGGCCTGTCCATTAGACCTAGGAATCGATCCAGGTCTTATGTGGACCACAGGCGGAAACTTGGAAACCATGGGGACAGGCATTTCCCCAGCAGTGGGCTTATGCAGGCTTGCTTTCAGTAACAGTAGATGCATTAAATTCCTAAAATATTTTTCCAACAATTTTTTGTTCTAAACAATAGACAGTAATTCATACTCGGGATGAGTTTTTTCTCGCAATTCAAACATCGTGTCATAAAAAATATTCAAATACAAGCCTGAAATGAAAAGGTTAGACGTATTTTCAGTAATTCAGGCCACGTTGGGACTGTTAAGTGCAGGTGTTCGGTACGTGGAAAAAAATGGCCGACATCGCCACCGCTTTGTTTCTTTCGAGTCGGATTTACATCATAAATCCTTTTAATTACGACATGCGATGGAATTGTTTTTAATTTGTTTGTGGATGGAAGTTCCGAGGATTTTATACTCGTTGCGTGATTCATGATACCTGATACCTTTACCGGGATACAGGGTGTAAACAACCTCATCATGAAACCGTCAACGAAGCATTCTGTATATCAACTAAGTGACTACGAAAAAAAAAGCTAGGAAATTACATTTTTTTGGGTGAAAAGTTATGTTTTGTGGTAGTTGCAATTTTAACCCCCAATATCTCCGTAACTAGAAGGTTCCCAAGTATAGCGTAGAACAAAAAAATGATCGCAATGACAAGGAGAACAAGTGCCTTCCGGATTTGTTAAGAGGTGTTTTACACCCTTTATAATGGTACATAGGCAGTTTAGGTTACTAAAACAGATGTCATGCAAATATAATTAAGATTATTTAGTTATGGTCACCTTTTGAGAGCTGTTTAGTACATACCTAGTTCATTAGGACAAGCATGTAGAAATTCAGAGGTACGGAACACTGACGCCATCAAGTTTAAAAAAAATGTTTATGTGTTTCTAACAAACTTGTAGGGTATAGCTGAAGTTGGTTTAGCTTTAAGGTCAACATGGAAGGTCGCAGCTGGACTTAAAGGACGCTTTAAGTCCACCTCCGACCATTTTCTCTCTTCAAAGACCTGCTGTTGCACATGACGTCTCCACTCGGGTCGAATAAACTAAAGTATGTTACCAAATAATCTGTTATATTTGTGGCCACGGAATCTTACTTTAATAAACAGTCGGCCTGCGGTCTCAGGCAGCTAGGCGGCTTACCGCGCCTTGTCGCGGCCTACCGCGAGAATACCGCTAAAAACGGTCCATTTGATCCGGACTCCGGACGAAATAAAGTGGGACGAAAATATCCGTTTTTATGTCGCTCATCCCTTTGATGATGTAACTGGGACTTTATCGGGTTATTACGTGAAGACATTCAGGGGTTGACGGATTAATAATTATGTAATTTTGGGTTTAATTGTCTGTTAAAGACTTGAGGAGGGTGCGAAATTGGAATACGGTGGGGTTCAAAAAGGTCATGAATTTATTTTAGAGACGAATTAGATTTAAAGGATCTTTTCTATCTTTATACTTATAAATAAATAAATTGAAGTGTTTGTTTCTAATTTCAGAATAACAGCTATTTACTGAATTCACAGGTATGATCGTATATACGTTACTCATAGTAAAAAACGTTTGTTAATTTGTCTGTTTGTTCCAGTTAATCTCCGAAACGGCTGAATCGGTTTTGACGAGACTTTAAACTAATGTTATATGGAGTAACTTATGATATTGATATGCACTTGTAATTTGACATATCTCACATAATTGCGACATTGACAAGCTCAATGTTGTGTTGAAGTACATGCCATGTAACGTAAATTCAATGAACAGTAAACTGACCTGCTGTTATTTATTTGTCTTCCAATCATTCGTCACTTAGTACGAAACCACTTAAACCCCAGTTAATTGACATAAGTTACTACTTAATATGTTGAGACAACAAACAGCTAGTTCAGAGGTCTAAACCAACGTTAGTTAGTGACGTTTATTAGTCATTAATTCTTGGCTGAGGTTTAGCACGCCCTAATAACGGGAAGCAACGGTTATGGGAATGGGGTCAGCCCAATATCGGTTGAGACAACAAAAATTCTCACCCCGGCTTATTAAAGATTCAGCTTTTTATCGGTTTAATGTCTATTTGAGAACACGGAAAGAATTTTAGCAGATTATGAAATAAAATGGAGGAGGTCTGCGCGGAATTTTTGGTAGAAAAAGTTGTGTTTTTCAAACTTAGTTATAATGGTTTTATTTGTTAGATACTAGCTGTTGTCCGTAACAATCGCCCGCGAATAAAATTAAACAAATATTACTTCTCAATTTGAATTGGATTTTGTAAACCATTTCAAGAGTTTTAATTAAAAAAAAAACATAAAACTTTTTTTTTTTTAATAAATAGGGCCTTAGCCACTCATTATGACATCACCTATCTGTCAGTTTAAGACAAACAGACATACGAAAATTATATATAAGGACCGTATACAGGGTGTAAACAACGTGGTTTTTGAGGTGAAAAATTACGTATTGTGGCAGAACTCAATGTAACACACTCAAAACAAGTGTTGATGGATGGATGTAATAGTACGGGAGTCGTGGAGGTGTTTAAAGTAAATATCTTGCAATAGAAACTTGTGTTTGAAATAAAAACTTGTCACAAAGTTGGAACTTTGACCTCCAATATCTCCGAATTCTGCTATTTTAATAAATTCGTCACTCCAACACGATTCCATTCTCATTCCATTGTAATTTTGCTTAAAGTTCGTAATCTGCTAAATTCACAATAGTCGGTCGATGGTCTCGTAATAAAATTGTGTTTTAATGGCATTTTCGTATTGGCATTATTATAAAACCATTCATACAAAATTTCGAAATTTACTATTATGTTATTATTTTTTATTTTTCTTTTATATATTTTTTCATTTTAATTTTTAAATGCGAACCTTTATTCATGCCAGATTTCATGTACGAGATTAATATTCTATTACGTTTCTTTCAATGGGGTCATAGTGGCTGTTCATTGAGAAGTCATAATGACGCCATTATATTAGTAGATTAGCAAACTTGTCAAAACTTGACAGAACTTGATCATTATGACTTCAATGATCGCCTATTCTGACACTATCGTAATAGCAGAATCGAGGTTCAGGTATGGTGTTGAACAAAAAAATTATCGCCATTACGGGGAAAACAATTAACTTCGGCTTCGTTAAGAGGTTTTTTACACCTATTAAGACTACTTCCAGCATTGAACAGCATTTTGAAATCACTAACAGACACTTCATTTTTAACCGACTTCCAAAACGGAGGAGGTTCTCTATTCGACTGTATGTATTTTTTTTTTTTATGTATGTTCACCGATTACTCGAAGACGCCTGAACCGATTTGAAAAATTCTTTTTTTGTTTGAAAGGGTATACTTCCAAGTTGGTCCCATAGAAATATTGTCATGATCTGATCACGAACTTCGGAGATATGGAACGGAACTCTTCAATAATAGACAGCAAATCTGTCGTGATTGCTGCAATCGCTTGGATGTTTATTGTTTACACAACATCATAACATAACATCACGCCTGTATGCTCTGAGGGGGTACGCAGATGTGTACAGTATACCCATATTTCGACAGTTAGGTATGTTAACTCTTCAAATTTTATATGAAAACGTGTTGCGATTTTGGTATTTTCTACAACAAGTGAAGCATTTGCGTTTGATAAGAACCATTCTACCATCAGATCTGATGATGAAGCCAAGAGTCACGGAACTCCATAATGAAACAATGTACAGTGCCGACCAAAAGTCGATAAGCAATCTCACAAAGCAATAGCTTGACGTTTAGTTTGACTTACGACCTTCTACTTTCAACAAAATAGATATTGTCAGCAACTAGTTGTAGTTCATAATTTCAATGCCAATATCTAAGACATGCTGGCCTAGCGGTTGGGCCCGTCCAGAATTAAGAGCGAATCAGTAAGCCGTGAGTTCAAATCCCGCACAGTTACTTTTAGTCTTTTTGTAAGTTTTTACTCTACAGAAATATTATATTATTTAACTTGTTTGCTTTGTTCACACATTTCGTAAAGTTAGGGAGGTAGATAGAAAAATAAGTCAAGAATTTTGTTAGATTTCTGTGAGGTAGACATGAGTTTTATGAATATTTTAACTTGATCGGAATGAACTTTGTCGTTTGGTTGTAGTCATACAGAATACACTATATAATGTGGTAGGATTTGATGGTCAGTGACGTGTGGTTTAATAGATAGCGGTATTGTTGTTGGTGTGATTCTTAAAATGCGGGCAAATATTAATATTAAGGCGAGGGCGACTATTATCGCGTATCCGCGCTTCATAAAAGTGGCCTTAATAGGACTAAATGTGAGTATTATAATTATTTATGAATTGTAACTTAAACATTAAAAATTTAAAAACGAATGGGTATTATAAATTGTTCATTTATTTGGTGACCTGTGGTTTACTTAATTCGTTATTTTTTTTTTCAATTATCATGCAAGATAAATAATTAGTGTTTATTATTGGATTTATAAATGCAGAGTGAATGAAGTCACTTTAGTATTTATTACAGCTGCCTAACATCATTTTTTTTGTTTAGAGAAATGCAGTAAGTCTCTGGATCAAAAGGTATGAGGAAGAAGGGAGCCTTGCAAGTAGACAGCGAAGTGGAAGGTCGTCGCTTATTAGCGAAGCGCAGCGACAACATATCGTGGGCGAGTATGAAACCAATGGTTTCACACCTACGACACACTCGGAGTCACCGCAAACTGTTCGCCGTGCCCTCCACGCTGAAGGCTTGCATCACAGAAGATCAGCTAAAATGCCCTTCTTGACAGAAAGACATAAAGAAGAACGATTACATTTCGCACGGGAATATTTAGACTTTCACTGGATTACTTCCATTTTGTTCCGGTTCGCGGTCGCCACTCCAGAACTTTTCGACCCCATCGGCCATCCGTTCTGCGAGCAATGTGCCCTGCCCACTGCCACTTAAGTTTAGCAATTCTTCGGGCTACGTCGGTGACCTTGGTTCTCTTGCGGATGTCTTCATTTCTGATGCGATCACGCAAGTAAACTCCGAGCATAGCCCTCTCCATTGCCCTTTGGGTGACTTTAAGCCGCATACGTCTACTTGACTGCATTGAAAATAATGGGGGTTATACAAAATATTAATCCCTAATGTTCTAGTTTTAATTAGACGTGTTACAAAATATTTAGCGATATTAATAATTCCTAAATTGAGGTTTAGTTTCAATCTTCTTTTCTTCAGGAAAATGAACACTTAAACTATAACCTCAATATGAGTTACATTTATTGTGACGTCACATAAAAAACATATTCACGAAGTATAAATTATGTGTTAGTTTTCAGTAAGCTCTGTTGAATACCGATAGATAGAAGTGGGTATCCAGATACACAAAAAAATCTTATGAACGGTAACAAGAGAACTTCTTATATCTAGGTAGGAATGTGACGTTACAAATCTTATTAAAGTTGTTAATTATATGAATAAATGAAACGAATAAAACAATTTTTGTTATCTGTCAGCACTTTTTTTTCCACCTTCCAACACCGAAAAAATATTACACAATCTCATAAATAGTTATGATGGGTTATTAACTTATATTTAAATCTTTATAAAAAATAAATAATGAGCATGAACCCATTTCAAAATAAATACCTAAGTAAATAGTTTTTGTATAAAATACAAATATAAATTAAAGTGGTTACAAAAAAAAAACCCGTATGTAAACGGGATTTGAACTCAAGACACGTTGATCGTGAATCCACTGCTTAACCTAAACAGCTATCAACACCTGGTAGATATGGTCGAAGTTTACCTATCCAATGCAAATACGATCATGCGTTTGCTGCGTGTATAACAAAAGAGACGGTAATATATATCTTTTTGTTTCGTGGAGAGCGACGCGACAACTTGCGACAGTAGGCGACTCTGTGGCTGTGGTGTGCGTAGGTACTGTATTGAGACAGCTTACACATACAGCCGCACGGACGCTCGGCCGTGCGTTCACAGCAATATGATCCTTCGCGTGCCTGTGCGCTTATGAACGCTTACTGTACCCTAGTCGTGTTTGGGCTTGTTAACGGGCATAACTCCGTCGCTTGCCAACCGATTTGGATTTTTTTTTTTGTTGGAAAGGATATTCTTCCCAAATGGTCCCATAGCCACCAAGTCGGGATCTGATGATGGAATCTTGGCGAAATCGAGGGAACTCTTCAAATTTTATATGAAAACGTGTTGCGATTTTGGTATTTTCTACAACAAGTGATGCATTTGCGTTTGATAAGAACCATTCTACCATCAGATCTGATGATGAAGCCAAGAGTCACGGAACTCCATAATGAAACAATGTACCCTAGTCGTGTTTGGGCTTGTTGTAATTGTAACGGTATGCACGTTTCATGTATGTCAAGCACATGTGAACCACTAAAAAGTGAAAAATAAAAACTTTTTTGCAAAAAATAAAACCGACTTCAAAAAAAAAACAAAAAAGTGAAAAATAACTTTAGGTTCTGAAGTCGGTGACAAAAAAACTAAAGCAATGAAACAAAGGTCACCGACTTCAGAAGCTAAAGTTATTTTTCACTTTTTTGTTTTTTTTTTGAAGTCGGTTTTATTTTTTGCAAAAAAGTTTTTTACTTTTGTAGTATACATTTTGCGAAGTAACTGAATGAACTTATGGACAATAATCTACCTATTTCTTCAAGCCAAGTAATTATCTTCCCATATTATGGATGACCAGAAGCCATCTGAAAGCTGATAGCCTTCCATCTTTGTGTACACTTGGACATCGAAACCCTCCCGATGTTTGACGACCTATTAATTATCTGAGCCATCTTGATCAGGGTAAATAAGGAAGGATATTTTATTTCACTTTTATCCTTATAACCTTTAGAAGGAAATCTGTTAGGGTGCGTTATAGCAGTGATATAGCCTCGGTGTGCGCGTCAGACTGCCAAATCATAGGCCTCGAATTAGAACCCAGATCTAGCACCTCTGATTTATCGGATTAATTTGTGTATTGTGCAACTATCACTTGCTTAGGTGAAGGAAACTACTGTGAGCAAAACAACATACCTGAGCGCTCACCACCTACTATGCATATGCTTATGCATGGCTAAGCTACGGTGTTACCCTTTGGGGAAATAGCACAGATGCACCCTCACTCTTTATCCTTCAAAAAATTTAGTTAGAATCCTGGCAAATATTGAGCAAACGGACAGTGGCAAACCCATTGAGCTATATATACTAGAGATGCAAACCTCAACAAAATTGTCACAAAAAGCGTAACCACTATTTAAACGCGACGACGTAGCTTTCAAACCATTAACATTTCAAAGTGAACGTATATTTGTCTCGCTTACACAAGTCACAAGAACAATACCGTCGCCTTAATTAGACAAAGACGGCAATATAAACTTCCAATGGTGGGATGGGGTGGCCTACTCATGTGAAATTTTACCCAACTTTTTTAAGCCTTAAAAATATTTAATACATTTATAAATTAAATTAACTTGAAAATATTCGAATTGCATATTTCTTTTTGGATATATTAAAAGTTTTTAACAAACTAGCACTTTATCTGTGTTACTGGCTAAAGATGTAGCTGTGTGTAAAATAATTTTTAAAATCGGGTGAGAAATTCTCGAGTTAAATCAAAACACACAAACAAACAATAAAAACCTTTTCTCTTTATAACATTATTATTTCGTTTATTAATTTATAAACACATTCGCTTTTTGGATCTATTTTGTCTTGATCACGGAAGTGCTCCGAAAATGAGAAAAATCAAAATCAAAGCATTTATTGCAAGTAGGCCAATTACAGGCACTTTTGAATTTTCGAAACAAAGATGAAAATTAAATATAGCTACAGTCCCAGTCACAAGAAATAAAAACTGTGAAAGTACTGTAGTTGCCCATTCCCTAGCGTAGATATCTATGGAGAAGAACGGACAAGAAACTCCATGGACAATCTCTTTGAAATCAAAATTAATGTTACAAAATCTTGGTTACATCATTCATGTTGAGATGGTATATTATGCGAGAACAATGTAGCAAGGTGTGCACTTTTAAAGTGTCCATAGTAAAAACATAATAATTCGTTCAAATTAGCCATGGCAACTAAGAGATGTCCAGTCACAACTGACAGCGCCCGTAAACGAACATGACGCATGGATCAGCACCATTCAGCTCAACCATTTTGAAGGGAACTAAATGGTCCGACACACGCGCCACTATCAGCAAGACATTTCAGCGAACATGACATACTCTGAACCGCAAGGGCACATTCAATCCAAGAAATGACGTAGGTTCCCAGTGAATGATAGCTTTCTAGTACATAGTACTCACACAATAAGGGCTATGCGATTACATAAAAGGTAAATGAAAAGTCAGTCAGTCTCTTTTCAGCTATTGGATTATTTCCACCCACTAAACACGGCGTGTTACATATTTAGGCACCCTACAGCGTTGTTATAAAAAAAATACAAAGCACTTATTTCATCAATTAAAAATTCTCCCACAAATGTTGGAAACTAAAACTAAGTTTTACTGGTAACACTGAACCTAATTGTCAAAATTCAAAATGCAAATTAATAAATTGCGTTTTTACGTTGATGTAAACCATTATTAAAACTCAGAAACAATAAAATTAAGTATGGAAAGTAATTCTGGTTAATTAATTATGTGTTTGTGATTTTAAATCGCACTCTTTCAATACGCATTTACCCATTTTTTGTCCTGTGTCACTTCCGTAGGCATCTAACAGAACACTGAACTGACGTTAGCGACGCATATGTATCTGTACATATGTCCCGTGGCAACGCCTTGGCGTGGTAATTGCTAATCTAGTTACATATATATCTATGGGCAAACCTCACTTCCAAAATTATAATATCTTAACTCTCCCCAGTATATACATATTAGAAACCTGCAAATTTGTTCGTAAATATCAAGAGTTTTACACAAAGCGCGAAGATATACAATCACGTTTCACACTCCGACACAAATCAAGATTAAACATTCCGCAATCTAGACTGAAAATACACTCAACAAGCCCCTATGTAATGTCAATAAAAATATATAACAAACTACCTGAAACAATAAAAAAAGAAGAGAAATTAAACATATTTATAAAAAAACTAAAACAATTTTTAACAGAAAAATGCAAATGAATAATATAAATGAATATTTAAACGATAAAATATAATTTAATAATGTATAAAATTTCTATGTTTGTAGGAATCCTACAATATTAGCTGGCAATACTGCCTTTTTTATTCTTAAGCACTCTATTGTTTATGTTCGTTCGTTCTTCACTTCCGTCTAACGATTGCTGTGCAAACATCGCACCGCCGTGTAAAATATAAAATAACTTTAATAAATAGTTCTGGTGTTAATTACTGCAGTTTGTCACTTTATCCGACCTAAAATACAAAACATACAGTCCACGCTCTAACATGGTCCAAACGATCCGTAATAATTGATATAATCGAAGTGACAAATAACCTGTAGGAACTTGAAGCGCGTGTGTGCTAAGTGCATCGTTGTATTTGCAACCGAACTGTGCAGTGCGCCCATTTCCGCGAGAACCCAGGAACCACGGAGTGCAACGATTCCGTGTTTGATGAGCAGTCTTGACGCCATCAAATATCAACCTGCAAGCATACCAATCGAAGAAGTCCGAAGCCCAGCCAATTCAGCCATCCATCTTTGTTTTTTGGTGGCGCTGGTGAACAACTTGAACGAGGCAGAACAATCGAATCAATCGGCGGGTTTCACCAAACTCATTCACAAATCCGCTCATTCAATCAAGTGCCAACTTCAAGAAACGAAACATTCGTCCAACGTGTCGGCGTTGGCGACAATCCACGGCATCTTCTCTCACACGTGACGCCCATCTATCGGCGAGCGAGTGAGCGAGAAAGAAGAGTTCGTCGAGTGACAGTTTGAGTAAGCCGTCACAGAGTGCATAGTTGGCCGTCACGAAATATTTTTAAGTTGTCTGTGAAGTTGTCTATCTTTATTATCTGTACAATTCTTTAGATTAGTTCGGTCGACGCCATTTTGACATTCAATAAATTATCGATTTACGATTGATGTACGCGGTAGATTTTTATGCAGTTTAGATTTTGTTAAATTAAGGAAAATTGTTGAACCGTTAAAATTAAAAAGTCAAAATGGGAGCCGACGAAGAAGCGTTAAAGCTGATCAAACTAAAACGAGGCTTTAAACAACAGTCACTCACAAAATTGTTCAAAAGTATTGACACAACTGATTGTGCCGCTAAATCCTTCGAGGCGCTTTCTATATTAGAAAATCGTTTAAATACTCTATTTACCGAATACGAAAACCTATGTATTGAGGTATATACTCTTGGCGATACTGACACATCCGCTGCAGAGATGTGTGAAGAAAGTTATTTGAAAAAACTAGCCATATTGCGCGAACTCATAAATAAGAAATGTCAGCCTCCCCTCAGTTCGCCAAGTTGCTCACATAGCCGAAATTCTGAAACTAAATTACCTGTGATTACTATTCCTGTTTTTAACGGTAAGTCTAGTGAATACAAACAATTCATTAGTTTATTCGAATCTTTAATCCACAATGACAAATCACTAGATGACATTAAAAAGTTATATTATTTGCGAAATTTTGTCAAAGATGAACCTTATAACCTCATAATAAATTTACCTTTAGTAGGAGAAAGTTATTCTGAAGCACTGAAAATTCTAAAAGAAAGATATGATAATAAATATAAAATAATAAACGATCATGTAAACAGCTTGCTTGATTTGCAACCTATAACAAAGTCTAGTGCTGCCAATATTAGGGAATTTGTCTGTACAGTCAAGCAGCAGCTAGCTGCGCTAAAAAATCTTGATCAATCTGTTGATGCTTGGGATCAAATTATTGTTTGCATTTTGACTAGGAAGCTCGATCTGTATTCTAACAGGGAATACCAATTAGATCGGGATTTTAATGTAGAACCTACAGTAAAGCAATTGATTGATTTCTTAGAAAAACGCGCTTTAGCACTCGAAAATGCGGAGTCAGCAAGCCGAGGTGGTCACAGTGCTTCTACTGCACAGCGCATCGAGTCAGCATCGAGTTCAAAGAAATGTCCTGCATCTGCAAGTGTAAGCAATGTAGCTATCAAGCACCCTGCTGCATGCACCTACTGTAAGTGTGAGCACAAGCTTTATAATTGCCCTAAATTCAAATTATGTTCTTCATCTGAAAGAAACAAGTTTGCGGTGGACAATCAGCTATGCAATATATGCCTAAACAAACATGCTAAGAAGTGCCGCTTTTATTTTAAGTGTAATACTTGTAACGGTAAGCATAACACGCTTTTGCATGAGGATGAGCAGCTACAGTCCACTGTGTCGATGGTGTCAGGGGTCTCTAACACACAAGTATTGCTGCCTACTGTACAGGTAAAGCTTTTAGCAGCAGATGGAACTGAGGTGCGAGCCAAGGCCCTGCTTGACAGCGGGTCTCAAAATTCTTTTGTTACTGCTGACTTGGCAAGGCGGCTGGGCCTTAAGCCAAAGACAATTAGCTCCAGGGTGATAGGCATTGGGAATGCTTCAAGCACGATTAGAGAGAGTGTACATTTGAAAGTCCAATCAGTGGTGTCTTCTTATCAGATGTCAATAAATTGCTATGTTATTGAGCACATCACATCTAAGATTCCACAGACCCAAATCAACATAAGTGCAATTAAAATACCCTCTCAATTATCACTTGCTGATGCCAATTTTGACACACCCAGTAATATACAAATCCTCATGGCTGCTGATGTATTCTTTCAGGCATTGCTACCCCAGTCTGAACAACATAAGAACGAGCCTTCAGCACTATGTAGACCAGTTGATCCTGAGCACCAGTCTGCATCTCCATATCTTTTAAACACAAGGTTTGGTGTAGTAATTGCAGGTACTATTCCAAATTTATGTCACAATCAAAAAGCACAAAAAGAATCAATTTCTTCATTTTGTCAATCTTGTAACAATGATATAAATGATACTATCAAAGGTTTTTGGAGAGCTGAATCTGTGCCTGAAATCTTCCCAGAGAAAAGACCTGAGTTTGAGCAAACTGAAAAGCATTTTCAGGAAACTGTTGTATTTAATAAAAATCAGTTTCAAGTTAGTTTACCCTTAAAAGTGTCACTCAGTGAAATTAATGAAATGCTCGGTGATTCACTTCATCTGGCTATAAAAAGGTTTCAGAGCTTAGAAAAAAGGCTACAAAAAGATCCTGACTTGTATAAACAATATAAAGCTTTTATTGATGAATACATAGCTTTAGGTCATGGCACATATTCTGATATTGATAAGTATAACCTCACTAGTGATCCAATATATTTTTTGCCGCATCACGCTGTATTGCGACCGGACAAAAAGACCACTAAGTGTAGAGTAGTATTCGATGCATCTATGTTAACAAGTCAGCGTAGATCTCTTAATGATTTATTATTGAATGGTCCCACAGTTCAAAAAGAACTGTTTGACATTTTATTACTGTTTCGATTAGGTGCTTATGTTTTCAGCACAGATTTAAAGCAAATGTTCAGATGTGTTCTTTTAGATCCCAGACACCGACCACTTCAACTTATTTTGTGGCGGGAGTCACCAAGCGAAAACATAAGGTGTATAGAACTAAATACAGTAACATATGGATTCAAGTGTTCAACATTTCTAGCTACTAGATGTCTCATAGAGTTAGCGAGTAGGTACACAACCGAGTTTCCTGCAGCATCTTTCATTCTGAAAAATCAAACATACTGTGATGACATTTTAGTCTCCAGTAACTGTTTAGAATCTCTATCTCAAATGAAAGATCAATTGATAAGGCTCTTGTCTCTGGGTGGATTCCAGGCACACAAATGGTCTTCAAACGCTGCCGAGATCTTACAGGACATACCTAAAGAAAAACAACACTTTGATGATTTTGATATACAAAAAGAAAATTACTACATTAAGACATTAGGGGTTACATACAATACGAAGACAGACACATTTAAAATTTCTAGTCCATGTCAAGAAAAAATCACGCCACTCACAAAACGCGAAATTGTCAGTTATGTCGCGCGATTTTACGACCCGTTAGGTCTAACTGGCCCACTCACAGTGTCTGCCAAAATTATTGTTCAAAAACTATGGGCAGCCCATATCAACTGGGACTCCTCACTACCTGACGATTTAAAAAACACTTGGCTAGAGTTTTATAAAAGTCTTCTCATTATGTCTCCAATACACGTAATTAGGAATGTCACCTTACAAGGCCCTACTACAACTCAACTGGTAGGGTATGCAGATGCTAGCAATACAGCATATGGCTGCTGTTTATATTTACGTGAAGTCGACCAAACAGGTAATGTCAAAATCACTTTACTCTGTTCAAAATCTAGACTGGCCCCATTGAGCCAAAAACTTACCACACCCAGACTAGAGCTAAATGCAGTACTATTGCTAGCTAAACTTGTCCACAGAGTATATTCATTACTATCTCTCAAACTGCATTTCAAGGATGTACTTCTCTTCTCAGACTCGCAAATAGTACTGGCGTGGCTGAAAATTGATTTTACCAAATTAAATACCTATGTAGCGAACAGAGTAAAGATGGTTTCCGAATATGCTGAAACCTTTTCATGGTATTATGTAAGTACAGGAGAAAACCCTGCAGATTGTCTAAGCCGTGGTGTGCAGCCTCATGAGCTCGAACAAAACATGCTGTGGTGGCAGGGCCCCAGTTACTTACACAACAGTAAGTATACTCCACCTGAAACAAATATTAATAAAATTATAAAAGACTTACCTGAGTTGAAGACTGGTGCTGCTGAACTCCCATGCTCGAGTGCTATGGTTTGTAGTGTGGATAATAATAATTCTTTAAAGCTAGAGTTTTTAAACAAATTCTCTACTATTACTAAAATGAATCGTGTACTTACCTATGTGCGTCGTTTTTGTAATAATTTGAACCCAAGGTCAACAAAAATTAAACTTAATTACTTAACTAGCGCTGAGTTAAATGATTCTTTGTTATTGATTGTCAAGTATGAGCAGCAGAATCACTTCTTAAACGAAATAAGTTTGTTAAGGCAAAATAAACCTGTCATAGGCAGTTTAAAACCACTCAATCCTTTTATAGATGGTAATGGTATGTTGAGAGTAGGTGGTCGTTTAGACAGTGCCACTATACCTAACTCACAAAAACACCCTGTAATCTTGCCCAACAAATCACGAGTTACACACTTGATTGTTACTAATGAACATGTCAAAAATTTACATGCAGGTCAAAAACTTATTTTGTCTTCACTTAATCAGCGATTTTGGCTTATCAATGGTTTAAAGGAGATTAAGAAAATCATCCATTCATGTATTATCTGTTTCAGACTTAAAGCGCAAGTTGCTAAGCAACTAATGGGTTCCTTGCCCCCAGATAGAGTAAATATAAGTAGACCATTTCAAAGGGTAGGAGTAGACTTCGCTGGGCCGATCTCTATTAAACAGTCGCGCATCAGGCGTGCCTTAGTATCAAAAGGATACATCTGTGTCTTCGTCTGTTTTACGACGAAGGCAGTGCATCTCGAGATTGTCTCCAATTTAACAACTGCGGCATTTTTAGCTTGCTTTAAGCGTTTTGTATCGCGTCGTGGCTTGCCCAGTGATGTCTATTGCGACAATGCCTCTAATTTCAAGGGAGCTAGGAATCAATTAGATGAGCTCTACAAACTGCAGAATTCTACGGAACATCGACGACAGGTGCAGTCACAAACAGCTGAGCAAGGTATCAATTTCCACTTCATACCCAGCTACTCGCCTGTCTTCGGAGGTCTGTGGGAGGCTGCAGTAAAGAGCACCAAATTTCATCTAAAAAGAGTTACTCAAAAGGCTTTGTTAACTTTTGAAGAACTATGTACTGTTTTGTGTCAAATAGAGTCCACTCTAAATAGTAGGCCTTTAACGCCTATGTCTACCGATATTAATGACTACTCTTATCTTACTCCAGGACATTTCCTAATTGGTTGTGCATTGAACGCGTATCCAGACAAAAATGTTATAGACACGCCTATAAATAGGTTGACATTTTGGAAAATTTGTTGTAACATGTTTCAGAGTTTCTGGAAAGTGTGGAGCAAGCACTATCTCAATGTTCTTCAATGCAGACCCAAATGGAGAAATAGTTCAGATAATATTAAGGTAGGGTCTTTGGTTATTTTGAAGGAAGATAACACTTCACCTCTTCATTGGCCGATGGCCAGAGTTGCAAATGTATTTCCAGGTTCTGATAACAGAGTTAGAACTGTTGAGTTGAGAACTCCAAATGGAAAAACTCATAGAAGGGCAGTTAGTAAAATATGCCTACTCCCCATTGATTGTACTTAGCTAATAAGTCTATTTTAGTTTTATTAAGCAATTCGTTATTAAGTTTTAAAATTTGTTCTTAGATAATAAGTTTTATTACAATTTGCTTTTTTTTTAAGATTTAAAAGATTGTATTTAGCTAATAAGTTTATTAAGCATTTAGTTTTAAAAGGTTTTAGAAATTAAGTTTTTATTATCATTTCTAAGTGTTTATTTGGTGAACCCATTTCTATCTAAGGCCCTTGAATAAGGACTTTCATACTTGTTTTGTTACAAACATTTCATGTTTCTAGCTATGTTTCTAGTTTTAAGATGTTGATTTTATTTTATATAAACTCTAGGTTCTTGTCCTGTGGCCGGGAGCATGTAGGAATCCTACAATATTAGCTGGCAATACTGCCTTTTTTATTCTTAAGCACTCTATTGTTTATGTTCGTTCGTTCTTCACTTCCGTCTAACGATTGCTGTGCAAACATCGCACCGCCGTGTAAAATATAAAATAACTTTAATAAATAGTTCTGGTGTTAATTACTGCAGTTTGTCACTTTATCCGACCTAAAATACAAAACATACAGTCCACGCTCTAACAATGTTTATAAAGAATTCCTATTATTGTTTTATTGGATTTATTTTAGATATATTATATTTTTTGTATTTTTAAAGCTTCCTCTCTCCTACTATGTCTTTGTCTTTTGCTGTGCCCGACAGGGTCCATAATAATCTCATTTTTATTTACCACCTAAGTACACATTGTGGAATGCAAATAAAGTATTGAGTATTGAGTATGTTTTTTGACTGCCCAGCCAAGTCAGAGGCCGCATAAGATCTTTAGCACCAAGTTATGCACAAACCACGCCATAAATAAATACGAAAAGCGTATTACCTAACCATGTTTTTTGGTCTTCTCGGCTTGGTCAAGACAAGATTGTTGACTGGACGCAACATTTTTACCAACAAGTGACTGCTACAATAAGGAATTTATCAGAAAACTGTACCTACCCTATAAGATATCATCTGCCTAGCCTTTTCTCAACTATGTTGGGGTCGGCTTCCAGTCTAACCGGATGTAGCTGAATTCTAGTATTTTACATGGAGCGACTGCCTTTCTGACCTCCACAACCCAGTTAATAAATACTTAGTAATACGATATCTGTTGTAACGACTGCCAAAGATGGACAAATGACAGCTGGGACCAATAGTTTAACGTGCATAACCAGGCACGGAGGAAACACGGCATGTAAGGGTGGTCACCCATCCACAGACCAACCTAGACAAGCACGGCTTAACCTAAAGATCGGCCCCAGCGGCTGTTATTATTTAGGCACGAGCTACTCTTTAAGATATTATACTGTTTTATTCGCAATAGATTAATTTCAAATGTTCATGTGTTTATTCGTGCTACTTACAAACGTCTGTAGAAATCAACCTAGATGAAACTTCTCCGCAAAGTGGTTACGCAAAAAGGCAATCTTACAGATAATACTTCTTATTATTTCAGATTATTTCGTGTCTCCCACACACAAGACAGACGACTTGAACTTATTTTCGTTTCATTACACTCTAGAAGTACAAACGTACCTAGTTACTCCATTTGTTTACTGTTCTGCGACACTTGCTGGTAAGTGGTACGTAACGCTATTACTAGCACATTTTTTTACTGCAACGAATTTCGAGGTAGGTGGTCACAGTTTTAACCTTACCTAACCTGTCGCAGGGATTCCTGTGAACGGAATCCCTTCGACATCGTTGGACAGGGTGTAAACCACCTCATCACAAAGCCGTTTACCAAGCATTCTGAGTAACTTTACGCAAAAAATATTGCATTTATTATCATGTTTTGTGGTAGAACTCAATTAAAACGCACTTACAACATAGTGATAATGGATGGATTGAATAGTACGGGGGTCGTGGAGGTGTTAAAAGTAAAAATCTTACAAAAAAACCTGTATTTTGAAAAAAACTTATCAAAAAGTTGTAAGTTTGACCCCCCATATCTCTGTAACTAGAAGGTTCCCAGGTATGGTGAAGAATAAAAAACTGATCGCAAATATGGAGAGAAAAAGTGCCTTTCGGGTTCGTGGGTGTTTCACACCCTTTATATTACGACAAACGGTTAGTCGAAGACAAAAAACACCAGGACACTTTTAGCCTTATATTTAGATGTTCTTTGTTCCGTACACTCTGGCCCACTTGCCCTTAGAATTTTATTACATATACATATAGATAGACAGATCCTATGACACAGTTTTATGGGCGTCGATTTACAATCTCCGTCGTAACACCAGTAGGTACATTAAGTGCGCCATTAATGGCCACTTTAGTATTATTGACGTCTTCTGCGACGAACACAGTCACTTTTACGTTTCGAAGGCATTTTGGCATTTTATGTCCGTATCGTGAACCTGGTTTGTGTGTGCTAACCTTTTCAATTGTTCGCGCGTGGTTTATTTCTGTGTAGGTTAATATTGAGCTGGGATACGGTTCTTTGAGTTTCTTTAATAGTGTTTTTGTTGTTCTTAGGGTTCCGTAGCCAAATGGCAAAAAAACGGAACACTTTCGGATTCGTCATGTCTGTCTGTCTGTCTGTCTGTCTGTCTGTATGTCACAGCCACTTTATTCCGAAACTATACATGTTATGCTGTTGAAACTTGGTATGTAAGTGTATGATGTGTACCGTATTAAATTTTTCACACAAAAATAGAAAAAAAAAAACAGTAATTTTTGAGGGTTTCCTGTATATAGCTGAAACTATAAAATCAATTTTTTCATCAAGCCCATACGTGGGTATCTATGGATAGGTCTTTTAAAAGGATAGTGAGGTTTCTAATATTTTATTTTTCTAAACTATTCGTTTGCGCGAGAGACACTTACAAAGGGTAAAATGTGTGTATTCCCCCTCCCCCCTTGTAACTTCTAAGAGAATGCTAAACCTAAAAAAATATATGATGTACTAGGTATACTATGTAAACTTCCACCGTAAATTGGTTTGAACGAAATCTTGTAAGTAGTTTTGAACGAGATCTAGTAAGTAGTTTTTTTAATACATATTTTTTATATTATGATACTTGCTGCTACGGAAGCCTTCATGGGCGAGTTCGACTCTCACTTGTCCGTTTCTTATATTCTGTATCCAATATGATTGGATGCTAATTACCAGTGATAGGAATAGGTAGTGCCTATTTGCCTAAACTTCGAAGAACAGAGACAAGAAACGGAGACTTCCTTAGGATTAATTTTTTTCCGATACATCTGTCCCGGAATTTCGATACAACACTTAAATACATTTTTAAAAATGTGTTATTTGTTATTTTTAACATAAAAAGAAATCGCCTGACAGTTGAAAATATAGAACAAATTTTGATTGTGTATTTTAACTTAGATGACTCATCTGACAAAGAAAATTTCGGTTCTGATACTGAACTTGACGAATCGAATCACGATGATTAAATTAAAATAGTTTTTTTTTTATTTTTTATAGTATTTGTTCATCAAGTTCTTTATCAAAACGGAACCGTTCGTAGTACACTATTAAAACTGATTGTCCTAAATGATATACTTCAAAAGTAATTTATACTTTGATTTGAGTAAAAATGACATCCCACAGTCAGTAAAATAAATATGACAGATAGATAAACATATATTTGTATCTAAAATTTTTCCTTCTGTACATTTTGTTTCATGGTTTCCAATTACGTCATATTTAAAAAATAATATAAATGTACATATATTTATTACAACAATATTCTATGTGTTTTATTTTTCCTCTAGAGCCCATTAATTATTTATTTAACACAAAGCGATATCGACCGGCGATTTTTGAGAATTTTTTCTTTCGTTTTTTTTTTACATGGAAATCTCCTAAAAATCGCCAGACAATATCGGTGGTGTGAAAGGAATGAAATGAAACCCTCACGTGTTTTTTTTTTAAACTAGTTAATGCCCGCGGCTTTTCCCGCGTGTACTACTTTTTTTGTATCCCATGAGAACTATACTTTTTTTTTTAATAGGAAGTAGCCTATGTCACACCTTAACCTATATCACTGCCAAATTCAGCATTTTCAGTGGGATTGAGTAATGGACATCCATACAAACTATCACATTTATAATATTAGTAATTGCATAGGTATTAGATATAGTCTGTGGTCTCTGCCTATTCCTCCGGGATAAAGGCGTGAAAAAAATACGGAAGTCATCTATATCATTCACATTTTAAGAAGAGCTCTCTGATCACAACAATACAAACACACGCAGTGTGTGTCACTAGGCTGATATATCCTTGCATTGCATTACATCAGCCTTATAATGTTCCCACTGCTGGGACTCAGGCCTCCTCTCTAGGAGAGGCACATATAGACTAATGTAGGATATGCTGATATAGGATAAGTGGCTATTATGGAGTTATAAATTATGTCTAATCGCGAACTTTAGATAAATCACTGCTAACCATCAGGTAGGATCGCAGTCAAGCACTAGTTAATATCAATTTAAAATAAAAGAATTACTTGTTCCAAATAACACATTTTTTTAAATGTATTTAAGTGTTGTATCGAAATTCCGGGACAGATGTATCGGAAAAAAAATAGTCCTAAGGAAGTCTCCGTTTCTTGTCTCTGTTCTTCTTCGAAGTTTAGGCAAATAGGCACTACCTATTCCTATCACTGCTAATTACATTATAATACTCTTCACTACATTAGATAAGACATACTCCACAATAAATTGCAAACAATCTTACTCTATAAATTGCACTCGAGTTTGCTACCAGGCCACGATTCAGTAATAGGATTTTTTGCTGAGTTACTGACATTAAACGAGTGTCAAAATATGTTACTTAGGGCCGTTGTTTCGTTCAGAGTAACTCAGTTTATTAAAATTCTTATAATACGAAACTAAAACAACATTTTCCACTCTCCCATTTTCTTTATTTCCCCCTAAAATATGGTAATGAGGCAGACATAAGCCTAATCCCTCCTAAAAGAACATACACCTAATTACAAGTTTATAATTACTTCCGTATACACAGACATTGCGGTGGTTAACTAAAGTTCATCTCAGTAACCGGAATTTGGTTTAGGATCGAACAGATCCGATCTTCGCTCGTGCACCCACGTTGAGTAATCGGTGTCGGATAGCGTCAACGAATTGATTTTTAGGGCGTGTGAGACTTCTTGGTTATTTATGTTTTCCTGGTACCCGGAAAGAGGATAAGCGGTCAGGTTTTAGGTGAACACAGTAAATATTTTCCTTTTTTATTGATGGGAAAATGTCTTGTACGAGTATGTTGTATTTGTTATTTAAATTTTTCGTCATTTTATGTATTTTTAACTGATAAGCAACAAGATCAGCATTTAAAGTCTGACATAAAAGATACACTTACTAAACTTATAATTATATTCTTTGTATTATATGTACAAAATGTGAAAATTTAACTAAGGAAACGCCTACACATGAAATTATGTATGTATTTTGTGGTTTGAAGGGATTTCAATTTGTTTAGCTTAGTTTCAGTTCTAGGAATAAGGATAAAAGATAATTACGTTTAGTCCTTGTCATCTGAACTTACATAAAAAACGTAAAATAACAAGGGGATTAAATTCTTAGTGAAATATTAAACTGTAAATATTACGATAAATTGAACTCTCAAAAACTATGTCGTTTTGGATAGAACGAGCACAGACTGTTTTGGAAATTCTTATTTCATCAACATTTCAGCAAGAAGACGTCCACAACTAGAAATAGGCCTCCCCAAAGGTCCACACATTCACCAGGTCATCGGTTCACCCAGTGGGAGGTCTTCCAACGCAATTCTTCTGGCTACGTCGATAACCTTAGTTCTCTTGCAGATGTCTGTCGTTCTTTATCTAAATTCTCGTTTCATTGAAATCATATTTCTTCTTGACGTGTCAATTGACTCGAATAATACCAGACGAGTATATAGCCATGGCTCTTTCGTTGCCTTGGTTTAAATTCTAGAAGTTGCAAGACATTGTGCAGGATGAGCTGGTTTTTTTTGTTTCTTGTCCTAATATATCCCACTGCTGAGCAAAAACCATTCCTTTTCAACTCTCTCGGAGTTTTGCCTTCTCGGGCCAATCAGTTAGGGACCACCACCAGTCACCCAATCAGTTAGGGGTCATCCACTGTGTGCCGATCCTGGCCCATCTGTCCTGATCCGTCCTGGAAATGTGATGTAAAAAAAAATTAAAACGAACACTGTTTTTCAGCAATTAATTTCATCTTTTTCAGAAGTAGGAAAATATCGTCTCTATTAAAAGTTGATACTGTGATTGGCGTATGAACTCGACCATTTTATTGCTTATTTCCTCAGGAGAGCAATAAGCCCCAAAAGGCCCTGATTGGTACCAAATTTCTTTCCTTGATTTACCGCTTCATTAGCGAGCGATATTACCCCTGATTTAAATTAAAATGGAACCGAAACGTGCCTAGATTACTAAGCTTAACTTTCAGCACAAGTATTTCTAATTTATTGTTCATTAACTGTTGTATTGGATTTGTTGCTTTATTTCTTTTAATTTCTATTCAGACTTCGTAAAGAATAAGGCATAATTTCTTGTTGGTCCGGGAGTAATAAAAGGAAATGGAATACATTACTATTTAAATTATGAAAAGTTGTTCAGATCTATTAATGGACCTAGGTATATAAGCATTTAGGAAAAGCGTAAATTAGCTATCTGCTTTGTGTGGCGCCTCCAGCATTAAATAAAAACTGTTTCTTTGCCTCTTTATTCAATATTAAAGCTAGTCTGGACAATCTCACTGTTTCACATTTCTGTGCCATTTCTACATACTTACCTAATAAAACTAAACAATTAGGCCATGTGTCTTGTAGCCTATTCTGAATCGATTAGTTTGAATGGTAGCCAAACTAGGCATATTCGGAGAATCAAACTAAAATTTAAATAATTCTGAAGTCCATTCCGGTGAAGTCAAATCCAAAAGCTATAGTTCCACATAAAATCCTCGTTAATAATTCCAGCTGCGGTAGAGACGTGCCCCACAATGAAACCTCCACGCGATCGTGTAACTGACGTGTGTGTCCAGCCATGTAATTCAGCGCTCACATTTACAGCCAAATGTATTGAAATGAATAGTGGGACAGCGTATTGAGCATAGAATTTAATTTTGTATTAGATTTGATCGTGGGTAGATTTGGACTGAGATTTCAGGCCATTGTTACTTACTATACTTAGAATTGAACTATACTGTGACATTTAAGTACTAGATTTAAAAACCTACTGTTACAGAAAATCTATTACAGCACTGACGAATTTCTAACTGACGAATTAATTTGACTTGTATAATGACATTCTAATTTTCATTAATAATTGCTTTGACATTTGAAATTTTATTATGTATTATTTACTATGATCAGTGTATGACACTATTTGATTGTTTGTATTGTATCTTTTATTTTTTAGTTATGGTTAATTGATATTATGCTGTGTGTAATGGACCAATTTAAAATCATTTGATGCTTTGTAGCATCCGACATCTCATATTTGTACGCCATTCAGGTTAAAACATGACTGCATTAATTATATTTTAATGTAACATCTTGCATGCTATGTGTGTGTATACTCATGTTTTGAACAAATACAAATTATCTTATCTTATCTTACAGTGAATGAACTATCGTTTAAAATTAAAATTATGATCCTTTAATAATTCCCTGAAGCAAAATTATTAACGAATTAATAAGCAGTAAGTAGCTTCTTACAAAAAAATCATATTACTTATACCATATTTAATTATTTTCTTCGCTAGCTGCCTATTGGTATTTTTATTAATTTGGTGAGAGACGCCGGAGGCCACACCAAATTGATTTTTAGCGTACGGAGACTTTTTTTACTCTTTCTGGCTAAAATATTAACGGTTTTTGAGTGAAGTTAAGTGACTGTTGAAGGAACTTAGTCATGTTTTAGAGTATCGATGGCAATCTAAAGGGTGTAAAAAGACTCTTTAATTGCAATTGCAATTACAATTGTTTTCCCTATCATTGGGATCATTTTTTTGTAGTAGACCGTATATGGGAACCTTCTGGTTACGGCGATATTGGGGGTCAAAGTTCCAACTGTTTCAAGTTTTTTAAATTCTTACATGTTTTACCGTAAAACGTAATTTATCACCTCAAAAAAAGGCGTTTGTTTGATTATGTAAAAACAACTGTCACTGTGACATGTTTCAATACAAAGAGTGTTTTAAACAGCTGTTTTTAGATAATCAGACTACCATCTTTTTGGTGAACATGGACCTTAGTTTGATGTGCAGAATGCTTAGTTAACATCTTCTTGAAGAGTCTGTTTACACCCTGTGTATTGGGTCGGCCAGCACAGAACAGAGCCTCGAGTGTGGCGCCTTCAGTTGCGTCCATCAGTTCCTGTTACGAACATACAATAAGATACGCAGGACATTATATCACCCCAAGCGGGCTGATTTTAATTGACGATAAGCAATCATATCTACGAGTGCCTCTAGTTTGATCTGTAACTATTCATGAGTGTAGATGATTATGGTACCAAAACCACAGTGTGCCATCGTCTGTGGAACAGCACCACATATACACTGCAGTGATAATCAAGAAACTAAGTAATCACGTGTTTGTAAAGGTTAAAGTAGTCTTTGAAACTCGGAATATTAGATTTCAATGGTCAAATTCAAGAGTTTTACTTAGTAATTACTTTCCTTGCCACTTGCAATACCTTTATAGAATTAAACCTTAGCTGATGTTTAATTTACGAAAGAGTTTATTATTCCCATTGACGAGAGAGAGTAAAAAAAAACCAGCTATAAAAGTTTACACTTACGGGAGTTATAAAAATCAAATACGAAATAAAGGTTTGAGCAGTTCATTTCCCGGAAATGGAAAACAAATGTGTGATTTCATTACCAAGTAAGTAAAACAAGCCAGTAAGCGTACAAATTCGCCTGCTATAAACACCAAGCTTATAATCCCTTACAGGATAAACAGAGATACAATAAATCCAAAACCCTGCGTGAAAACCTCATGACGTAAATGTGAACCCGACCTAATCACGATCCCTCAGCTGACTTTTACGACACCCGGGCTGACAACCAGCTGAAACATTACATTTTCTTCCGTATAAAAGAAATACCTGAACATATTCCCAAAAATAAACCAAACAATGTCGTCTTTCGATCACCATTTTGACGTATCGTGAAGGAAGAGGTATTAGTCTGGTATCTGGATGTCTATCGCAACTCTATCGATGCGCGGTACATTTTGTTTTGCCATCGATTTGCCGTCAAACTCGTGCCGCAGGTGCGCCCGAGAACACCTAAAATTATCTTGATATTTTATTGGCACGGTCCTCGAATCTGTTAATTAAAATGTCTTGGGCACATTTTCCATTACCCAGCAACTTCCATAGCGAAAGAAATTTATGCATTGGAAGTTAGGAAAGAAGGGGCTGTTGTGCTTTCTTTTGAAATTATTTTAAAATAAATATACATTTTTTGCTTTAATTATGCCTTGCTGGCGGAATTTTCTTCTTCGGAGAAAGTTGTGGGAGACTGAAAACCGTATATTTAACCCTTTAAGGAGTCTGCACACTACATCGTAACTACCATGAACGCTGACACGGACTACTATAAACAGTAAAACGTATGAACAGCGTATAACTTTGGAAATGAATATTATTATTATTTGATTTGATACATTTCCAAAGTTATACGCTACGCTACTCATACGTTTCATACGTTTACGATAGTTCTGTACACAACGACAGACGACGACGACGTGTGACAGAACAATCTAGTAGGCAAGTCTTGTACATAAACTTATACTTTTAGTTATTAGTACTGGTACTTGTACTGTCACTTTTACTTCTTAATACAAAAATATGTTTTACCTGACACGTTCCTAAAAAAGTAAAAAACAGACGTGTTTGAGGGAGGAACCGTTTGCCTACACCAACGAATATGGTAATGAAGATTATGATGATGACGATGAATGAATAACGCAATAAAAGATTCATCTGATATGATCTATAAATCTATATACTCGTACATATAATAATTTCGTAGGAAAGTCAAAACTGTACATTTAATGTTTTTTTTAAAGAATACTTTGGGCGTGATCTACAATATTGATATCGAAGCCAAAAATATAGTTTTTAGATTTTTTTGTCTGTTTGTCTGTATGTATGTCCGGGATAAACTCAAAAAGTACTGCATGGATTTACTTCAAATTTTGCATGAATATTACTAAGAGGTCGGGTCAACATATAGGCTACATATTATCTCGCTATCACCTACAGGGAAGGAGCTGTGAATCTTCATTTTTCTTACGCATTCTGTGACAGTGTGTTATCTAACGACGCATATTTAAATGGTGTCTTTGAGTAAGTCATGCTATTATCTAGCTTTACATAATAAAAACTACGCCATTTAAGTAACTAGGGCAGAGAAACATAGTTTAAAAAATGTTAGTAGTAAGTATAGAGACAATTTTAAAGCCATCTATGAGATTTCGTAAAAATCAAATCAAGTTACATGATAATGTTACCGTAAAATTGTCAAACACGTTAGATTGTAATCTCTCTAGCAATATCGTAAACTCTCGAAATATTGTAAAACGAACATACTGCTTACATTATAACGCATTATTTTTCGTGAAATGCATGTGATGGTAGTCGACTCACGCGGTGTGGAGCAGGAGGGGTCCCCTTTACCCAATGGTACCACTCTCATGAAAATAATAATAATAATTTCTGAGAAATACCGATTAATATAACCTAACTTTAAACACACTTTATATTCCCCTTAAAAGCGTAGTCGACGGAATTTTAATTCTTCTGCATTTTATTACTTTTTGGGGTCTCTAATAATGAAGATGAGGTCAAAATGAAAATCCAAAACGGCGCCGACGAAATTTTTTGGATTTTTCATCATGGGTGTCGTTTCTGTGGTTTTCGGTGTCGCTGATAATGAAAATAAAGTCAAAATTAACACGGGAACAAAGTTAACAGAAGCAAAAAAAAAACAATTCTCTTTTTTTTTCTTCGGCTTACACTGACAGTATTTTCACCCTTCGCCACTGCTAGGTAGAGGTGGGTGTATCTAATCCTACACCCACATTTCGCACATTTAGCTTATTTCTATCAACCGGACAAACATAATATAATAACACTTTAGCCGTCCCGGAAATCGAACCCAGGAACCTCACGCTCAGTAGCGCTTGCGACAACTTGACCAACGATGCAGTCTCACACATGAAACATCAATATTTTCACGCAAACGAAGTCGCGGACAACAGCTAGTTGTGAATAAATCGGATTTCCTTACAACAATATTTTGCCAAAATCTTCCTATTGACCTAGAAAGAGCTTTCCGGAATATTTTTCAAGTAACGATTTATACCCTGTATTTAGGTCGACCACTGCATGTAAAGTACATGTCTATAAATTTCTATGCAAACGGCTTATTTATTGGCTCATACGGTAGACCGGTGAACGGAATTGGTACCTATTGCCTGTTCGCAATTTGAATCCAATATTGCCATGTTTATATTTGCTTTAAAATGTTATTAGTGAGCTGAACTACCATTAAGTTTCGCTGTAGGTACCTTATGTTTGTTCAGATCTTGCAGTAGATATTAATTGCGAAAATCCCTACTTATTATATAAATGTGAATGTAAGTTTGTTTGTTACGCTTTCACGCGGAAACTACTCAACCGATCATCATGAAACTTTGTACACATATTTTTGGAGGTATTAGAAGTAACATAGGATCCTTTTTATTAAAAAAAAACTAACCCTCACTCGCTGACGAAGTTGCGCGGGTCAGTTAGTATTTTATAATTTAAGTGGTGTACTGAATCGTGTACATTGATGTATTTTAATATGGCTGATTTAACAGTAAAACTGGTTTAACGACCCTAAAAATTCTCGACTCGAACACACCTAGCAACATAAAGTTGTAATTTTCATACTATGTTATATTTTCTCAGGGACATGTCGTCAATGTTTCGATTCAAATTATTATTGTGTCACTGGTTTTTCCTTGTATTTCCAACTTTGTTTCCTGAGACTTAAAAATTGTTTTAAATAAATAATGAAGAATGTTTATTCCTTTTAGATTCGTAAATATATATATAAAGGAGAAGTTTGGTTTCTGGCACACACACGCTTCATAACGCAATACGGAAGCCATGTTGTATTCATTATTTTTATATAACTTGGAAGAAATATCTCGCATTGATAATAGTTTTTATTTTGTTTGACAACTAAGTAGGAAGAGATTTTTTATCTTACACTTCATTCTGTACATCTTCTTCTTCATTCTTCTTCTTAGCATTCTGTACATCAAGCTTAGTAAGTTTATGTATATTGTTTTGTGGTGGAACTCAATATAACACACTTACAACATTGTGCTGATGGATGGATTGAATAGTAGGTACGGGGGTCGTAGAGCTGTTTAAAGTAAAAATCTTACAATTAAAACTTGTCAAAAAGTCCAATATCTCCGTAACTAGAAGGTTCCCAGGTATGGTGTAGAACAAAAAAACTATCTCAATGACGGGGAAAACAAGTGCCTTTCGGCTTCTTTAAGAGGTATTTTACACCCTTTATAAATGTCGTGTACCTGTACAGTCACGTCTAATAATATGTAAACACTTTAGATTTTTTTAAATTGTGTTTCTCTTAATGTACTGATTAAAATTTAATGTAATTACGTACATAGTATTCTGGGACTCATATTTTTATGAAAAAGATCCAATTTACTAGTTACAATCGTTATTTTTCGCGAAAATAGCTATATTATTAAGGAAAGTGTTTACGTATTATTAGACGTGACTGTACGGTGTTTGTGGTCGCATTCCTTCGAAATGGCTATGATTTTTTAAAGTATATGCATCGCAATCGTAATGCTCTTGACTTGTCATCTCTGACTCCATTATCTCTTGGCTGAAACAGCTAAGAATCTTGGTGTCTTAATTGACAGCAATCTTTCTTGGCGAGCTCAAGTGAATGAGGTTACTTTCCACTCGCTTAAATCTTTACAGAGCTTCTTGCCTCTTAAAACCAAAATTTACTTAGCTCAAACTCTGATTCAGCCGATCATTGATTATGCTGATGTATGCTATTTGGATGCCACTGAAGAGTTGTTGAATAAACTAGAGCGTTTGCAAAATCTTGGCATTCGTTTTGTGTTTGGTCTGAGAAAATATGATCATGTCTCTCAATTCCGCTAGGAACTGAAGTGGCTCCCAATCCGTCTTCGCAGAAACACTTGGATTTTATGTCTCCACAACATCGTTCATAACCCTGCATATCCCAGGTACCTACGCGTTCGCTTTTACCCGTCCTCCTGATGCTCTGTGCAGATCCCACCTCAGACATCATCTTAATTTCTCATCTCAAAAAACTGAATTCTATTCTTACTCCTTCTCTGTTCAACGTTTGAGGAACTCACTTCCGCCTAACATTCGTGACTCTAAAACTCTATTTATTTTCAAAAAGCAAGTCAAGGAGCACTACCTGTCCTCTACGCTGTAAAATTCTATATATAAATATTATAGGTTATATTTGCAATACCATTATTTAATTATTTTATATGACTATATTTTTCGTTAAGGGTCTTAATTAAAATTTTTAATGTTTTGTCTTTTCTACACACTTGTGTCTACATTTCAAATCCAACTTTCCTTTCGCAGGTCTGCCGGAAGAGATTTCTTATGAAATAAGCAGTACCTTTGTGCTCTTCCATCGTAAATGTAATGTCCAATTAAGTATTTTGTGTGTACATAAAAAAATAAATAAATGGATTGGTTTTAGTCAGTAAAAGTCTGACATTCGCTTCCACGGCCCGAGTGAGAAAAGTCATTTGATGATTTCCCATTCAAAAAAAAGGTTCTCGTTTTCCAAAAAATAAATATTTCACAACATTTTCAACGGGTTTTTTCAGTATCAGAAAACAAAAGAAAAGCAACATTTAATTCCAAATACAAAGTGTTAAAATGTTTCGAAACTTGTTTCAAAAAAATATTCGATAACATTTTCAACGGTATTTTTATCTAAAAGTTTCATAAAACAAAAGAAAATCGTGGCTTTTACTATAATAAATTCAAAGTGTTAAAATGTTTGGATAAAATACACCGGGGAACGGACGTTCATTTTCATTTATTTTGTGAACACAGGGTACATACATATAGAAGATGTTATAATGAATAAGATCCGAGCTGTGCCCCGCCAAAAGGCATACAAAATATTAAAGGATCAGAACATAATACAAAAAAAATCGTCACCAAAAAAAAACATTACATTAAACAATTCAAAAGTACAATCACAAATAATTACAGATAAAGTCAAAATTAGATAAAATGTCAAATTAAATAAAGGAAAAGGAACGAAAAATACAAAATAAAAATGTCAATAGGTACTAGCAATTAATTAATACAACAATAATCAAGATTAACAAAATAATTTATCATTTTCACTTTACATAAAAACAGATTCAATTTGGAGAGAATTAAAATTAAATCAAATCAAACAATAAAAAATAAACAATAAACAATTAACAATTATTTATTCTATTAACAATGCGCTCAACCAGACATTAACACTTTAAAAAAAAAAAAAAAGTAAAACTAATAAAATAATAAAATCGTAGTGTACTCATTTTAAGTCCAAAAATTCCCTTACTGAGTAAAATGCGTGTTCATTAAGAAATTTAAATAATTTATTTTTGAATTTAACAATGTTATTGCAGTCTTTAATGTCCTTCGGAATTTTATCATAGATTTTAGGCGCCATGACAAATGTACTTTTCCCATACAGAGCAGTTTTACATTGCGTACTTAGTTTTGTAAATATTCTTGTTCTGTTGCGTGATCTCGTCACTATTTTAAACAAATGTGTGTGGTTTTTGATAAAAAGGGCCATTTCAAAGATATACAGTGACGGTACTGTGAGTATTTTTAGTTTAGTAAAATAATGCTTGCAGCTCTCAGTTTTTTGTAGACCGCATATTGCACGGATGCATCTTTTTTGACATTTGAAGACCTTATCCCAGTTAGTAGCATTACCCCAAAAGATGATACCATACCTCAAACGTGAAGCAACATATCCGTGATAAGCCACAAGTAACGTCGGGAGACCAACCTTTTTTGCCTACATATATAGTGCATAGGATGATTGTGAAAGTTTTTTGCAGACAAACTCTATATGACTCTGCCATTTTAAATTATTGTCTATATGGAGACCAAGAAATTTTGTTGTCGTGGTAAATTCGACTTCCTTTCCTTCATGTTCAATTTTAGTATTAGGTTTGTGATTTGTACGTTGTTTAAATTGGATTATTTTAGTTTTTTCTAAGTTTATTAATAAATTGTTGCTTTTTAACCAATTAATTATTGAGGCAAGACTGGTATTTATATCATTTTCATTATTGTAAACAGCTGTACAGTCGTCTGCGAATAGTATCATTCGATTAGTTGTCGACTTAGGCATATCATTTACATATATTATAAATAAAAGTGGTCCCAAAACACTGCCCTGTGGTACTCCAAATTTGACCGTCCTAGGGGTGGAACTAAAACTTTTTTCTTCTTTAGTGTGTGTGCAAGTTCTACTAACTTTAGTTATTTGAGTTCTGTTACTAAGGTACGATTTAATTAGGTCAAGAGCAATGCCCCTAATGCCATAGGCTTCCAACTTGTTCAAGAGAATCGCATGATCGACAAAATCAAATGCCTTGGACATGTCCATGAACAAAGCATAAATTGGCTGTTTAGAATCTACTCTTGGGTATATCATACTTAAAAAGTCATAAATGGCTTGGTTAATTGACTGGTTCTTACGAAAACCTCTTTGCTCGTCGCAGAAGATTTTATTTCTTTCAAGAAAAGTATATATCAAAATCAAAATCAAAATCAAAATATTTTATTTCACATAGGCCTGGATGGGCACTTATAAAACGTCGAAAAAGGTGCACGGTTCGCGTTGGTCGATTCCATGGAGAAGAACCGGCAAGAAACTCCATGGTTACTCTTTTCAAATCATTTGGTATTACAATATTATTGTTTCATTACAGCATTAGTACTAAAGTATGGGGGGACAGCGTAGGCCCGACAATAGGTCGTTGCTTGCTATACAAAAAATGTAAAACAAAAGGAATATTTAACAAAAGTTAAACAGCATCCGGGAATCTAAAAGGCCTTCAATGTTCACTCATTCACAAATAATAGGTAAAAAAGCATCTATACAAAGGTAAGTTAATAAAAAAATAAAAAGAATATTTAATTAAAGAACTAAATTAAACAAGTGACACAAATATTATCATCAGTGCTGTAACTATTCTGAGCAAAATATGAGAAAAAATGATTTGAAAACTACTGTAATAATCTGAATCAAAAGAAAAAGAATAATGAGATTGAGAATAGTTAGAGACATCCACAAATCTGTGCCGTTTATGAGCTACCAGGGAAGCCGCATGCGCAGAAGGAATCATAGCCAAACTTCTTTGTCATCAACGTAGTCCTTGATTTTGTAATATGCTTTTTTCATAAGGACACGTTTAATATAGTTCTTGAACTTTCCATCGGTCACTTCTAGAACTGACTTTGGCAACTTGTTATAAAAGCGTATACTGTTTATAATAAAAGACTTGCTAGTTTTTGTTAATCTGAATTTAGGTATTACAATTTCATGTTTACTGCGTGTATTTTTATTGTGGAAGTCGCTTCTAATTTTGAAAAGCCCTCGATTTTTACGGACATATAAAATACATTCAAAGATATAAAGTGAAGGCAGAGTTAGTACATCGATCTCTTTGAATTTTTCTCTGAGTGACTCGCGAGGACCCATTTTATAAATCGCGCGGACTGCCCTTTTTTGTAGTATAAAAATGGAGTCAACGTCTGCTGCTGATCCCCACAGCAGGATGCCGTAAGACATAATACTGTGGAAATAAGCATAGTAAACTAACCTAGCTGTGGCTACATCCGTTAACTGCCTTATTTTCCTAACTGCATATGCAGCTGAGCTTAACCTACCTGAAAGAGTTCTAATGTACGCGCCCCACTGTAATTTTGAATCTATAGTAATCCCTAAGAATACAGTTTCCGCTATAACATCAAGTTTATTGCCGTCAAGATTTAAATTAAGATCACGTTGTGGTACATTTGGTAAGGAGAATCTTAAACACTTAGTTTTGCTTGCATTCAATAGAAGATTATTAGCAGCGAACCATTTTGAGAGAACGGTTAGACTTTCGTTAACATGTTGGACAAGCGTATCCTTTCTATTTATTTTAAAAATTAGCGAGGTGTCATCAGCAAATAAAATTATATCTGATAATTTGGCCATCATATATAGGTTGTTATATATGACTTTCTCAATTATTTTAGATAATACCGGAATCAGGGCTATTGGTCTATAATTTTTCATATTATTTCTAGCGTCTTTTTTATAAAGTGGTTTAATAATTGTCGTTTTCAATATAGAGGGAAAAGTACCTTGCTCAAAACATAAGTTTATAATATAGCTGAGTACGGGAGCAATACAATTGCTTACATATTTTAATACCAAGACGCATATATCATCATAACCTGTGCTATTTGCATTCTTCAAGTTTTTTATAATAGAACAGATCTCAGTTGGATCAGTTGGCCTTAAGAAGAAAGAGTGTGGAGAGGAATAACTACATGTTCTTTGTTTTGAACCGCTCGAGACATGCGATACAGCCAAATCTGCATAATAATTATTAAATGACTCAGCTATTTGTTGAGGATCTTGAATGTTTGTGTCATTTATTAGTAATTCTGCAATGTTGTGACGTAAGTTAATTTGTTGTTATTAATTACATTCCACGTGGCTTTTGATTTATTAGTGGAGAATATAGAGTAATTATTTTGAGATTTCTGTGTTAATTTAATGATTTTACTATATTTTGCAAAATATTTTTTAAAATTTACCTTATCAGTCGCGTTTTTAGTCAATCTATATTTCCATAATAGAGACCGTTTCCGGTGACTGCATTTTTTTATGCCACGAGAGAGCCATTTTGGTCGTGTTTTGGTATTAATTTTCATTCTAGACACAGGAAAGCATAAGTCATAGAATAGTTTAAACAAGTCATGGAAAATTGTAAATGCTTCATTTGCATCACTAGCTTCATACACTTCGTGAAACTTAAGTTGATCAAGGCAATTCTTAAACTTTAATAAATTGGCTTTAGAATAGAGTCTTCTGCGCACGAACCAGTAGTCAAAACAGCAGGTCTTTTTTACTGGACAAAATAAGATCTGAGCTTTATGATCAGACAGCCCCAGCTCTACAATGTCAGATTGGGCACCGTGAATGTTATGAAAGATGTTATCAATACACGAGCCACTGTTGGGTCTTGTGGGTTCGATTATAGATTGTTTTAAATTAAATCCAATTGTTAGCTGCTCTAGCTCTAAAGTATGCCTATTTCTTTTTAACATATCTATATTAAAGTCGCCACAAACCACGAGTTAACGAGTTAAGTTATTACTCTTCGGCACTCTATAAAGACACAGTATAATTAAGTTGTGATCCAATAGCTCAATTGCACAGGACTCAATAACATTGGCGATATTAAATTTCTGAATTGTTGTTATTATTTCATATTTTAAATTTCGTTTCACCAATATACACGTACCCCCTCTGCGTTTGTTACGAGAGAAATAAGTTGCTAGGACAAAGTTTGGGATCTGGAGAAGGTCTACGTCATCCTGTATCATATTATGCTCTGAGAAACATAGTACATCGATAGTTTTGCCTGTCTCTGCCAAGTCATCCAAGCCTAAATAGGTCTGATTTCGAAAGAAGTCCGCTTATGTTTTGGTGCAATATAGAAATACGGTTATAAGCGAAATAAATCATCGCAATTATTATTGCTCACCTTGACTGGTTCTCTAGCTGCAGAAGGCGTCTCTAACGAAATATTTACATTTAAGTTAACGTCTGTTTGAGTGCTAGTCGATGTGATACTAGCTAGTGAAAATCACGTAGTAAAATTAAAATCGTTACACAGGCATTTATTTTGGTCTATTTTTCTTTCTTGTTCATTGGGTTGATGATTCTATATTTTTAATCAAATTAATTTTGGCCAACTTTGCCGCCTCAATGACGTAGTTAGTGGTGGCTACAGTTCAGACAGATTCCACAGTGCAGGTGGAATGGAGCAGGACAGGAGGTGATCCATAGTTTGTGTTGAGGCACCGCAGTTCCCTCTCGTAGAGAGGAGGCCTGAGGCCCAGCAGTGAGAACATTAATACGCTGACGACGATGATGATGACCGCAGTCATACACCCTGCTTCATCGGAATAGCCCACCGGACCGAGTTGTATCTGCATAGGCCAACCTGGCTTCGCAATCGCTTTGTCTGTTGCTGATAGGAGTGTTAAGCTTGACTCACGCTAGATCGTGTCGGGTTCAAGCCAAGTGTCAGCCGTGCAATTTTGTATGGAGACATTCACGCTTACTGAGCCACAGACAATGGATTGTGTTACGGCCGACATTCGACTAGGAAACCGGCACGGTCTAGCGTGCGTCATCCTTTATACGTAGTTCTCGGCAACAATGTCACACGATTTGGTTCGTAAAATGCAATTAGAAAAATATGAATTGAAAATGAAGCCTGGCTATCTTCGAAGAACAGTACTGCTGACCAGGGCCGGCAGTCTCGACAAAGACAACGACAAAATCGTTAGCTTTCGGTTGCTAATTATTAACGAATTAATTCGGTTGCAATAATGATGCTTGCGATTAATGAAAGTCTCTACATTCAGAGACAAGCATCATTATTGCATCCGAAGTTAGCGATTTTTTCGTTATCTCTGTCGAGACTGCCGGGCATAGTCCGTCTGCTAAGCGTAGATAAGAGCAGTTTCTGTCAAGCCCATCTTACATCTCATCTTCATCTGCCAAGTTCCAGTCTAACCGGATCCAGCTGAATTCCAGAAACAAATCAACTAAAGGGGCCCATCTGTCATATAATAATTGAATTCTATTTCTATTTGGTTTCAACATAATATGCTTTTGTTACAGTATAACACTATGCCTGGCTGGTTTGCAAAAACGAAAAACCTACTTTGTTTCCTATAAAGTTTTGCCAGCATTCAGATATTCCAGAAAATGTTCACAACAACAGCAAAAACTGACAAAAGATCCGCAAACTGGCTGAGATTATTTGGATGAATATTTGTTGAAACTTTTGCTTCACAACTCTTGTAGTTCATTAACAATACTTTTTGTATTTTGTTGTTGTTCGTCTGATATTTTTATTAATGTAGATTTTATTAGAAAAAACCTCTAGGTTTATTAAAAAGTCTACTTTTTCACTGACAATGATTGTATAAAGTTAGTTTGATATGGCCCATTGTTTTTAGCAACATAACATCGCGCCAGTTATACAACAGCATAAATTACAATCTCTGTTTTTTCTGATATTTACTGATAATAGATCAGTAATTACTATATTTTGTGGCTACTTACCTGGTTTTATTTTCTTAAAACCTTTTTTTTTGTCATTCATAATAGTATTTTGATCAGTGGTTGAATTTATAACAGAATACAACCCAAGTTTTGCAATCTGTGGCTAGCCGAAGAACAAGACAAGGGGAAACTTTAAGAACACCATCGTCACATATACGTGACAAGCTAACGCGTGCCCTGTACGGGCGACACAAATATATGACAAAATGGTACGTGAAATTGTTGCTTAACGTGGAGGGTGGCCGCGCGTGCATTTTTGTTCTGGTGTTCAAAAGGATACAGACAGGGAAATTATTGATGAATAAAACAACAGAGTCATGTTATGACGACACTGCCTTAGTGCACTTTATTATTACATCATTATTACGCGTCAGACAACGCAAATATAACAATCAATTCAAAACAATGCATTAATTCTCTATACAACTACATTTTAAAAATTGTGTATATTTATATCACATAGTGTATGTTTTTTTGATTTTATACTCATTACTATTCGAATTTTTGGATAATTAATTTTTAAGTTTTTTACCTCATTAGTTATATTTTTGTGTTATATAATTTGTTTCAGGTACCTACGCACTATATGACTGAAATAAATAAAAAGAAAATCTAGTTTAAACATGGGTATAAGAAAAAAATAAAGAAAATGGTGTTATAGTTTTTCACAAGATTTTACATTTTTACCCGACATTTCGAAGACGAATGATTTAAGGGTAACAGGGTACCCAATAAAAACTTAATGAACTAAGCTGTCGAAGTTTCTGAGAATTCGAAACGGCTTCATTAATAAATTGGGCCCGTAAAGATGCCGAAAGAAAAATCCCTAATTATTATGTTGATAATTAAACTTTCTTTGCTACATTCATGTTTTAATTAGGATTACCGAGGCTTGGAAATAACTAGGTAATTTTAAAAAGCGGATGTGGTTCGCATTTAGTTTATTTGTGACAAATCATCGGTTAGTAACAATTTAATACTATAAATACGCGAGGATAAGTCATAATTTTCCTTTTTTCTCTAATTCATCAAACTACCGATTAAAATAGTTCATCATTTAACAAAATAATCTAACTCCGTGACTCAGCAGAATTTTCTCCGAATTTTAACCGACTTCAAAAAGCGAGGAGGGTGTTTGACCCGAAGCTTTAGTTCACTGACTTTCTGAAACGCGAGCCGCACCCACTTTATTTACCTTTCTACCCGTACTGGTTTCGACAGAGGTATATTTTGTATATTAAAGACTCCTTTATATTATTACACACGAAAAATTCATTCTTATTTTGAAAAACACAGGGATATTGTGGAATTCGTTTCAAGGCCGGTTTGCACGACAAGTCACTATATGTGTTAATTAAGCTATTTAAACTTAGTTCTGCTTCTGTCAATCGATTGAAGACGACAGAGGGAGACTAGTTTATTAATACTTATGTTAAGCTTGTGTTATTTTGTTTTGTTAAACAAAAAAGTGCTATTTAGTATATCAACTATATGGTGTTCACGACACAAGCCTTGTTGCTTAGCGTGGCACTTGATGGCCCTGTGTGTAATATCCAGCGATATTTATTTATTTATAAAATGCTTTAGCTGTGATTTATGATGCAAACGGGCCTAAACGTATTACAATTTATTTTGTTTTCGACTAATAATGTGTTTCACATTCACTATTTTTAGAAATTGTAAAGGTTTTATAAACGAAAATTGTAGACATTTTTTTTGTCAATGGAAATTAAGAACTAATAACATTACAAGAGCACTAATCACCACTTAACCAGAATGATATGAGAAAACATTCGTAACATGTATTGTCGTTTTATTATTATAATAACTTCTTAATACTAATGTATAAACTATTACTAAATGTTTTGTGTTAGTCTATTGATATTTGTATTGTTCTTGAATAAACATTTATTCAAAGTTTATACTTAATTACGAATAATTGAATGTACTCGACAAGCAGTGAAGCGTTGTGTGAAGGGGGCATTCAGCTAAAAGAGGGGGAGAGGGGGAAGGGGTTTGGGTATTGCAAGTTACAATTCGTGTAAGGAAGAGATGGATAGAGTTTCTCAAGGGTGTGTTCTAATACCAGTAATTCAGGGAAACTCGATTACGCGTTGATCTTGTTACAATTTGCAAGATTCGCTTAGTGTCACTAAATCTGATCAAATGACGTCCCTAAATGATACAATAGTACCTACAACTGTATTATGAGTACTTTGTCAGCCCCAGGACAGACAAATATCCATCCGAAAAAATAACAGACAAATGATGACCATCATCAACCTAGCCTTTTCCCGACTTTCTTGGGGTCGGCTTCCAGTCTAACCGAATGCAGCTGAACATCAGTATTTTACATGGAGCCACTACCTATCTGACCTCCACACTCCAGCTTGTATTCGGCACCCCTTGATCAGACTGCAAAAAAATTAATGGACCAGCCTTTAAACCACAACAAAAGATTATTTGGATATGAAATACGAACACCTTTACTAGCCAGTACGCTAGGTAGGTACTTGTTAGTAATGAACACACCCTCTACTCCGGAAATAGACCAGCTTAAAGGATAATCCAGCAAGGGACTGACGCAGCACATTCTGCCAATGAGAATTTAGATAAGGTTTCATAACATATTTCAGTGCCTGGTAAATATGGCTGAGAATGTGTGAACGTGTATGAAATGGGTCAGGAAAAGCGGAAAAGAATTCAGTTATAGGCGACACTTAGATGTGACCCGCACACTTTTTATTATTACGGAATTTTAGAATAAAGATCTTTATAGAGTTGTCGATACACCCAACGTAACCATATTAAATATTGATAATTCAAACAGCGTTTTCCATTCTTAATCAGAACACACAGAATAACTAAATACTTGAAACATTAGGCAACTATTTCAATTCTTACAATATTTCCATTATAGTAGCAAAGACTAAACTATAAAATTAATATTAGCATTATCAAGTTGTAATTAACTATTTCATACAAAATATTGTAGCAAGCGAAACGTATAACTAATTATTACTCTAATATTATTAACCATTTACCTAAAATTCAGTCACATTCATCTTAAACAAGCACTTGCATATATTTGCTCTGAAAATTGAACACTTTACATAACAAATTATTTACTCACGCGATTACATAGATATGGTTAGGCGTAACCAAGAATTTCGTTAATGGTTTTTGCGATAATAAAAATGGAACTTTGTTAGGCCATTAGAAAGTATTAAAATTATTCGATGAACGTAAACGAAACAAATTTTCCTGTTTAAATATTATTATTACTATCTAGTAGATATTTCAATTATTATTTCCGTGTGTTATTGACATTCGATTTACTGTAGCTTTTCCGTATATATCATTGATACGGGTAAAACCTCTTTTATTTCATGCTGCCTCGGTTCAGTTTTCCGACTATTTATGTGTTTTGTCACCGACATATTCCCAACGTAGTCCCCTGTTGTCTGGCTCCGTGATATGGCCCCTAAATCCGTCACTACGGCGGATAACGCTATTGAAATCCCCAACATAATTGATTCAACATAGTCTGCGCGATGCGGTAGCGAACATTTAAATGAAATATCAAAAATAATTTGTTACTACTCGTTCCTAACACTGCCACTATTTTTATTATATTTCAATATATAGACACGGCCCCTATACATTTATTATTTTATAGATTGCGTTACAGCTCTATGTATATAATATCTATTTTTTTCGTAAAGTGCATTCAAAAGAGGTTAATTCTGATGATATTAGTACCCATGATACAGACCAACTCATTATCCACTTGATTCCCGTGTTCCACCATCTTAGTCTTAACTTAAAAATAACAAGAATTTATTTAAAACTCGACTAATTGGTAAAAAATGTCTACATTTCGACACCTACATTCTCATAAGGCTTCTTCGTAATAAACTCCTACGTTGATCTGAAACAATACAAGCATTCAATGAGTTACCAATACTTACCTAAAATATTTCGATAGACGAAATCGGTTTGAAACTGAGAATGTTTCTGAAGTTATGTTCACAGTTTTCTCTGATTTTTTTGGAAACGAATTCAATGTTTCAAGTTTCAGGGTTCTACGTCAATTTTATGAATTGTAGCTGTGGTTCTGTTGAAATTACTACAGAGTTATATCCGACTCGTCACTGTAGTGTCATTTTGCAACAATAAAGGTCTCAGTAGATATGATGATCAGTAGGTATGATAAACCTGATATTAACTCGTTGTTTCATTCATATTTTAGTAATTTCAGTGGAATTCTAAGTAAAATAACAAATGTTTATAACACAAATAACATCGTGCCTATTATTCCCAAAGGATTAGGCACGGCATTTCTATTGTAGGCCGATACACCCACATTTTACCAGTTATTAATAAGTTGTATGTAATATGAAGAACATACATCTACACTCTATTCTGCTATTAAGAAAATCACTATGGAAAAAGTCAATAACACTTTCCCTGACCTGGTATTTGAACCCAAGACCTCTCAAGCAGCAATAACGACCAACGAACCCGTCTCCAAATCAGTCAGATATTTGCAACAGATACAAAAAGCAAAAAGGGTAGTGGTAGACATAGGCCCTGGATCGAATGATTTGGAAGTCATGGGGAGAAGTCTATCCTTAGCTGTAGGATGAGTAAAGGTGCCTTTCCGAGACGGGCTGCAGACCGTAAACTGCAAACGACAATGCGGCCAGCGACAGACATAGAGATTCATAGAAACAAGTGGTAGTTTGCGGTCTGCAGTCCGTCTCGGAAAGGGACCTTAACAGTAACAAAAAGGGTATACTCACATAATATATCAGTGCTTATACTACACCACATGCACAGGACAGCTGCCTTTAGCTCTAACGTTGTCTAGCGGTGGCGCGATCACCACGTACGTGTCTCGACTGGCAATAGGAACCTCCTCATCATCCCCCGCGAACAGTGGCGGCGGGGGGATGACGTCATCATCCACCTCATCTTCCGTCACCTCGGACCTCTTGCTCCTCCCAGGCATGTAGTTCATGACGCACGTCACCGCGATGAGAAACAGGAAGAATATGAACACCACATCGAACATGATTAGAAAGTTCAGCATTACAAGTTGCATGTCACTGGCTAACTCCCCTCACATTCTGCGCGCGATAAACTGAGAGGCTGCTCTGCTATGCTCATCTTATAGCATTGTTGTAGTGGTTTGATATCTGGAACAATAGAACTTAGTATTAAAATCACAGCCGGAAAAGTATTCTTCCTAGTTCTTTGCACAGCTAAAGACCGACGAACGATTTTGACCTTGAAGAAGTTGTTCCACGACCTTTATGAACTTGGTGGGTTAAATTGATGCTTTGATGGTTATAATTCTGTACATACGTCTCACAGTCGCGAACAATATTTTAATCAACATACAACCTAGTCCTGGTCTGCAAATTGCAAAAAAAACCTAAGAAAATTTGAATTTCGAGATGACTCTCGAAATTCAAATTTTCTTCCTGTTTTTTTGCAATTGGAGCACCGTATCCAGAAAGTTGGCAACCTGTCAAATGTCAACCTGTTTTAATTAATTTTGAAATATTACTGTTTGAAAATAAGAAATGTGGCTAACTAGCGAAATAGAATATTGATTATTATGAAATGTAACCATTCATTCCACTACCTAATGTATGTGAGTATGTATGTACGTAATGTATGTACGTATGTATGGATTATATGTATTAAAGCTGTTTGGAAACTTTTCGCTCTTAAAAGCAGTATTTTCATGAAGCGACTGCCAATCTGCATGTATTTTAAAACATCTGTTTATTTTTACCCTATGTTCAAATAAATAATGAATTTGAATTAGATCTGAGCTTCGTAACGGTTAATGAGATGCCTTGGTGATCTACCCTCCTTTTAGTGTAGTCGTGTTAAACACGAAAAAGATATTAAAAAACAACTTGTGGAAGAGCGACTGCAATACGTTGACTAAACGTCTCGATGTCAATCGACTTTGTAATTCATCAATGTCTATTCCGATTTTCAACGATTTCTCGAATTTCTTTTATTCATGATTGGGTTCAGTGATCGCTAAGTATCGAACTTTTTAACGATAATCTCGATCATCTATCAATTGTCGAACATACGTTACTTAAAGTATATTGCCTATTACACGTGCTTCATTTCAGCGTATAGTTCATTGACATGTACATAAAATACCATCTCTTCCAAATTAAAAAAGAGTATGATCTCCAATAACCGTTACGATACCCATTCTAAGAAAAGGTTTCGGGTAAATACTTCGGCTCAACAATATAAACGAATGTAAAACCAGGCAAATTAGCAAATAAAATATCCTTCTCCAAATCCTGTAATATGCTTTTTCGAAGTCTTACTTGGAAAAATGATCCGTGAAACATCGAGTTTTCCGCTCGGAAAACTCTAGTGCGGTCCCGTTACATTGTTTTCACGAACAGTTTAATCTGGTTTTAAAACGTTAAGAATTGGCTGCCTACCTCTGATACGCATTTTAATACGGAATTACGGACCTCACTTTCCGGAATCCGCAAAGCTCTTCGTTTTAAAAACCATACATTTTAATCGACTACCTTTACGATTACCGGCCTAAGTAAAACAAATAAATATTTATTTCTGTTTCACATTTGCATGTTAACGGAACGAATAAATCGGGAGGAGGATTCATTCTCTTTGTTCACGTAATGGCTGTAACTTTGAGATTTATGTACTGAACCTTTCATTGACAGTATCTTATATGTTTTGTTACTGAAACGTCGGTTCGTATCATGCCTCGTGTCGGCGAAAAATATTTTGTTGAATTTATTGCTGAACATTGGCAGGCTCAGGGGAAAAGATTTTAGATGTAGGTTCAGTCACCGCTTTTAAAGTGTAGCAACTATTTAAGTGTAGCCTTAAGGATCCTAAATTGGATAAAAAAACATCACGCCTGCAATCTCCGAAGAGGTAGGCGTAGACATACCTAATAGTAAACACAAGTTATGTTTTTAAATCCCTTGTAACAAGGGCCAGCCTTTTGCTATCATCCGGACACAAATGCAGTATCCAACCACAAGACCAATGAGATAGTACTTCATTACTCTTTATTTCAGTCTATGAAACAAAGTTCTGAACCTTCGTTCTGAAAACTTTTTCAAAATTCTATGACCATATTATTATTTGAATTTGAAAGCGAATATCTCTAAGGTACGAATAAAGCAATTACACTTTTAACATTTTCTGCTCTCATTTTTATTCAGAATCACATTTTTATCTCAACAGCTCTCTGCGAAGAGAATGAAAAAAAGTGTTGTCAACATAAAATACGTCGCAGTACAAATGACGTCTATCCTTTATCAAATATTATTACTTTACTTGTGAAAAGTTCGCGAAAGTTTCTTACATTTGCAAGGCCGAAGGGAAAAGGGCAAATGTTTTGTCTTTTGTATAAGATATCAATTTGATTTGAAGTAAAGGACACGAAGTTTCTTGATAATAAAGTTAGTAGTTCGATGTACCTCCTTCTACTCGCTTGACAATCTGCAACACTCGCTACATTTAGACATTTACCCCACAAAGACACCCTCACTCATACATCTACGTTTACGGCTCACACTTCACTCAAGAAACATACTCACTCATACACATGACTCCACACCTTCTGCAATATTATAGGTAGGCATTTTAGTTCTCCTTTGTTTTTCTTTTTTTTTTAATTTGCTTTTAATTTTTGTAATCATATTGTTTGATTCATACTCTCACTCGTTATCGCTGTAAAAGCTGATTCTATCCTGGACGGGGGCCTGGTGACCTGTAATACAGGTTTTTCCCAAAAACCTACATCAGGCACCAGTCTCTCACAATGGTTGGATACAGCATAATTTAATGACATTATTTTGTAAACATTAATTTTAAGTCAACTTTGTGAGAGAATAAATGATTGAAATTGAAATGTACTGAACAGTGATTTCGTTACATTCGTGTATTTATAGTTTCTGTACATATAAATATACTGATGTATCAAGCTATATATAGTCGTCGATCCCAAAGTTAGATGAAGAGCTGGAGGGGCGGTGTTATCAGAAGTGGGACTTATTTCTAGCTTACTGTTGCCCGTAACTTCGCCTAACTATTCACCTATTAAAAAAAGTCACCCCATGTCCATTTTTCAGGTCCTGGGTTACCTGGCTGTTACTGTTAATTTATATTATCCCAATGCCGGACAAAGGCCTTCGTTCGTTCGTTTTTCAATTCAGGACCAATGTGACCCACAGGTCGTTGGTTTTGTCCACCTTCTCCTGCAAAGCTTACCGCGTCGATTAATGGCTGAGTCAGGGCTCCACATCATGGTTATTTGGGCCCATACACAGCAAACATTGCCGGTCCAGTCCCACTTTATCTTAATGGATAGTTGTAAGTTATCATAAATTCATTACAATCTCTTCTGTGGATTAGGCGTGGAAAAAATACAAATAGATCGATAGACAAAGAGATCAGACAGATAAATATACTTTCGAATTTAATTAGTTTGGATACTTATTTTTCGAGCGGTCTCGAGTATTGTGAACAAACGTAAATAATCAATTGGCCAAATTAATTTGTTATTCATTCAACAATGATTTCCCAAACATTCTTTATTTCGTTATCGGCTTTGTAGTCTCCATTTTGAATCGTAATTAAATTACCGTTTCAGTGGAGTTAAAATGAATTCGACAGCTAGAATCTGTGTATTAATTAAAATATGAAAGTTTTAAAGCAACACTCAAGAACCTCATTATTTTTAAAGCAGCTGAAGCAATCTATGAAATTCGTGGGTAACATTCTTTGGGTCCGTTTCTCCGCTCGTCTAATATCCGCAGAAATCGTTTGACTAAAACAATGGTCTTGGAACTCGATTCTACTTTTACACGCCGCCATCTTTGGAGTTTCTTGGATATGAAATTTGATTTATATGATTCAGAAATCTTGTTGATTTAAACGTTGGATCTTCGGTTCGTGCTGACAATTTAATTTGTAGGTTCGGTAAATCTGTTTAATGCCCTAGAGCAAACAGCTAACTACTTTATGGGTGCCCCTCTGGAGACTTGTTGATCGCGAGAATTTTGCTATCTCGTTTTTGGACGATTTCGTTTCTTACGTATTTTCCATTATCATTTCGTATGGTAGAACCTAATAGTTACTTGTTATATAAACTATGTGATTTGTAAGTAGTCATCAAAGACAAAGAAAGAGAGTAGATAGATTTGTCTGCTCCTATCAATTTCTTTTCCATCCATCCGCGATTCTCCAGTCAACCTGCGACCATCAGCAAGCGCCATGATCACGGGTTGACTGGAGAAATATCGGGAGCTCAACATTATGAACAATCACGATCTCGTGATTGTATAATATATTCCATAAGTTACAATATAAGTTTAGTTTTAAATCGTGAAAGCTTTAAACAGTGTTTGGTTTAACTTTCTCTTAGCAAGAAAGGAATTGTCTGATGAGATGACAGGTAATAGAGAAGTATAGAAGACTAGCTTCTACCAGCGGCTTTGCCCGCGTGAAGTTTAAAAATTGTCCCATGGGATCTTACTACCGGGATAAAAAGTATCCTATGTGTTAATCCAGGTTGTAAACCATCTGTGTGCAAAATTTCATCCAAATCCGTTCAGTAGTTTTTGCGTGAAAGAGTAACAAACATCCATACATACATCCATACAAACAAACTTTCGCATTTATAATATTAGTAGGAAGTAGGATGACATGCATGAGAATGATGACTAACTAAATAAACCAATACGAATATACTGTTACTGCTCGGCCAAAGTTTCTCTCAATGAGTTTTAGCTCTTAAGAATATTTGGTTTCAACAAAATATATCAGAGTTATAATTACATTTTATTAAAAACTAGCTTTTGCCCGCGACTTCGTTCGCGTGGAATAGTGACTTCCGGCAGATTTTTGGTTTTACCCACATTGTCGACTCTTGACCAATAGATGGCGCTGTATGTCCGGAATAAATTTTATTTTTTATTTTATTTTTTGTAATAAAAACTATCCTATGTCCTTTCTCAAGTTCCAAACTATGTCTGTACCAAATTTCACACAAATCGGTTCAGTAGTTTAGGCGTGAAGCAAAGACAGACAGACAGACAGAAAGACAGACAGACAGAGTTACTTTCGCATTTATAATATTAGTTTGGATTTGTATGCCTTCGCGGCAAATCATAGCGCTCAAATATGTTTAACCTAACACCTTTATGTTAATACCTATGTTTAACAAATAAAGATTCTGATTCTGAAAACGGTAGTAAACGATAAGTAACAATATCCACTATTTTCAATTTCAAATATCCTTTACTTGATACTATTCACACAATCCAATAATATTGTCCGTAGTTGCAAAAAAGAAAATAAATGCCTACGTAATACTAGATAGAAAATAGAACTGCCTACGCAACCAACAACAAAAAATAGACAGATCTTTTTTGCTATTTTCATGCCAAAGTTACAAGATAGCAACAGGTTTCTTATAAGTGGAGATTGTAGAATGGATTCGGTTTTTTCAGTTATTTCGGGGGGGTGGGAGTAATTTTAAGATTCATGTTCGCCAAAAAGATGACGTGCTGATTATCTAAAAACAGCTATTTAAAACACATTTTTGTAGGGGAACATGTCAAATTGACAGCTGTTTTTAGAAAATCAGACTATTATCTTTTCGGTAAACATAGACCTAAGTCTATATCATCGTAAGTTTCAAACTAGGTCATGTTTCAAGAAGATAGGTACATTACATAAAGCTAGTCCCTAATATGACACACTGGTGAGTTTATCATTTTGTAATTTTTTCCCGACCCACGACTAACTTACGTACCAGAATCAAAGAAAGTGAACTCTGTAAGGTTTTTAATCCGTCCTCTAGTGCTGGTAATACGAAATAAAGTATCTAATGTTGAAGTGACTTTTACCCAGTCTTACGAAGATATTCAAGTTTTAGCTTTTTACACGTTTTCATACAATACAAGTTTAAAAATAAAATTTTACTCTAAATGCCTATATGACACTTGTTCTATTCAAAGCATCCATTACATTAAAAATATATTTTTTTTTGTGTTAAGCACGGTTTACGTTAGCGTTCCATTGATTTTAAACAAAAAAAAAGTCGTTTGCCAGTAATAATTGTAGGGCAATGTCACTTAGTTTGATGTAAAAAATGCTTTATGATTGTCGTATAAGCGTTAGTCAATTTCGAAATTCTATCACACAAAAATTTTGTCGCACTGGCCTGATGTCGATCTCCAGTATGTCGCACGAGCGTGCAATAGAACTACGGTGAGTGTTAGGCCGCGTTCCGAGATAGGCTGTTAACGATATGAGCGTCCATAAACCCGTTCCGAGTTACCGTGAGTGCGATCACAAGCGCGATATCGATGTTCCTTGAGTCGTCATAGATGACGTCATGACACGCGCCATCTTGCGATAACACCGACCATGCCCTAAAGAAATATCACCGTGAGCGCTGTCAAATGACCTAATGACAGATCTTAGCTGTCATAATCGTGAAAACTAAATCGGAACGCAAAATATTGATGTGAGCGGTGTGAGTGATTATTTCATATCTCGGAATGCACCCTTTTTTTTTTTTTTAAGGATGGGAAATCATCAAATGACCCCCCCCACTCTGGGCGGAGCGGGAGGGAGTGTCAGACTCTTACTGACTAAAAACCATCCATGTTCCTTCCTCGCCTTTTACGTTCCGGGGCCGCGGTATCTCTTTCGAACAGGCCCGCAACCCCGGTCGGAATGCACCCTTAATCGCACATTCGCTTGTCGAGCTCACGTAGTGCTTGTACACGTAAATATACTTAATGAGTGTACAACATAATTTTATATTCTTACCACTAAACCGTTTAAGCTCATTAATGCCAAAGTTCATAAGCGTAAGAGTACAGCGATTTACGTATTATCCCTTCTAAGGGTCTTAACGAAGTTACAGGCTAAAACATTAAACGTTAAGCAGGTGGAAGGCCCGAATTATGAGGGTTTGCGGCTGTAAACTAAGTTAGCCGTAAGAAAATGTAGCGGATGGCGTGGTCAAGAGCCTTTGTTGGTTGCGATCCTGCAATTTAATTTGAGGCTTAGATTTAAATTATTTAAGTCGAAGATCGTTTTAGGTTTTATTTTTAGTAAAGGTGAAAATTACTTTAACGTGGGTTTTAAGGTCCAGTCTTCGGGGCTGGCCAAGTAGGATTGAGATTTTTCGTTTTTCATCTTGCCGGAGTATAGATTCGTATTCGGTAAAGGCAATGCACACATTATTACATGAGGCTAATTCATTAATGACAGAATCTGGACATTTCTGGCATATTTAATAACTAGCTTCTGCCAGCGGCTTCGCCCGCGTGAAGTTTGATAATTGTCCCACGGGATCTTACTACCGGGATAAAAAGTATCCTATGTGTTAATCCAGGTTATAAACTATCTGTGTGCAAAATTTCATCCAAATCCGTTCAGTAGTTTTTGCGTGAAAGAGTAACAAACATCCACACATACATCCATACTTACAAACTTTCGCATTTATAATATTAGTAGGATAAGTAAAATCCTAAAACTATAATAATTAAACTAATGTCGAATATTAGTAATCCGTCAATGACATCTAAAGCCGTTTCTTAAGTTTTATCGAGAAAAATACCTTTATCTCCAAATAAATTGCTGGACAAACTATGTAATTTAGGATTACGAAGTTTAAGGCTGTGAAGGACTAGATCTAGGCCCAGATTTGTGGACGTGAGAAAAAGGTAAATACTCGCGGGTATATACTTTTTCTTAGGAAAACGTACCTACTTTAGTTCTAAAGAAAAACAACTCTACCTCGTTTGGGTACCTATACTTTCCAGTTGAACGTATTCTGTGATTATATTCTATCTAATCAATGATTGCATTTCTGTAAAACTCAGTTTTAACGTTTTTCCCCATAATTTACTAGCGGAAGTTACAAATACTTCTCGTGAAAATATTTTGACACCCGGATGTAGCTTCGCTGGTAATAAGGACGACGACGAAGTTGTATTAATTCACAAGTTTAAGTATTTACAAGATTTTTTTTTTAAGTTTTGAAAATCCTCATGGATACCCTACGTTTTCTTTGTTGAGAAGAGGCCTTTGCCCAGCAGTAGACAGTAATAGGCTGGTATTATTTATTTTATTATTTACTAGCTGACCCGCGCAACCTCGTCTGCGTCACATAAGAGAGAAAAACGAAAAGAAAAAAATCCCCATTTTTGCGACATTTTTCATTCCTGCTCCGCTTCTAATCGTCGCAGTGTGATGTTATATAGTCTAAAGCCTATCTCGATAAATGGACTATCCAACACAAAAATAATTTTTCAATTTGAACTAGTAGTTCCTGAGATTAGTGAGTTCAACCAAACAAACAAACTCTTTTGCTTTATAATATTAGTATAGAGTATAGATATCCGCCAATGAATGGCTATCTTTTTCCCAACTATGTTCAGCTTCCAGTCTAACCGGATTCAGCTGAATACCAGAATTTACATGGAGCCTCTGTCTATTTTCAGGCCTTTCATTGATAAGCTAATCAATTCATTTACCGAACTCAACAGCTCGATATCAGTGAAACAACAGGTAAACTAGTTACCTAATTCACACTTGGTTATTGGCTATACGAGGGGCTATAGCGTGCGATCCTCATTAGGCTAAGTACTCTCTCGCGGCTCTCGGTAATTGGGAGTTTGTTTTACCGCGTATCTACCGATGGGTGGCTGTTGAGAGCATCGGATCAAAGGTATTGTCGATGAATCTTTTGTAGCTAGGTGTTGAGATTGTTATTTGTGCATAGCTTGGGGGAAAATCAGGGATTTTTATTCGGTTATAAAACAAAGTACATCATGTTTTCCGTAAAACTCTTATTTTCCTTTTGTCTTTTTGTTTTTAGAAAGAAAGAAAATGCATTTGTTGCCCGCACAGGATAAAACACATCAAAATTATCAGTATTTAAAACTTACTAATAAAAATGAAACAGAAGACAAAATACTCCTATTTCAGCATGGTGCATCAAATATCAAATCAAGATGTTTTTAGCCCACAAAACATCAGTCAGTGGGCTAAAAACTTCGGACTATTAGTTAACCCAGCTAAATCACAAGCTCCCATTATTGGTGGCAGATACTTCATCAATTTATTAAATCATTAGTCCCTCCCGCCTGTTATGTTCGATGGTGTCGCTATAGCCTTCTCCAAGAAAGTTAAAGACCTAGGTGTATTCTTGGACTGCAACCTATCTTGGCACGCTCACATTGCTGAAGCAAGCAGGAGGGTGTTTTGTTCGTATCGGTCACTTAAGCGTCTTCAAAAGTTCCTGCCGTTTCAGACTAAAATTACTCTTGCTCAGTCTCTCCTTCTTCCTCTTCTAGACTACGCTGATGTCTGTTTTCTTGATGCGACTGAGGAACTTTTTGATAAACTCGAACGTCTGCAGAATTTGTGTATACGTGTGCTTCATATTCGGGCTTCGAAGTACGACCATGTGTCGGAATTTTGGAAGCAGCTGAAGTGGCTACCTATTCCGCAGCGTCGAGATTTACACAGTCTCTCTTTTCTCTTTTCTATTCTTCATAATCCTAAAGCTCCTTCGTATCTTCGAGAGCGCTTCGAATTTCTTGTTCCTAGAGGTAAACCCTGTCGCTCATCATCATCTCTTCTCCTTCGTTTCCCTCCCCACTCCTCTAGTCGGTATGATGGTTCTTTTACTGTTAGTGATCTGCGCCTTTGGAATTCGCTTCCACACTCCTTGCGGGATAGCCCGTCGTTTGAAGTGTTCAAGAAAAGAATAAAGGAACATTTCCTGTCAGCATGATTTTAGTTTGTAAAGCTCGCCGTTGTACATAATTAAAGCTATATTTTCTAATTTTGTGTGTATTTTTCTTTATAACTTTTGTGTGCAATAAAGAATAAGAATGGTGCTGTAACATTACAAAAAACATCACAGCGCTGGTATTCTGATAGGGCCCAAAGTGGAGGTGATGCCAAATACGGATAAAAATAAAAATAAAGTGCACACGAATAAACAGTACAAATAAATTAATGTGTGAATTATAAAGAAACTAGCTTCCGCCAGCGGCTTCGCCCGCGTGAAGTTTGAAATTGACCCATGGGATCTTACTACCGGGATAAAAAGTATCCTATGTGTTAATCCAGGTTAAAAACTATCTGTGTGCTAAATTTGATCCAAATCCGTTCAGTAGTTTTTGCGTGAAAGAGTAACAAACATACATCCATCCTCACAAACTTTCGCATTTATAATATTAGTAGGAAGTAGGATATATATAAAGATTTTTGGTGCTGTTGTTTCTTGTCCAATCCTTTGTTTGATCACATTGCTACTGTAAATATTTTCCATTTTTTCTTGGACTAACTCCTACTCATTTTGAGGTGAGTGAACCTAAAAAACCCGACGTCTGCAATACCGGACAGATTTCACCTCCGGTCCTTAACCCTTCGGAAATCGAAATCGCACAATTCGTAAGCAAATTTCCCGCAAGCCGGCACTTAGGCTATGGCGGTTGGAATCTTGACAGGCCTGTCACACATCAGCTTTACGTCACTCACCAAAAAAGGTGTCAAAGGGGGTGGGGAAAGGGGGAAGACCCCTCCTCAACGTCGTGACTGATTGTAATCCTATCCCATCACATATGTTTTGTCTCCAAACAATGTCAGTGTTCTTCGTACGCTTTGTTTTTGTTTTGAACAACCTGTGTTAGGTTTAAACCAGATTAACAAAGTTTCAGTACTCTGCACGTAACACTTGATATACATACAACGTTAATGCAGTGATTATAATGCACCGTTTTAGACGTTCACGGTTTTACACTATACTTTAAGTACTTACGGGATTATGTACGTGATTATCTTGTGTTTTTACGAGCACCCGATATTTACCAACACGACGACGCTGTTGCAAGCATCATGATCGCGGGAATACTGAAGAGGTATGCGGGTGGGATGAAAATGATTAATTATGAGCAGACAAATCTGTCTACCTTCTTTCTTCTTTATGTGTAGTGATTATAATGTTAAATTTGGCGTACATACGTTAAGTGGCCAGATTATAGCGGGTTATATATTTTTTATTAGTAGCAGCATAACCTTATCAATATCCCACCCGTGCGTATGGACCAATTCGGTCAGTAAGTAGATTATCGAATGAATATTAGCTATGGAAAATACTTTCACATTGTCATACTGGGTCGCTCGATATTTCAGAAGCTTAGGCCTAAATTCTTGTCGCGCGAGTAATACATCGTGTTCTGTATAGCACAATACTGCGACGCTGACGTCAGCGGCGATTGACAGCCATATTTGGTTCTTGCTAACGTCACATCCGACCGTCAGCGTGACAAGAATTCAGGCCTGAGTGTTATTTTACTACACCGACCTATTTAATCTTCCCTATCTAGAGGAACTCGGAATCTACTACCTACATTTCAAACATTATAATATATTTTAAAACGTATGTCACACACACAAACACACACATTACATACTGTTCAGTTAGTTCAAAATACGCCTACAGTTATTGGTAACAATACACACAGAGTTATGCAAAGCTTGGTTCAAAACACCCACACAACAAACACTACATCCGTTCCAATTTCTATAGAAACTTTATCAATGGCAGAACAATAATGCATTCTATACTGTTCTGTTTGATGTCTTGTCTTCTCTCTACTATGGAGAAGACATTGGACTACAGAGTATGGAACAGGAACTAGAGACGCGAATGCTAATATCACCTCTGGTCGCACAGAACTTTCGGCTGTCACTATCATAGTAAAAAACAGCGGGGTGTTATATTAACTTCTAGAATGTCTTAAGTTACACAGTTCGACTTAAGCTATTGTCTTACTATTGTGTCTCTAATTAAGACATTCAAAAGGGTGTCTGTGCATGTGTCTGTCACTGGCATCGTAGCTACCGAACGGATGAACCAAATTTGATTTGGTTTAAGGAACTTCGTTCCAATAAAAATAACCCTTGTAATTACGACCCAATGTGTCGGGGGTTTTCAAATTTTAATTGTATGTAATAACTTGTTTTGTTTGTATCGTAAACCAAATTTGAGGAAGATACGACGCATTCAAAAATACGTCACGCCGAGGTATAATTTTTAGTGCGTTCTGACGTCACGAGTCAAAGATAAAACGCATCAAAACTCGGGAGTGGGGCTCCCGAGTTTTGATGCGTTTTATCTTTGTCATTGATTTACAAAACTAAAAAATACGTGTCTATTACAGTACTCTAACTGATGGACTAAATAGACTTCTAATTTATTGATGGTTGAAAAAAGCATATGTCCGTACCTATTTGGCTAAATTACAACGCGGCGTCGCCGAGGATTCTCTGTACTCTGTGGCTCACTCAGCAATGTCTTCAAACAGAAACAATACGACTCAGGAGTGCGATTCACTAAGGCAAAACATCTTTACAACCAAGAAATCATCGTTGTAACATCAGATGAAAACTAATTGGTATTCTTGAGTTGAAACTGCGCGATCGTAGCGACTCAACGATGACGACGGCGCGACATAGAACTAAAATATGGTTCCGAATGTATGAAAAACGGTATTCACAAACGCAACACATCCTAAACTTCGTCCACCACCACATCTTTGACTTCGCTTTTACCTGTCAAACAGTAAAGCTTGTAAATTGTAGATGATTCCTTGGTTGTAGACTATTAAAATGTAAGTAAAACAAGTTGTTCTTTTAAATTAACGTGCTTAATATTGTTTTGTATATCGTATTAATTCCTGAAACGTATAAATACCTGTTTTTAATGTTTTAGATGGCAGTTCGTCTTGCTTGTATGATTTTTTTTTTGGACGAAGCTTAGCGTCAATTTAATTTAGAAAAAAGGACGTCAAGCACATGTGAGACGTGGATATGGATCTTCTTACTACGGATATAAACTAGGTTGATTGTAGAGCTAATTATACAATTGGAAAAAGATATTTCTGGTGGCATAACAACGTTGAAACGTTGAAGAATTAGCAACCGAACCAAGGTATTACTACTTAATTAATGTACTTAATATAAATTACTATACCTGCAGTGGAAAAATGTCTAAAACTTACTCTTTTTCCAGGTTTTATGCACTCGCATTTTTAGCTAATGGGAGTTACCAAAAAATATGTGAGAATGCAAGAACCTATATCTGCAAGCATCTGCCTCGAGGGCTATAAGAACCATAAAAGATGCCATGAACCTCCCATTTATAATTGAATTACACATAAGATTTCCTCAAAATACAAACAAAAGGCAAATTCTCAAAGAAAAGTAAGTATTTTTTTATTTTTTACTAAGCTACTTTCAAGAATCAAACTATTATGGCTATCTATTTTTGTTAGATACTTAGATAATATTTTAAATTGTCTATCCTTATCGTCCATGTGGCGACACTTGGGGCCTATGTCCAGCAGTAGACGTCTTTCGGCTGAAATGATGATGATAATGATGATGATCCTCCATTTTTTTTTAAATCTAGTTTGCTAAGTTAAAATAGTTTAATGTTATATACCGTTTATATTTGAACCGATAATATTAATATGATATGTGATTATTAAATCAATTAATTTTACCTCAAGTTGCCTGAAACACAGGATTACCTAGTTCAGGCTCAAAATATGTGTGACTTTGACATAGATTTAAGAAAACTGTAAACTTTTGCCTTATATTTTTGCAACCATGAGCCTGGACCACGGGAAGCATACTATGATGTTCTACATGCCACTGCATAAAATACTGCATAACGAAGCTTTGGATAAAGGCAGTTTTAGCTGGCTTTTGGTTCATCATGTTCTTCAATACGATCCAGAGATGGTGTGAAATTAAAGCCTGTTGTGTGTGACAAAACATTTACAATCAAACAGAAGTTCCTCCAGCGGAATTGTGATCCGGTTACTACAACAAGAAAGTCAGAACTATCAGTGATTTGGACAGTGCACATTTCACTCGAGGTTGTCTAACTGATAGACTGACGTAGACAAGTTAACACTAACAATAAACTTATCAATCAATCAAAAACTTTATTTCGAACAAGAGTCCATATGGATTAGTAGCGAGTACTTATGATATTACTAATTCAGGTTATAAGACAGTTTGTTTATTAAAAAATATAGTGTATGTTAAATACATAGTTAGGTGTATTGTTAATCATAAAATATAGAAAATATATGTTTTTTAAACTTCATATTGTAAAGATAAAATTAGTATTTATAGTCTAACAAAATAATATGTAGCTAGGAAAAGTCATTTTAATAGAATTAATCTATACTTATAATAAATCTGTAGAGAGGTCAATTCTGTACATGAAATATATTTACAAAATAACTATCGGGGGGTGATTAGTGATCGATACTGATGCCAAAAATGCAATCAGTAAAATTTTTGTCTGTCTGTCTGTCTTTCTGTCTGTCTGTCTGTCTGTCTGTCTGTCTGTATGTTATTTATAGAAAAAAAAACTACTCGACGGATTTTAACGAAACTTGGTACAATTATTCTACATACTCCTGAGCAGGTAATAGTATACTTTTCATCACGCTACCATTAATAGGAGCAGAGCAGTGAAAGGAAATGTTGGGAAAACGGGAGAAGTTACTTGGTTTTTTTAGCTTCCGTCGCGTGTGCAGCCTTAATGGTTAAAGCTACATAGAAATCATGTATAACGGAAATATTCCACATAAAATTATATAAAAAATATCCCAAGACAGCATATGTCTATCTTTTATAGTTGACTCACAATAACACGTGTAACTCCCGATAGCTTAGCAGTTCGGAGATTTGTTATTTTTTAATGATAAATGATCTTTATTTTGTAAGTAGGTTTTCACAAACACTTTTACACGTCAATTTTTTTTTAAACTAGATGGGGCCGGTGTTTCGTACCTGACTACTCTGAGAAGAAACATCCGAAACAAACTCAGAGGTCATAGTCTCTTTTGAAGTCCAGACATAATCTTGCTCAATTCACATGAGGATCATGTAGATATGTTAGTGTCTGAAATGGTCTTTTGAGGAAAGAACCATACAGATTTGAGTAAACCTGTCCAGTCAGTGCAAGCATTTGTCAGTTATCGTGTAGCTCGACTTATAACACAAGGAGCTCAACGAAACGACGAACAATACCAAAGAAAGGACATTTGGGTAGGTCGCTTATAGAACTCAAACTGCCAGACGGTTGGGGGGTAAAAAAATAAAAATAAAATGAAATGTAACCCACATGGTCCTCACATTCACAAAAGCGCAAAAAATAAAATAAAATTAATAATAATTTACAAAATGAATGTCAATAAAAATACGATATGTCAAATACACACACATAAAACAATAAAAATTAACTAAAAATGTAAAAAATAATAAAATACTGAACTAAGTATTCATGTCAAGTCATTAAATGTCAAAAACCACAAGTAAATATTCATGTCAAATACACACACACACACACAAAATAATAAACAATAAAGTAAAAAAATAATAATAATATGCATTCATGTCAAAGTGTATAAAAGAAAGGAATCAATAATAAACAAGCGAAGTCCGAAATTTCTATATTCGCAGAGCAAATTTCGTTGGAGCAGCTTAATCCCAAGCCTTTTTATCATCGAGGTAGTGATTAACATGATAGTAGGCTTTCAGGCATAGCTTCCGTTTTATAAACGATTTGAATTTATTTAGACTAAGTGCTTGAATATGGCTCGGAAGTTTATTGTAAAAGCGTATACATTGGCATCTGAACGTTCCCCCTATTTTCTTGAGCCTCGTAGCAGGAATAACAAATTTGTGTTTGTTTCTCGTATTTATGTTGTGGATATCACTGTATTTTTTAAACAAATTAATATTTTTGTGTGCGTACAAAAGATTTTCATAAATATATTGAGAGGGCATAGTAAGAATATTAATCTCTTTAAATTTTTCTCTGAGGGAGTATCGGGGACTTAATTTATAAATTGAACGAATTGCCCTTTTTTGCAATACAAATATAGTCTGAATATCGGCGGCATTGCCCCACAAGAGGATACCGTACGACATCACGCTGTGGAAATAACTAAAATAAACTAAACGGGCTGTTTCCAAATCAGTTAAATCACGAATTTTTCTAACGGCGTATGCTGCAGAGCTAAGTTTTTTTGACAATTTGTGTATATGCGGGCCCCACTGAAGCTTGGCATCCAAAGTTATGCCTAAGAACACTGTGCTGTCTTCCGGTTTCAACTCTTCATCCTTGATAACTACACTAGTTTCCACTTGTCTTACATGGGGTATCGTAAACTTAATACATTTGGTTTTTTTCTCATTCAGGAGTAGATTGTTAACATTAAACCAATTAACGACTTTCGCCAGGGCGCTATTAACATCATCCGTAACTAACTGCTGACGTTTAAGTTTAAATAAAAGAGAAGTGTCGTCTGCAAACAATACTATATCATGATTATCCTTTATGAGGTAAGGCAAGTCATTTATATAAATGAGAAACAAAAATGGACCAAGAATTGAGCCCTGGGGTACCCCCATTCTTACTACGGATCCGGGAGATCTTTTCCCGTTAACATCAACTCTCTGAATCCTATCACTCAAATATGAAGTAAGAAGATCCAGAGAGGCGTTACGGACTCCGTAATGGTGTAGTTTCCTGATTAAAGTTTCATGAAGAACGCAATCGAAAGCCTTGGATAAATCGCAAAAAATTCCCAAAGCATCGAATTTGTCCTCCCAAGCATTATAAATGTGTCCTAAAAGTTCAACACCGGCATCAGTAGTTGAACGACCCCTTGTAAAACCGAACTGTTTTTTATGCAATAACTTATGTTTATTAAAAAAACTTTGCATTTGTTCCAAAATTAATTTTTCAAAAATTTTACTAAATGTTGGTAGTACTGAAATAGGTCTATAATTTGTGGGGTCTGATGTACTACCCGATTTAAATAATGGTATTATTTTACTATATTTCATTAGATCAGGAAACTCACCACGGTCAATACAATCGTTAAATATTACTGCTAAAGAAGGAGCTACAATGTTTATAATAGATTTAGCCACGTCCACAGAATGACCCCATAGATCGGCGGTCTTTTTAACATTTAAGGTGTGAAAGATTTTAATTATATCTTTACAGGTTACATAATGAAAGTTAAATTCGGAATCAGAGACTGAAACGTTTTCCTTAAGTAAAGACTCGGCAGCAGCAGGTGACGAGTTTAGCGATTTAGTAGTCGATACGGGAATATCCGCAAAGAAATTTTCAAAGGCCGTAGCAACTTGATTGTCTGCATTTAAAACATTATCGCCAATAGCCAGGCTGATGTCACTACTTCGGTTGCAAGACCTTCCCGTTTCGCTATTAATAACGTTCCATGTTATTTTAATTACATTACTACTATTTTTAATTTTTGAACTCAAATAACGCGACTTTGCTATAAAACAAACTTTTTTAAATAATTTAGAATAATTCTTAACATACAAATTAAATTCTATAGTGTTTACATATGTCCGCTCTTCATACAGCTCATACAGTCGTTTTCGACTCTTATGAATACCAACGGTGGCCCAGTCATTGAAAGAAGCGTTACTATTAACCGAGATTGTCTTAGGGACAAATGTGGTTTCAAATTGTGTGCAATACATACTAAAAAAATCGTTATAGTGTTGATTGGGATCACCATTGGTTGACAAAAGAGGTAATTTAGATATAAGTTTAGTTTTAAAAGTTTCCAGGCGATTTTTACTTTTAGGATTAACAGTGATATCTTTTTTAGAAACTTTCTTGTCCACATTTGGAATTGAGATCAATTGCCCACAGTGATCTGAATCAATTAAGTTAATAATCACTTTTTGGGTAGGTATAATATCAGTGTAAATATTATCTAAGCAAGTAGCACTAGTTGGGGTTATTCTAGTAGGCTCAAGAAATTTGTGATCAAGATTGTATGACTGAAACAGGCTTATAATTTTAGAACTTAACCCAGAAGTTTCTAATAAATTAATATTAAAATCACCACAACAGATTATAGACTTTTTGGAACTACTGATTTTATGCAATACTTCATCCATTATCCTTTCAAAACAGTCATACAACCCTGAAGGAGGTCTATACACACTTAATATAATAAGCTGCTATTTCAACTGTTCGCTCAACAGATAGGCTAACAATATCCTTGCGGTCTTTAAATTTAAGCTGGTTATTTACTAGGATTAATGCGCCGCCATGTATAGCATTTACCCTGCTGAATAAACTACCAACCTGGTGATTACTGAAATTGAAAATTAATTGATCATTTTTTAGCCAATGCTCCGTTATACAAAGAATATCTATGTTATTACAATTCAAAAAAAGTTCTACTTCTAATTCCTTGTTTAAAAATCCTTGAATATTTTGGTGAACCAAGTTGATGCCATTAAAATTCTCGAAACATTCGCCTGATTCATTACCTGGCTTCCTTATAATGTTGCAAGAGGTTGCCTCTGTTGTCTCAATTTCTAATTTAAATGATTGACTAATTCATTCACTGTGATCAAACTATTGACAGAGTTATTTAACTGAATGTTGCATTGTTCAACAGAGGCACCTTGATTAGCCAAGTTCTTGGCTGTAATATAAAAATAATATGATAGCGACACAGCTACTTGTCTTTTACAATACTTGGAAAGATAGCACCTGTCCACAAGATATCTATCTTTTGTCAAATAAAAATTGTCACCAGTATAATTGTTGATGTCAATCAAATGAAATACATCACTATTAAATGTCAGATCATGCAATGTATTATTAATATTATATCTAAAGTAATTTTCTTCCTGTGGCAAACTTTTACTATATGGAAATGTGAACATTACAATTTTCCTTAAACTCAGGTTACTTAGTGATCTATAATATTGGAGTAATTCTCCTTTATTCACATTACCCCTATTACCAACAAATATTATTAGTATAGAATCCTGGTTGAAGTTGTAATTAATAATTTTCTTCATGATGTCATATAAGGAACAACCAGGCATACAAAAGTTCATAATTGAATGTCCGGTATTATTATATTTGTTTACTCTTACGTTTATAATATTCTCACTCAACCCCAATTTTGAAACTTCACGCGGGCGAAGCCGCTGGCAGAAGCTAGTAATAAATAAAACAATGTTTTAACATGCATTTTATTTATTTATTAAATCTTGAATTGCACTACTTATGAGTTGTATTAATTTATAATGACGAAATAACTTCAAAATAGGTTAATCGAGATTTTCTCGATTATACTCTAGATAAAACATAGCAACACTGACATCGTCTTTCTTTTCATCGATGAGGAGTAGATCGTCGACGAGCTTAAGTAGCTTACTGAATACGGATTTTGTCAACGTTGTTTTCAGAAGCGATATTTACGATGTCACATCAGTGAACTCGTCGTTGTTAACATCTGTGAAGAGTCTGTTAGTGAATCGCATAGCTGATTCTGCGGCGTGTCAATCAGTCGTGCACAGAGAATCGTTTACGAACAAATAATTAGTTTGAGTTTAGTGGTGAGGTCAACTGGCATGACGTCACCAGTATGTTACCGTATTGAAGAATAATTTAAACCCGATGGGGTCATCTACCGAGCTTTCACGTATGGCGTGACTAAGGTCCATGTTCACCAAAAAGATGACAGACGTTTATCTAAAAACAGCTGTTAAAACACACATTTTTGTATGGGAACATGTCACATTGACAGCTGTTTTTAGAAAATCAGGCTGTTATATCTTCTCGGTGAACATGGACCTAAGTACCTGTACTGTGGAGGTTAGACATTCAGTTGTTCCATGTAAAGTACTGGTATTCACGACCCGAATGGCGCAGCGGTAGCTAGGCTGCCTTACGTTCTTAGGGTCCCGGGTTAGAATCCCGGTAGGAGCAAATGTTGTTTCCAAGTCATGTGTGTTTATTTGTGTAATATAGAATGTATTTAAATAGCCAAATACCAGAGGAGCTCGTGGCTAAATAATATCAGCCGCTCGGGTCGATCTTTAGGTTAAGCCATGCTTACCTAGGTTGGTTTGTGGATGGGTGACCACCCTTACATACCGAGTTTCCTCCGTGCTATTCCGTTAAGCCATTGGTACCGGCTGTCATTTGTCCATCTTTGACAGTCGTTACAGGTAGTCAGTGGCCCTAAAAGTCTGACACCAGGCTTACCAAGTGGTATCGTATTTCCCTGTATTAACTCGGTTGTGGAGGTCAGATAGTCGCTCCATGTAAAATACTGGTATTCAGCTGCATCCGGTTAGCCTGGAAGCCGACCCCAACATAGTTGGGAAAAGGCTAGGCAGATGATGATGAGAATGTATTTAAGAAAAAGTATCCATGTAGTATTTTAACTATCTGGTGTCCACGACACAAGCCTCATTGCTTCGTGTGGCACCAAATGGTGCTGTGTGTAATGTACAGGAATATTTATTTATTTATTCAGCTACGTCCGTTAGTCTGGAAGCTGACTCTGGAAGATAGATGTTGAAGTTAATACCTACTTATGAGGAAAGGGGACGAAATGAAGAATTCATTCTTAAATGATCACCTCGTTTCTAAGCAATTATTCATTAAACAAATACAATTGACGCTAAAGGGTGGTTTACCCCTGAAAATAGAAATAAGAACGAGGTTGGACGACGAAGCCGCGGGCGAAACCTGTTTCAACATGATTTATTATTGACGTTTCCTTTAGTCAATACCAGTATGACATTTCAAAATACAACGTACCCATATAGTTGGGTTTGTACCTATATTGGGTAGGTAACCTTAAAATGAAAGGTATTGGGTTAGGTTAATATTGGTTTGTTTAATCAAATATTGATTGTGTTATCTCGAGGTTTAACAAGAACCCATCCAATCAAGCAAAAGCAATTGTGGCATTTATATTAATTGTAACTTAATTAATTGTGAGCATTCTGTATAAGAAAGGTAACATAACACAAAGGGTGTAAAAACTCTCTTAAAGAAGCCGAAAGGCACTTGTGCTCCCCAATCATTGCGATCACTGTTTTGTTTTACACTATACCTGGGAACCTTCTAGCTACGAAGATATAGGGAGTCAAGGTTCCACTTTTCGACAAGTTTTCTTCTTAATATAATTTATAATGTAAGATTTTTACTTTAAATATCTCCTCGACCTTACTATTCAATTGAATACATAATATATTGGATTAATTAATCCATCAGCACAATGTTCTGAGAGAGTTACATTGAGTTCTACCAAAGAAGATGATTTTTCACCAAAAAAAAAGTAATTCCCCAGCAATAATTTTTGCGTAAAGTTACTTTATTTTTTATTTTTTTATTGTTTATTAAATAAAGAACAAAACATAATATAAATATAGGAACATCACAAAAACCTCAATAGGACCTTAGTTTGATGTACAGAAAGCTTGGTTGACGGCTTCGTGGTAAATCTGTTTACACCATTTATACTCATGCTCTTTTCCCATTGGAGTAGGCAAAACCTGCTGAACGCCACCTGCTTTGATTATCGATTGATTTTTACATGGACCGTAATGGAAAAATATTTCCCAACTTATAGTGGTACAAGGCTAATGACAAGACTAGTATTCTAATTAGAAACGGTTCAACTTGTAGGGACACAATGTAAACGCGAAAGGCAGAACGCTTGATAAGCAGAAATGCATGTGAGTGAGTCAGTGAGACGAATATACGGCCCCACAGTTACTGCGCACTAAGTGTAATTGACGTCAAATCTTCATTTCAGCCGAAATACGGCCACTGCGGGACATGAGCCTCCCCCAAGTGTCGTCACATTGACCGGTCCTGTGCGACAAGCATACAGCGGATTTCCTCAACCTTCACCAGGTCATGAGTCCACCTAGTGGCAGGTCTTCCCATGCAATGTCATCCGGTTCGTGGTCGCCACTCGAGAACTTTTCGGAAATAACGTGGACTTTCCTAACCTACAAAGAGGACTTTGATTTAGACGACCCGCAGCCGCCAATACTCTGACAATGCCAGTGTTCGCATAGGGGTTTACACACAGCGCCATCTAGTGCCACACTAAGCAAAGCTTGTGTCGTGGACACCAGATTGTTGATATACTACATATATACTTATTTGTTTGTAAATACATACATATGGAAACAAATGTCCATGCTCATCACACAAACATTTGCTCCTAATAATACCTATAACGCGAAACCTCTAAAAATTGTTCGTCGATTGTCTATTTTCGAGACATTAATCGAAAACCACTTAGCCGTTTGACGTGAATGATTAGAAATTAGGTGGATATGGACAGGTCCATTGCGTGGATCCCTGGCTTTGTTTCCCATTTCGGGCATATAGTGCTAATCAGATTTATTATCTGAGTCTGTTTCCGTAACTGCTCGGAGTTTCCATTTGTGACTGATCAAAAAAAGAAAATAACTCGCCCTTAAGAATGTGTTATACATAATTATCTGGAGTAACGAGTCTATCTATACACCTCTGTCACCCCTTGACAACACAGACGAGATATGAATTTTTATTTTAATAATTAAAAAGTCGACGAATCCATCGCGACACCTTCTGGCTGTATCAGGGCTCGGTTAAAAGCTGTTTCGGCAAACATGAGACATGCGGCAGGCGTAGCCCGCCCAGACTAATTTCAGCTTAGCGGCTTTTTGAGGAGCGTCAGTAATTGTGTTAAGAGCGCAGTGTGGCGTTGCGTATACATATAGACAGTTCAAGTTAACCGCCTTGATCGAAAAACTGGAAATTATAAATGTAATATAATATCGCTGGACATTAACACACAGCGCCACCTAGACACTAAGCAAAGCTTGTGTCGTGGACACAAGATAGTTGATATACTACATATATACCTTTTTGTTTGTAAATACATACTTATAATACATATAAACATCCACGACTCGGAAACAAATGTCCGTGCTCATCACACAAACATTTGCTCCTACCGGGATTCGAACCCAGGACCCTAAGAACGTAAGGCAGCGTCACTACCACTACGCCAATCGTTTGGGATTATGGGGAGAGGTCTTTGCCCAGAAGTCATTACACTGCTGTTAAGTAAAAGTATCAACATCGTCATCATCATCTGCCTAGCATTTTCCCAACTATAATAGGGTCGGCTTCCATTCAAAGTTTTATTAAATAAATTCTCAACGTCCTCTCAACTATTTTCTCCCTCAATGATGTTATTACAAATTCCGTTTCATAAACCCAAGCCGTGCAAGTAATGTAGCAAAAATAACTTGCCATAAGTTTTCGACCTAACGATCCAAAATGAAACTAGTCATCATATCGATTATAGATTATGTAAAATAGGCTGCCTCTAATATCTGAGATATTCTGCACACCTTGTATGTTATAAAATACACCCCTATTTTGCGGAGCCGTGTCTGTTGTTTTGGAAGAATGAGAGAATAACTAAGTTATTTATTTAGGCCGGCGTTATTTGACTTGTAAATTCATAATAGTAATTCGAAATTCAAAATACAGCTACAGAATACCTTAAAACTTACGAACAAATTGTGACAAGTAAGTTTAAGTGTTGCTTATTGTTATGTCGTAGCGCTACGCGTCGTGCTACGGCGTAGGCGCGTAGCACATGCGTTTCGCTCTGAGGCCACGTGGTCTTCACGTCTTCAAAACGACAGGATTACTATTTTAATTATGTCGATTAATCGAGTCTACCAATTTATATTTCTTGAAAATACACAACATAATTTACAAAATCAATATTAAAATATTAATTTGTTTAAAAATTGCAGATTTATTTTCGATTTTCCTTATTTATGCCGACATTATATTTCATTTGGGAGCGTATACTTGGGTCACGTAATATACGGAAAAGTAAAAGCCTCTCGGGAAATCATAGCAACGGGTAATATATCCAAACTCGTGCCTACGTATAGACGAATCATAGTCCACTCGATCTAATCGTACTACAAAATATTAACGTGTAGTTTTACGTCTGAATTTATCAGCTGTGATGAGATAATATGTAGATTGATTCGGGCAAATGATCTCAGATGATACGTTAGTATGGAAATGTGCCTTTTGTTTTTAGGTGTGGATTTGGTAAGAACTAAACTTCAGAGTAGGTGTTAACTGGTCAAGTTCTTATTTAAGTACCAGAAACCAGCTTTTAGTTTCCCATTTTATATTAAACTAGCTGACCCACGCAACTTCGTCTGCGTCACAAAAGAGAGAAAAACGAAAGAAAAAAAAAATCCCCGTTTTTGCAACATTTTTCATTCCTGCTCCGCCCCTTGATGTGATATAGCCTAAAAAGCCTTCCGCGATAAATGGACTATCCAACACAAAAAGAATTTTTCACCCAAACAAACAAACAAACTCTTCTGCTTTATAATATTAGTATAGATTGTATATTATTATAATGACGTTAAGCCCGGCTGTCAATTGTAGATCTTGAACAGTCGTTACAGGTAGTCAATGGCCCGAAAGTTGGACAACTAGTCTTACCGGACCGTACCATGTTAAATATTGGACGAAAACGCAAGTGATACATTTTATAATTACCACCCAATAATAGAATGTTAAATTTCTAGTATTAAACACAAACAAACAAGCTCGACAAAAAGAGTCTTGTTTTTCTTTTCATCTTTGACAAAGTACGGGAGATCATCTATATAGTTTTGGTAAAGTCATGTTAGTATGTGATAGTATAGAATAGAATAATCATTTATTCGCTAATGGACAGCACAACACAAAAGAGCAGCACATACATATAGATTATAACAACAAACAGCTTAACAATTAATTAAAACAGCTCAACTGCGCTGAGCATGCCCATAACGAAACGGTAGCCAACTCAGCATATGCTGGGTGTAAAACACTCAGCGCTGGTGGATCATTGTAGAAGTACCAAAAATCAATCAACTTATTCCAACCACTGCTTATCATATATTTGTGCCGACTCAGGCCGCGTTGGGTAGTTCCTGTATTGTGATAAATGGTCTTTCACTCGACTGCGCGATCGGTACAGTCATTAACTACAATTTGTATAAACTTTGAGCTATAGTAAACGTGGGTTCGCTTAAGGCCCGGTATACATTAGCGTCGAAGACTTGGCAGAGGATTTTTGGCAATACATTATTATGTAACGTACACTTAAATTGATTTTTCTAAGTCATACTGCCATTGTGGCAATGTATTACGATTTATTATATTAGTCACAAAATGTTCATATGTCTAGCCTTTTCCCAACTATGTTGGGGTCCAGTCTAACCGGATGCAGCTGAATACCAGTATTTTACATGGAGCGACTGCCTATCTGACCTCCACAACCCTGTTAATACTGGGAAATACAATACCACTTGGTAAGACTGGTTGTCAGACTTTTCGAACCACTGATTCCCTTTAACAACTGTCAAAGATGGACAAATGACAGCCGGGACCAACAGCTTAACGTGTTTTCTGAAGCCACGGAGGAAGCTCGGTATGTAAGGGTGGTCACCCATCCACAGACCAACCTAGGCAACCACGGCTTAATCTAAAGATTAACCCGAGTGGCTGATATTGTTTTAGCCAGGAGCTCCTCTAAATTAGTCACCTGTTTTGGATTTGTTTGTCGTAATTAGAATCTGGTTGGATTAGGAGCTGGCCAACCTTCAAGGTAGACGATGAGGATGTCTGCATGATATGGCATCGTACCTGTAATCCCCGGAGGGTTAGAAAGAACCCGTAAGACGAGGACGGGGCACGGGCAAGACGCAAACGGGGAACCGTCCCGATTTTTTAACGCACGTAGAATAAACGAGTCCCGGACGAGGCGGGGCGCGGGAATCCGTGGCAAATAAGAAATTCTTGATGGAAGAACCCAATAACATTTTGCCTCATGCTTAGTAGTTGCGTTTCCGACCACTAGACCAAAGAAGATGACTGGACTTCTAAAAATCACTTGCCATGCCATACCACCAGTGTGTCCCGACCTTTAAACATCAAAACACAAAGCCTCGTTTCAATTAAACATAACTTTTGGGTAGCAGTACGTAGTTGCTTAATAAAATTTAGGCACGCACCTAATCCCGACTTAGGAATAGTTAGTGTGAACTTTGATGCGATACCTGCCCTCAAAATTGTTATTAACGGATTTTAGATTTAGTCTAAGGTATTATCCTGGACTTGAAGTATATCACCCAGTACATACGGAGGGTCAAACTTGACGAATGGAGCCTTGTCTTGACTGACAGGAGTAATTTAGTAAGGAGGTATGAGTTTGCGAGGGTTTAAGGTTTATGTAGGTAAGCTAAGAATAGTTACAAGGCTTAACCCTTTTGCTCCCCCATGGTAACTATTCGTCTTCATAAATCACTCGTCACGGCAAACATGGTGAATATCATTTCCAAATAGTATTTAAGGCGATTACATAAGCTAAACGCGAGTTTTATAATTACTAAAAGTATATGATTCACTGCTATAAACAAGACCAGAAAAATATATGATATTTTTCAGGATATATGCTAGCATGATACTGTTTTGAAAACATAATACAATTAATTTGCCTCGATAAAAAGAAATCACGAATTTATCTCTAAAAATATCTTTCAAACAATAAAAAACATACTAATATGCATGCGATCATTCTGATTTTTTGGCAAATAATTCTACAAGCAATATATTAGCATGGTACTGTTTTAGTTTTTTAATCCAATCAATAGTTATTTTTGTAAATTGATCGAAACGACTCATTTCGTGCTATTTGTACAACCACTTTGTAGTGCAAGCTGTTTAGAATTTTATTCTAACAGCATTTCAAACGAAGTTTGAACCACCACAAATAGAGTTGCTAATTTAGCTCGTCTAAGCGCCTTAAATCTGCGAAAATGGACGCGTAAAACTTAAGAAATGTGGCTTCCTGCCTGTTTTAACTAACAATAGGGAAGATCGGAATAAATCCGTACATAATTATAATTCCACTGTCGGTATTTCAGTAGTAACTGGGTTGTGGGGGTCAGATAGGCAGTTGCTCCATGTAAAATACTGGTATTTAGCTCAACTCCAATATAGTAGGGAAAAGGTTAGACAGATGACCATGTCGGTATTTCATCAATTCGACACGATATTTTTTTTTATTTTTTATTGCAGGCTGCAGTCCGTCATTTAAGTTACTAAGTACTAACATAGGTTAAGTTATATCGTTGTTAACACAGTGGACCTCTCTGTAGTCTGAAAAATAAATAAATTATTATAATATATTAAGCCCAGGTGACGAATATACGACAGCAGGCCTACTCGTAGTGAAAACGGACGTAAAACAGAACTTTTGCGTATCAGCAAACGGTCTATCTGTCTTTTGTCCGTTAGCTCCATCTCGTACCTACAATAATTAATAAAATTCGCGGTGATAGTCCTTGTGTTTCTTACATAGAACCTCAGTTCAGTAATTTTATAAATAAATAAATATCGCTGGACATTAACACACAGCGTCATCTAGTGCCACATTAAGCAAGGCTTATTTCGTGCACACCAGATAGTTGATATACTGCATATATACTTTTTATTTGTAAATACATGCCTGATATATATATAGACATCCATAACTCGAAAACAAATGTCCATGCTCATCACACAAATATTTGCTCCTACCGGGATTCGCACCCAGGACCCTAAGAACGTAAGGCAGCTTCACTACCACTACGCCATTTAGGTCGTCGAAAGTGAATTTAATAAGCACCCTAATTCTAGGAACGTAAACTTAAAAAACAAACGTAGTGAGTTAAATTTTAACGTAACGTTAATGACGCTCACAGAGCGCTGACAGTTCCCTCATTTGATAAACTATTCTTGGCCCAAAATATCAGTCCTAATTTAATAAGAAAGCAGCCATATAAAGGTACCTCCAAACACGTCAATTTCCGAACCGATAATAAATGATGCATCAACTTCGAGGTCGAGTAAATGAAACTATATCTACCTCCCTTTCTATTACAATACTCCGCCATCTTTGTAAACTAAACTTACTTTAATATACAAAATGGAGGCTTTGTCCGTTACTGTCTATGAGTGACAGCGGGGTTTCGCAATGACGTTGCACTTTAGTAATGATGTAGAATTAAATGGAGGGTAGAATGGCGGCGTATATTAGTGTGGTGTGGGAAGAGGCATTTACTTTGGTGAATGGAATTAAGTGGGTCGGAAAACTTTTGTTGGTTGGCTTTGAATTTTAACATTGTGGGAATAATTGTATAGCTAAGTCTATCCTAAAATTTGTATCTATCTGTATAGGTAGAAGTTTTAGAGGTCACTTACTAAGGAAGAAGTTCTATTCTGAAAAGCATAACATAACATGACGCCTGTAATCGACGAGGGGTAAGAAACAGGTATATCTATAGTACGATCGAACAAGATAATTGATTTACACTTTAACCCACAAATTACATTGCAAAATGTAAACCAAAAAGCTTCTTCAACCGTACTTCCACATTTCGCCAGTTATATGGTCCCATGTAGTATGGGGCGGGCCTATTGCCATCGATCGAGCACAAATACAGAAGTGCCACTTTTCACCGTACTGAGAAATTCCTGAGAGAAAAACCCAATAACACTTAGCCCGCGAATCGAATCCTGAACCTCATGCTCAGCAGTGACGCTTGCACCACTAGACCAACGAGGCAGTTTGATACTCAGTCTGTATTCTGAGTAGCTCTTACTTAATTTGGTGCAAAAGATACCCTAGTAATTATCTCATAAAACCTTAAATCCTCTGCTAGTTCTAAAAAGATTAGATTGAGGAGATAATCTGTCGAGATTAATCTATTAGTACATCAATCTTCTAAAAGAGTGAGACTTCCATTAATTAAAAGCCATACTGCTTTTCTCTATTCAATTTAAAAGATAATTAAGTACAAACGTAATCTCTATACAGACGAAAACTCGTAATAGCGCCACATAAAAATAAATAGTCAAATTATTTTCAGTCAGAGCTCAAGGCAATTTACTAGTTAACATATTCATTGTTACGAAAACAGGTTTACGTGGGCGTTTTCAAATAAAACCTCTTTTATTAAGGATACCGTACCAAATAACACGTCTTATTCGAATAACAAAACGGTAAGTTTATTTCGGAGCCAAATTCCGAAACCCGATCGAAGTCAGAACAGTCAGTGCATAAAGTTTATTGCTCACGAACTTTTTCCAACGTTAAAGCGACGTATAATAAAAAGGTATGTACTAATATAGGTAGGCGTTTCCGACGTGTTTTACTGACGGTACGGTACCAGGAGGTGACGGGGTCGTGTGATGCGGCCTTAACGAAAGAAAGTATAAATGAAACCATTTATATGGTGCTGTGAATGTATGAAAGGTGTAAATAAAACCTGAACGAAGCTGAAGGGTACTTGTTCTCCTCGTCATTGCGATATTTTTTTGTTCAGTGATATTTTTTTACAAGTTTTTTTTTAAAGTTTTACTAAACACTTACTCTCAATTTACTTTAGACACTTCCTTATCCCATTTACATTTAAATGCGTCCATCAGCACAATGTTTTGAGTGCGTTACATTGAGTTTTACCGCGAATCGTGAATTTTCACGCAATCATGTTTTCGTAGAGTTAGTTAGTTTGATGAACAGATTTCTTGGTTGACGGCTTGTCTGACTGTACGGGTATGACTGTACTGAGCAAGAAGGAATATTCACACTTTGACGGTTGGTTTTCGTAGAAATGTAATTACTAACTAGTATATTAAGAGAGCTCCCAGGCCCCGACTTACGAACAGTAAGTCGTGGGTTCGAACCCAGACAGGCGCATTACTTTGTGTGATTTATTTCATCACCGCTGCTCTCAAAAACAGTGAAGGAAAACATCGTGAGGAAACCGGCATGTCCTAGAACCAAAAAATTCGAAGACATGTGACATCTACCAATCCGTACTGGGCCCGCGTGGTAGTATATAGCCCATTCCCTCTGATTGAGAGGAGGCCGTGTCCCAGCGGTGGGAACATTTTAGGCTGATGATGTGTATTCAGGTGCTTAATCACCAATGTCACTGAAGTAGCCCGAAGAATTGCCAAACTTAAGTGGCAGTGTAAGTGCACGCAGAACGGATGGCCGATGGGGTTGAAAAGTTCTGGAGTGGCGACCGCGAACCGGAAGACGATGCGTTGGAAGACCTCCCACTAGGTGGACCGACGACCTGGTGAAGGTTGCGGAAATCCGTTGAATGCGACTCGCACGAGACCGGTCAATGTGGCGACACTTGGGGGAGGCCTATGTCCAGCAGTGCACGTCTTTCGGCTGAAATGATGATGTTGATGATTCAGTTGCTTTAGAAATTCTTAGGAACCGTCTCGTGGTAGTAATAACTCTAAGAGGTGGATGGGGAACCGACGCGAAAACGGTGACCACGAATTCTGTCAATCTTTCGTAGAACATAGCAATTTTCCATAATTTATGAAGAAAACAGCTGTATTCTACAAAAATACAAGACTTACAAAGTCAAAATGTATGGCTAAAAGCTGTTATTTTTACCGAGAAAAATTAAGTTGAAACAAAGTTTAGTTTTTACGAAGTTCGAGTTGTTTCAAGGCAATATATAAACATGGAACACCATCCGATTACCTGGTGTTTACTTAATTCGCCTGGGTTAATTCACCTAGCAGCATAAAAAAAACACACTTTCACACTTCACACTTTTTGTGTTGAACTTAGGTTTTACAAATCTTTTTAAGCGAGGCTAAATAACTTTGAGAAAAATAATTACCATGACAACGTTGGAACAAAAATAAACATGCTAATTATTTCTTATAAAAAAAGAAGAAACAAAAAGAACACGATCTTACGTTCTTTGTCTCGCCCCGGCTCTAGCCCTGCGGACTATCAAGTTATGTCAGATTAAAAATGTTAGTAATTTCTCTATGATACAATATTTCTCGTAGTTTTTTCTGAGAAGACGATACAATGCTTTGACTCGTTGAGAATAAAACACGATAAATATGCTGGTGTTGCTCATTTTATCAATTCATAAAGAAAAACAGAAAACAAAACATTTTTGAACTTATTACGAATATAATTTTCCTGGCGCATTGCTGCATTGCAGTAGATTTCTTAACTGTCTAGGGCTTTTTTATCTAGTTTTAGATAAATAATGGAATAAACATAAATAAACGAAGTGTGGTCATCACTGATGATTATTCTTCGACTAACATTCAGAAGTCGCGGATCGTGTTCGAAACACAATATTGCGCTCCAAAACAAATATAGCTGACGTGGCTCAAAAGGCTTCCCCACTGAAATGGGACTGGGCAGGTCATGTCGCATGCCGGACACACTGTGGGCCAAAATAGCAGGAAAGTGGTGGCCTTTTTTTTTGTTTTTACGAATGGAATATCATCAAATGACTTCTCCCACTCTGAGCGGAGCAGGAGGGAGTGTCAGACTTTTACTGACTAAAACCAATCCATGTTCCTTCTTCGCCCTTTCTCTTTCGAACTGTCCCACAGCCTTTTTCTGGGAAAGTGGTGCCCTGACACTGAAGCGGGGTCGCGGCAGGCCACGGAGGAGATGGTAGGATGAACTGGACAAGTTCCGTCCGAACTTGAAGGAGGACGCGGGGGTTCGCGAGATGTGGGATGAGTGCTGGGAGGCCCTTGCCCAGGAGTGGGAAAAATAAACTAGGATTAGTATAAAATATTTAACTGATAACATTTAACTGAATCAGATAGGCTTTCGCTCCGTTTAAAATACTGGTATTTAAAAGAATTCGGAAAACCGACCTCAACATACTTGAGAAAAGGTTTGGCAGATGATTTGTACGTTAACATTTGTAACAAAAACCGTATTCCAGATTATTAAGCACAGGTAATTATGACTTGAATTTCTTGGAAAATAAATAAGAGCCTGAGATATTTCCTTCGTGATAAGAGCCCACACCTACGATAAGGATAAAGTAACACGTGGGCGGCAACACTAACTTTGTTAAAGTTCAACATGATGTTCAAAGCGATGTATCATAAATATTAATTCTTGTATTATTTAGTGTGTATCTGATATTAATAACTAAAATGGGAGGATCATAGAAAAACACAAGTTGTATGTAGGTATGAATGGATAAAGCATTCGATATTTGAATTTTATTTCATTCCCTTCGTCATTAATAACTAAAGTGGGTGGATCATAGAAAAACACAAGTTGAGTGTATGAATGGATAAAGCATTCGATATTTGAATTTTATTTCATTCCCTTCTTCATTAATTACTAAAATGGGTGGATCATAGAAAAACACAAGTTGAATGTATGAATGGATAAAGCATTTGATATTTGAGTTTTATTTCATACCCTTCTTCATTAATAACTAAAATGGGTGGATCATAGAAAAACACAAGTTGAATGTATGAATGGATAAAGCATTTGATATTTGAGTTTTATTTCATACCCTTCTTCATTAATAACTAAAATGGGTGGATCATAGAAAAACACAAGTTGAATGTATGAATGGATAAAGCATTTGATATTTGAGTTTTATTTCATACCCTTCTTCATTAATAACTAAAATGGGTGGATCATAGAAAAACACAAGTTGAATGTATGAATGGATAAAGCATTCGATATTTGAATTTTATATCATTCCTTTCTTCATTCATGAACAGTTTTTTTACGACGATGACAGCTAAACAATTTCAACTTTGTGAAAAAGCATATTTCAGATTAAATATTCAGAAAAAAACGTGTTTCTCTTACCGAAGCAATAGTAGAATCGAATTTAATTCCACTCAATAGTTTTGAAGCTCGTGCATGAAAAACAGGCAAAAAGAGGTTTTTCTCGTTTCCAATCGGATGCCCGAACAATCACTTTTTCTAACTATTCCGATGCTCCCTCTGTGTGATGTCTATACGCAATATTCGTACATCGGAAAACGAAAATAAAAAGTTCGTCTGCGACAAAGCACCGTGTTAACTTATGTTAGGAAACATTTATTTTCTATTTTCATTGTTTTTAACGAAGCAAATACCTACATAATATATAAATCCGGTGGATGCGAGTAGCAAGGGACCGGTCAATGTGGCGACACTTGGGGGAGGCCTATGTCCAGCAGTGGACGTCTTTCGGCTGAGATGATGATATAAATTCAATAACGCAGACATTCATAATTATACTGTACATTTTAATTATCTCTACACCACACTCGAAATCTAACATTAGATACCACATTACACAACTTCAAGTAATAAATTTTGTTTTTTATTTTTGTTATTTCCTGACAAACATGTTCAACACAGCAAAGGATATAAATGGTAGAATTGCGACCAAAACTAAAAGTCATTTATTGAAACAAAATATATTGATAAATAAGTAAATAATCAACACTTTTAAAACATCAAACTTGAGACCCAAAACGCACGCCCATCGCCACTTCTCAGAAATTTTGGTAAGAAGTCCCGAAATGATTTCCCCAACAAGGATATTGGATGAAAGATTCGATCTTATTTTAACAAGGAACATCCCTCACGTCTGTGAGAAAATTGTGGCTAAATAAGAACAGCCGCTCCCGCCAATCGTTAGGTTAAGCCGCCCTTGCCTAGGTTCGTTCATGGATGGGTGACCATCCACTGCATACAGAGTTTTCTCCGTGCCTAGGAAAGTACGTTATGCTGTTGGTCAAGGCCAAGTAATTTGTAGATCTACATGTAGTGACCTGAAAAGTCTGACAACCAGTCTCACCACTATGTTCAGATAGGCGGTCGCTCCATGTAAAATACAAGGATTCAGCTGCATCCGAAAAAACTGTAAGTCGAGCCCGTTCGGAAAAGGCTAGGCAGATGATGATCCTCCCTCATTTCTGTAAATGTTTCATCGCGTGGTCGTCAAGAATCAGTTCAGGTTCCGTTCAAAACCGTTTGAAACGTTAACAGCATACTTGAAGTGCACTATCCGTTTTCCACGGTTTTACGACCTAACAAATGGAATTGCTATCCATAGAGATCTATTGGGTTTTGTACGTGATTCCTTTTCCTAATGTTCTCGGAATGAAGATCTTTCAACCTCTATTGCTTTAGTGTTTTAGGTATTTATTTATTTGTTGTAGAACTGCGTCGTTGGTCTAGTATTCGCAAGAGCGATTGCTGAGCAAGAGGTCCTTAATTCGATTGCTGGGTCGGGTAAAGTTTATTATGTTTTTCATGCGGCGATAAAACACTTTTGTGTAAGTGTTTTTTCGCCGAAATTAAATGGTTGCGGGCCTGTTCGAGGTTGCGGGCCTGTTCGAAAGAGATACCGCGGCCCCGCAACATAAAGGGCGAGGAAGGAACATGGATGGGTTTTAGTCACTAAAAGTCTGACACTCCCTCCCGCTCCGCAAAATAAAAGGTTACACAATAAAACTAGGTACACGAAAAATAAAGAAAAAGCTATTCAACCGCTAATGCATGGATAGACACTAGACAGAGTTACTTTCGCAATTATATCACGAGTAATTAGTATGAAACATGCAATTAGCTATTCAGTGCACCTTTATATTTTGAGAGGGAACAACCTTTAAAGTTTTACAATACTCCAATGAAAGGGATTCTCTGAATCAACGTTGTTGTCGGGTTTTTGTATACCATTTTAACTCGCCGATAACTTTAATATCGCGACTCGGGATGGTTAAAGCGACATAAATATCGCTACCGTTCTTTTTGACTACTTAATTATATGAGATACAATTTCTTGGCAGTAAGGTTGATTTTCGTAGGACTTAAGTTACAGTAATTGGCTTGGTATTTAATTCGCCCAATTAGATGGATATCTTGGTCTTATAAGCCTCTTGGGGTAAACGTTTTATAGGGGACACGGGAGCTTTACACGCTCATTGATCTCCTACGCATTTGATGTAAAAGATTACTTTGGTGGACGGGGGAGTTTCAGGGTAAATCTCTCATGTAACCGGATATTCCCATGGGGTGCCTAATTACGAATAGAAATCTGCTTTAAGCGTACATTTTCAGCAAAAACTGTCGCAGTTCGGATTTTAGATTTGTACTAGGATAGTGTTGATAGGTGCTAATGACTTGTAAACATGAAAAGTGAGCGTAACAATACGGTACTTCTAGAACGGGTAGCTGAAGACATATATCTCTAACCTCATGTTGAGAATCTCGATGCTTTTATTTCAACAAGACGATTACAGGTACTTTTGAATTGTAAAAAACTACAGGATGCAGCTATGTGCCCAATTGCCCAACCACAACGTCTGTTAAGGCATACCTATTACCTAATAACTTGCGAAAGTACTGTAGTTGCCCATCCAGAGCGTAGATCTTTATGGAGAAGAAGGGGCAAAAACGCCACGGTCCTTTAACTGAAAAAAGGAATGGTAAACATGATCTATTACTTCACCATTGCGTGACTGGCATGAATGACTCAACACACCAACATATAAAAGTGTGTTTCCCGCGCTAAAAGAAAATCACTTGACTCCACTTGCCTCCCGAAATCCATCCGTATTGTATGGCGATCAATCACGCGATGTTCCAAGTTAATAGAAGCGCCTACAAGGCTCACATTCAATTAACCTATATACGATATTCATGTTTGAGTGCCTGTAATTGCCTTAGCACTAATTAAGACTGTAGGCAGAAGATTTGTAACGTACGCGTTTGAAATCGGGTTATATGATTCTGACATAATATGGAGATGATACCAGAGTGTTCTATTTTTAGGTTTTCATGCCTAAAAGCTGCTAAATAATGACAGCCGCTCGGGTCGATCTTTAGGTTAAGCTATGCTTGCCTAATTCAATCTGTGGAATGTTTGATGTGTGAGAAAAAAAATAGTTTAGTGTAGATTTTGAATAATTTTTAATTAGTGGTTAAGGAAATATCAACAATTGTAAAGCATAAAAGAAAAGAAAAAGGGATGGACTCACGTAGATCTTAAGTTACTAATAATTAGCTTAGTTTAATTTAACGTGACCGTTGATGGAGCACGGTAGTAGTTTTTTTTTTTTTTTTTTAATTTAGCAAACAATTAATAAACCTAAATAAGAGCGTGGACCACCACGTCTGAGGTAGAAAACTAATTATAAAAAATAAAAAAAAATCGATCTGTGGATGACAACCATTACATATCGAGTTTCGTCTGTGCCTCGGAAAGCACGTTAAGCCGTTGATCCCGGCTGTCATTTGTAGATCTTTGCCAGTCGTTACAGGTAGTCAGTGGCCCAAAAAGTCTGACAACCAGTCTTACCAAGTGGTATCTTATTACCTATAGTCCTAACAGGATTGTGTAGGTCAGATAGGCATCTGTTGCTCAAGGTAAAATATCGGCATTCAGCTGTATCCAGTTAGATTGGAACCCCAACATATTTGGTTATGATTCATTTTGAGCTCCCGATATTCCGACGCTGTTACACGCAGCTCTTTGAACAGTAAAAGTTTAAAACCGTGTTAGTTGAGAAAAGGCTAGCCCAATGATGTGCATAAAAGGTGCTAACATAACCCTTTGATCCTACAAAGTCTGTCTGTTTTTCTGACAGTCTTACGTAGTACTTGTGTTTGGGTTGTTATCGCTTACAGCTTTTCTTACGTTATTTGCTAAACTAGCTGACATGACCTTTGTTTGATTGATTTAGCTTTTTATCACCGACTTCTGAAGCTAAAGTTATTACAAAATTGTTTTTTATTTTTCACTTTTTAGTGATTCATATGCGCTTACCCTTTCACAGCGTACCGGCGTGATTTTTTGTTATTAACTGGTGTAAACAATTGACAGACATGAGATTTCAGCAATCTTAGTACATTTGCTATCAACTATTGAAGAGTATCGTTGCCTATCTCTGAAGTTCTTCATCAGATACGTACCAAATTCAAACGGAATCACTCCGAGAAAGTACTTTTCCTATAACTACCCCCAATAAATGCAACTTAACACACCTAACTGTCGAAATCTGAGAGTATTGTATACATTTGCGTACCCTCTCAGAGCATACAGGCGTGATGTTCTATCATGATGTTGCATAAACAATAAACATCCAAGCGATTACAGCAATCACTGCAGATTTGCCGTCTAATTTTGAAGAGTTCCATTAATATCTCCGAAGATCAGCATCAGATCTAAACCAAGTTGAAATGGAACCACACGGGAGCACTAGCTTTCAAATAAAAAAATAGAATCATCAAAATCGGTTTACGCAGTCGGATGTTCTGAGGTAACAAACACAAAAGGAATAAATATTCCTCGTTTTTGTAACAATTATCATTTCTGCTCCGCGCCTTATGGTTGTACCGTGATGTTATATAGCTTATAACCTTTCTCGATAAAAGGACTATCCAACACAATTTCAAAAAAAAAAAAACATGAGATTAGCGCGTACAAACAAACAAACAATCAAATAAACAAACTCTTCAGTTTTATAACATTGACTAGATAATACAGGGTGCTGGTAGAATGTCAATAGTCGTGGAGTCTCGTATTTGCTGATGTGATTAATATAACATAATATAACATACCATTACGCCTTGTTATTTCCGAAGGTTTAGACAGAGGTGTACGTAACTTCGTGGCAAGTTATAGGTACGCCCACAATTCGGCAGTAATGTTTTAAGTCTCATGTAAAAGTAAGAGCCTATTACTATCAACAGGATGCCAATCTTAGCTCCGTGGCTACTACCGAAAAATTCCTCATTGAAAAACCCAATAACACTATGCTCGAACCGGGAATTGAACACAGAACCTCATCTTAGCAGGCACGAATGCAAACCCTAGACCAACTTGGCTGTGATTAATATTATGTTAAATTATTAGAGTACTTTTAATTTTTTTTATAATTATGACAAAAACAACTCAAACTTTTTCAAATCGGACTTGTTACGAACTTTCCCCAAAATCAACGAATATAACTAACTCAAAAAGGGATTCCATGTTTCCCTAAACTTTACTTCGTGTGTAATCAAATACTCAGCCGTAATTATAGTACAAACATTTGCATAGACCCCCAAAATTAGATAGTTTGTTAAATAAACAAGAGTTAACTAACAATTTCGCTTCTTAATTAAGTAAATATAGGCTCTAAATTACAATCACATCGCATCAAATACGGTTTACAATTAACATCGATTTACAAAGTAAATAAACACGTGGAACTGTATTGTCTTACGCAGAATATTTATTGCCTTTGTCAATTATTTTGTCACACTGTGTTTATGTGTGTTTAATCTAGTTCGGCAATTTTGTAATAAAATTGTAGCGCGTGTATCTACATACCTAACAGTTTGCGTTTCAGAGCAGTGATAGGCTTATTCGTCAACTGTTAAAAGTAGTGATTGTGAGATAATATTGAATAAAGAGAAACTCGAATTCGTAGATAAAACGGTTTTCCTGGGGCTTACGCTTGATTCAAGGCTTCAATGGGGTTCTCATTTAGCATCTCTTGCGGGGCGCTTAAGTTCAGCAGCATATGCCATTAGAAAAATCCGTCAATTCACTGATGTAGATACCGCTAGACTAGTCTATTTTAGTTACTTCCACAGCATAATGTCTTCCGGCATTTTTCTGTGGGGACGGGCTGCAGACATTGAGTCTATATTTGGACGTAGTTAAGCAGAAAGGACCTAACCCACAGTTTGGTCGAAATTGAGTTAAGTATGCCATCGTACTCCTGAGGGTCGAATCTATCATACAGTGAAGACTTTATTTTCGAAATGTATGTGGAAACTATTTTTTTTACTACCCCGACTCATCCCACATGTATGAAGAACACAAAAAAATAATTTGCTGAACGAACCCAACCTGCTTGAATTGTTTCTGAGTAATGCAATTTCTATGTACGTGTTCTTAAAGATAATTTATCAGATAAAACTCAAACAGTTTGGGTCCTTTCTGAGAATAACATTTTGCCTAACAATTTAATCTTTGAAAATCACTGAAACGACTTAAACAATTTGGGTCGTTTCTGTGTTTTAGATTTACTGCTAACAAACTTCTGTTTTTGTTTATTAGAAACGACTCAAAACACTTAGGCTATTTCAGAAAAACGGTTTTATATGAAACATCCATACAATTCTTAATAACCTAAAGTGACTCAAGAAAGTTAAGTCGTTTATAAGAAAAAGATTTAGCGATTGACTCATACACTTACATTTTAACTGAAACGACTTTCGTATTTATAATTTGTAACAAGTGCATATGTTAAAAATATACTAGTATCAAATTTTAAAAATTATCCACGACTAAAGGCGGGGAAGTAATAAAAACAAAATAATTGGACCTAGTTAAGCAGAAAGGACCTTATCCACATCAAGTCACTTTTTAGTAATGGGCGTTTGAAGTTTCTGCTGTAATTGCTCTAAGAGGAACATTATTTTTTTTCAAAATGTTTTTTTTTTATTCTAGTAGTCTAATATTGTAATTGTTAACATAATATAAACATATTTTTTTTCAGTAGGATTTCAGATATTAAGCAAAGTGTGGGTTGAGTCCTTACAAAGAAAAGCAATTTAAAAAAAAGTCGTAATTTGTTTTAATTCCTCAGAAAAAACTCAAGCCACAAAATAATTTATTAAAAATAAAATTAAATAATTATGAAGAAATAATGTATTCAATCAGCTTCATTATGTTCTCTTTGACATAGAAAAAAATAAAATAAACTTAAAAACGGTACAAACATGGGCATAGAGAACTTCATTATTCTTCCTCCAAATCAAAATCCAATTTTAGTCCATATCCATCTACATCTTCTTTTATGTCCGTTCCTGTGAGGTTATTATAAAACGCGTGGCAATCTTCGGGTATCAAATTATACATAGATTTGAGATCTGCTTGCTTTGTTTCGGCAATAGCCTTTTCTTGAGGCCACCGGACTTCGAAATCTTCTTCTGATTTGATCAGAACACCTTTGATCTTTTTCGATACATCTAAGGTTTGAATCTCTCCACTGTCTGATATCATGGTAATTAAGAAGGGATCATCTTTTATCAATATAATTTCTTTTGTAATCAGCCAGTAAATTTTATTTCATTTTACGATTTATAACTTTCTTCTCAATTTTCTTACTGCTTAAAAATCTTGACTTTTCATTCTAGTTACGTGAAGGGGTTTTTCCGTTTTAGCGATGTTCAAGATTTTAATATATTCTTCTGCAGTATTAACTCTTTCATGGTTCTTTAGCTCACATTCTATTTTACTAAACTCTGTGTCGTTAGGGAGAAAATAATGTCCAACTCTAAATATTTAAACGTGATTGTTTTTAGGCTCGCATGTCTATTCAGTACAGTTTTCAACATTAGCACTATTTTAATGTTACTATTTTGTCCCCCACAGGAATCGCTCCAAAGAACTAAGTTTTCTACACCAAATAACTGTTGAAAACCGTTGAAAACTGTACTGAATAGACATTCGAGCCTAAAAACAATCACGTTTTAATATTTAGAGTTGGACATTATTTTCTCCCTAACGACACAGACTTTAGTAAAATAGACTGTGAGCTAAAGAATCATGAAAGAGTTTATACTGCAGAAGAATGTATAAAAATCATGAACATCGCTAAAAATAAAAACCCTCTTCACGTAACTAGAATGAAAAGTCAAGATTTTTTAAACAGTAAGAAAATTGAGAAGAAAGTTATAAATCGTAAAATATGTATAAATAAAAATAAAATTAACTGGCTCATTACAAAAGAAATTATTTTGAAAAAAGATGATCCCTACTTAATTACCATGATATCAGACAGTGGAGAGATTCAAACCTTAGATGTATCGAAAAAGATCAAAGGTGTTTTGATCAAATTGTCAGAAGAAGATTTCGAAGGTCTGTGGCCTCAAGAAAAGGCTATTGCCGAAGCAAAGCTAGCAGATCTCAAATCTATGTATAATTTGATACCGACGATTGCCACGCGTTTCATAATAACCTCACAGGAACGGACATAAACTAAGATGTAGATGGATATGGACTAAAATTGGATTTTGATTTGGAGGAAGAATAATGAAGTTCTCTATGCCCATGTCTGTACCGTTTTTAAGTTTATTTTATTTTTATCTATGTCAAAGAGAGCAAAATGAAGCTGATTGAATACATTATTTTTTCATAATTATTTAATTTTATTTTTAATAAATTGTTTTGTGGCTTGAGTTTTTTCTGAGGAATTAAAACAAATTACGACTTCTTTAAAAATTGCTTTTCTTTATAAGGACTCAACCCACATTTTGCTTAATATCTCAAATCCTACAGAAAAAAAGAATGTTTATATTACTTTAACAATTACAATATTAGACTACTAGAATAAAAAAAAATCATTTTGAAAAAAAAGAATGTTCCTCTTAGAGCAATTACCGCTGAAACTTCAAACGCCCATTACTAAAAATTGACTTGATGTGGATTAGGTCCTTTCTGCTTAACTACGTCCATTTATTCTGCAGAAAACTTTTTTGCAAAAAATAAAACCGGCTTCAAAAAAAAACAAAAAAGTGAAAAATAACTTTAGCTTCTAAAGTCGGTGACCTTTGATTGATTGCTTCAGTTTTTTTTTGTCACCGACTTCAGAAGCTAAAGTTATTTTTCACTTTTTTGTTTTTTTTTGAAGTCGGTTTTATTTTTTGCAAAAAAGTTTTTATTTTTCACTTTTTAGTGGTTCACATGTGCTTGATACATGGAAAGTGCATACCGTTACAATTACAACAAGCCCAAACACGACTATGGTACATTGTCTCATTATGGAGTTCCGTGACTCTTGGCTTCATCATCAGATCTGATGGTAGAATGGTTCTTATCAAACGCAAATGCTTCATTTGTTGTAGAAAATAGCAAAATCGCACCACGTTTTCATATAAAATTTGAAGAGTTCCCTCGATTTTGCCAAGATTCCATCATCAGATCCCAACTTGGTGGCTATGGGACTATTTGGAAAGAATACCCTTTCCAAGAGCCATCAGAGCCATATACAATCTTCGTAGGCGCGATTCTCTAAGGGAACTGTTTAAGGAAAGTAACATCATGACTGTATATTGTCAATACATCTACGAAAACATAATGTATGTCAGAAAAAATCTGCATCTTTTTGGTAAAAGAGGTGACAGACACAATTACAGTACTAGAAATAGAGACCAATTAGTTCAGCCTGGCTTCAGACTCGCTAAAGTAGACTCGTCTTTCATGGGGTACTGTTTTAAATGCTATAATAAAATTCCACAAAGCATTCTTGAACTAAATGAAACCAAATTTAAAACTTGCATTAAACGCACACTGTGTAAGCAAGCAAATTACAAATTGGACGATTATATCGCTGATAAAAATGCTTGGCTCAATGCCGGTCCTGCTCCACAAGGACAGGGACGCATAAATGGATAGCATTAAATGGTATTGTTGGAGCTGCTGAAGATTGTACAACTATCTTTGCATTGTATAAATTCAATATATTTAGTATTATACGAGTATAACCTCATATCCCATATTGTGTGAGTGCTATGTACTAGAATGCTATCATTCGCTGGAAACCTACGTTTTTATTTTTTGACTTGAATGTGCCCTGGCGGTTAAGAGTATGTCATGCTCACTCATATGTCCCGCTGATGGTGGCGCGTGTGTCGGGTCATTTAGTTCCCTTCAAAATGGTTGAGTTGAATGGTGCTGATACATGCGTCATGTTCGTGAACGGGCGCTGTCGGTTGGGACTGGTCAGCTCTTGGTTGACACGGCTTTTGTTTTTATTTTTTAATTAATTATTTTATTTTTGAATTGTTTTTGTTAGTTTTAACTATGGACACTTTTATCGTGCACATCTTGCTACATTGTTCTCACATAATGCACCATCTCAACAGGAATTATTTAACCAAGATTTTGTAACAACTATATGATACGAGTGTCCATGGAGTTTCTTGCCCGTTCTTCTCCATAGAGATCTACGCTAGGGAATGGGCAACTACAGTACTTTCACAGTTTTTATGTCTTGTGACTGGGACTGTAGCTACATTTAATTTTCATCTTTGTTTCGACAATTCAAAAGCGCCTGTAACTGACCTACTTGAAATAAATGCTTTGATTTTGATTTTTGACTGGCGACTGTGAAACTCGCAAGTGCTGGCGAGTTTCCACCTTCCAATTTTAATTTATGTTTTTATCGTCAACAGTCAAATGAATACGCATTGAAACCAATAATCTAAAAAATTAAATAAAAACAAGCTTTGCTCGTTTAAAGATATTATTAGATTATACATTTTATAAGAGGTTTACGTAGCTGACTGTAAATTTAACGGATTTTTCGTCAGATTTACTAAGCCATGCAAGTTGACGACAACAAAATGAAAATCGGTAGGTGCCAACTCGCGAGAGTCCAGTGGTGATGAAAAAAAATTCATAAATATATGTAGCTGTCTAAATTCGAACATTCGCCTTGAAAATCGTTAGGCGCTAAATCTTGATAGCTATCCTAGGTATTATTATAAAATTTGACCTCATAATACCTACTAAACGACAATAAGCGATAAGTGCCGCTTCGGGGTACAAGGGAGTTCTCATTCAATCCCTCCGAACTATTATAATGAACCCATTTCAATCACAATACCTCTATATTCTATGGGGAGCGCCTGTAAGAATATTAGAGAATATTATATGGAATATTATATCGTAAGCATAAGCAAATACACTTTTTACCATCATCTACCTAGCGTTTTTCCAACTATGTTGGGGACGTCTCCAAGTGAAACCAGATGCAGTTGCATACCAGTATTTTACATGGAGCGACTGCCTATCTGACCTCCTGCACAACCCAGTTAGTACTGGATAATACGATACCACTTGGAAGGACTCGTTTTCAGAATTTTGGGCCACTGAATACCTGTAACGACTGTCAAAGATGTATAAATGACAACCGGGACCAACAGTTTTTCGAGGTGCGGAGGTAACTCGGTATGTAGGGTTGGACAACCATCCACAGACCAACCTAGGCAAGCACGGCTTAACCATTCATTTTCATTGCGTATACGGTAAAGAAATAAATAAAAATAAAATAAAATAAATAATAAAAATCTTAATTTATCTCCACAAATTACATATCAACGTGAGCATAGATTACAGTCAGACACAGAAATTTTAACAAAGCGTGTAATTTGTGGGAGATCTGGAGTCTAATCTAAGCCAAGGCCTGTATTTCAGAACTCCAGGCCCCCCAATTAAATCATGTTGTTCAGACTGTCGACATCGCGATCGTGAGATATGTGAGTGGATGAATGAACTAAAATGTGCATGCGTGCGCGAATGCGCGCTAGAGGGTGCGTGGGTGTGTGCGTGCGCGTGTGTGTGTGTATGCCTGCATGTGTGTGAGTGTCCGTATATGTTTGTGTGTGTGTGTGTGTATGTGTGTTTGTTGTCAGTTTAAATACAATACTATATTATAACTATATAATCCATACCATTATATAAATGCGAAAGTAACTCTGTTTGTCTGTCTGCTACCTTTTCACGACAAAACGGCTGATCGGATCGTAATGAAAATTGGCAAGGAGATGTATTTCTACCTAGGGAAGGACATAGGCTATATATTATCACGCTAATTACTTACGGGGGTGAGCAATATGCATTTCGTCTATATTTGTCAACTGTTTGACAACTGACAACCGTCATAACATGCATTTTAATAGAATAACTAATTTTAACCAATTGTCATTAGGACAAATAGCCCATCGGTGACGGCTACCGCCTTACGAACAATGAGTTGCAAGTTCGAGCCTCAGTAAAGACATGCATTACATTTTGATTTTGTTTAATGCTGTAAGATTTCCGATAGTAACGTTGGTTCGCACGTTCAAAACCCACACGGTTTTAATTTTTGTAACAAAGTATTTTGTTTTTTTTTTAAAGGTTTAAGATTTCCAAATCATTGTTTAAATACATACTTTTTTAATTAAACACTTAAACGATAGTTTGGGAATCACTTATTTCAAATAATAAATATGTAAATATGGCACTTAAGCTGTTAAAGTATCACACACACAACCCTTTTCCTACTATGTCTGTGTGTCTCTACGTAGCCTTTTGTTATAGCATCATGTGTAAATTATAAAACCAATGTGGTTCGATTCAATATACATCAATGGACAAATTAATATTGTGCATAACTTAGAGATGGTTTTCATTTTTGTTTCTTTGTAATCGTTGCTCTCATCAAAAGATATATTATGACTTCAAAGTTTTTAAGAAGAACTTATCATCATGATCTGAGGATACATGCAGTGACATCTATTGAATCAAAATGGTACTAATGAATAAAAATTACAAGATAGAGAAGGAGAGAATAGTCAACATGACCCTGTTTTAAAAATCTGCATAGCCGGTAGAGTATCTGTTCGACCGCTTTCCATGCACATATGTTCTAGCAGTTTAACTTCGTGCTCTATAGTAATGGCATTGTTCATTTGACTCCATTTTCTGAATCACGATGTTATGATTTTCCGTGAAAGAATGATACTGACCCCCCGTCCCGTCCGGTCCCTTCGCCCGTTTCAGATGTCTCAAGTTTGGTTTTTTGGAAGAAGTTTTCAATTCAACGCCTGTTTTTCATTATGTATAGGTACCTATATTATGGCTGAGCAATACTTAAATGACGTGATGAAAGTGGTATGAATCCGCTGGATGTGAGTCGCACAAGACCGGTCAATGAGAGGACACAATCATGTCCAGCATTAGACGTCTTTCGGCTGAAATAATGATGAATGATGATAATTCAAATGGAGTAGGGCAGGTCACCTAGCAGGACGCGGTGATGTTAGGTGGAGTAAAGCTGTGACCAAGTAGCGTTCTAGAAATCGAAACAGAAGTTTTGGTCGTCCAGAGGTGAGATAAACAGACGATATTGTTGCCATTACGGGGATATCCTGGATGAGACTGGCACACGAGCGTGGAGCTTGGCACAAACAGAGAGAGGCCTGTACCCAGCAGTGGGTGAAATTGGACTATGGATGATGATGATGATGACGCATAACTTTTTCCAGAGAAGTCCGATTTTTATGATTATTTTTTATTGAAAATCGTGTATCGCAAAGTTTGTCCCATTTTATGTTGAAAATAGCCGTGTTCAAATCAAAGTCACGCACTTCTGATTTTTCAGATTTATGTGCGTATTGTATAATCATCGCATGCTGAAACATCTTGAGGAAACCAGCATGCCTGAGAGATATTTGATCGACGGCATGTAAAGCCAAGACTGAGGACCTTGGGCGGCATAAAAACTCTGACACTAGGTTAGGCACTAACCACACGATAAAGAAGAAGATCGTATTGGGGCTTATTTCTTAAACCTTTTTGACAACTTTAGACCTGACTGAAGTTTAACTGTGATCTAAGGTCTAGCGATGGAGACGTAAAACAGTCACAAGAGGTCTGAAACAGTTTACAGCAGCTATATCGTGTGTCGGCTTCATTCATGCACCTTGAACTTGATATAAACTTGAGACCTAGCTGGAGTATGAGTATCATCGAAGGTCTAACGATGGACACGAAAGGCAGTCACAAGAGGTCCGCAACACTTCAAATCTGCTCTATCGTGTTTAAGGTTCATTTCGTGCACCTTGATGGGAACTTTTAAACCTAGCTGGAGTATGACTGTCATCGCTGATCTAACGATGGAGACTGAAGGCAGTTGCAAGAGATCCTCAACAGTTTACAGCAGCAATAAATCGTCATTGGGCTCACTTAACGCACCTTGATGAGAACTTTAGTAATAACTGGAGTATTACTGTCATCGAAGGTCTCATGATGGAGGCTTGGAGACGAAAAAATTTGCAAAAGGTTTTCAGGAGTTTACAGCATCTACATCTACGTGTTGTGTTGAACATCAAAGGTCTGACTTTGGAGAAGGAAGGTAGATGCGAGAGGTCCGCAACAGTTTGAAGCAGCTTTAACCTGTCGCGGCTCATACCATGCCGCTTGATGAGAACTTTCGACCTAGCTGGAGTATGAAATCGTCGAGTGCCCAAGGATAGAAACGTAAGGCAGTCGAAGGAAGAACCCATAATTGGAAAAACAAAAGTAGAATATTTTGGCGATCAATGTAAACCTATTCGAGAAAAAATAAATTGTTACTTACTTGAATCTGTACTAATATTATAAAGCTGCAGAGTTTGTTTGTTTGATTGGTTGAACGCGCTAATTTTAGGAACTGTTGGTTCGTCTTACGCAGACGAAGTTGCGCGGGTCAGTTAGTAATATTATAAATGTGAATGTAAGTTTGTTTGTTACGCTTTCACGCGAAAACTACTCAACCGATCATCATGAAACTTTGTCTACATATTCTTGGAGGTGTTAGAAGTAACATAAAATCATTTTATAAAAAAAAAACTAACCCTCACTCGCAGACGAAGTTGCGCGGGTCAGCTAGTCTGTATATATGTGTAAATAGCTATGACGATCGCGTAAGTGCTTACTCCCTGCTAGAGTTTGTTTTTCTTGATAGCTGCCCCTGAGGGGCAATAAATCGTGTAAATAGGTCACTTCTAGGCAAGCTTCAATGATTCTAACACATAATTGGCTACTATTGGACCAACGCAAACCACATACTCAGACAGTCAACTTACGGTACTTGTAAAATGTTTTTAAATAATAATTCATATGTTCTATAAATATAATAAAAGAAAAAAAACTGTGATGTACATTAAATATATAAAAAAAAATAGTTGAGGGGTTGTTTAGAAACGGTAATAGAGCCCGAATCCAAAAAAAGGTTTGTCTATTTGTTTGTACACGCTAATCTTCGGAACTACTGGACGGATTCGTTGTATAGATATTAAGAGTCCGTGCACGAAAATAACTCATTTTGAACATTTTTGATCACTACTTGTGGGAAAGGTAAGAAGAATATGAACCTTCTTTATTGCTGTTATAAGAGTCAGGTTCTTATTCTTGTCGACCGCTTGATTCTTTTTTTAAAATAATGTATATATTAATGGCAATCACCCATATACAAAATCCCTTTTTCGCAAAAGTAACGAGCGAGTGATGTTTGGGGTTCGCTGAACAAAGAACTACAAAATATTTTGAACATTAAAAAATATAAATGGCATCATTAAATGGTCTACTCGTAAAGTAGTTGAAAACATTATTGATTTCAATACGAAATATAGCAGAAAAAAAATGTTGAAAAAACGTAATTTATGGAAAACTTCGGGACAAATAAGTATTTTTTTCTATACCTTAGAAACACTTTAAAGAAAATTTAAAAATTACTCATTAATCTCAAGGTAGCCCTTTAATAGAATCTGAATTTTAATTTGTAAATAAACAATAACATCATTTCGTAAATGAAGGGCAAAGTGAACTATATTATCGACCGCGCAATCCCGATCCCGTCAGTAACGACCGAGCTCTCCCAGCGTGAACACGTATCACTTTGCTTCGCAAGCGCTCGCGAGTTATACGTAAATATATTTCCCAGATAAACGCAGACTACCACATTTTGATCCAGTAAGTATTTAGTTATGTATTATTAGTAGTATTTTTTAATATTATTATTTTTTGACTTTGGTTGTTTCTTAAGATTTTTAACATTTATTTCGTCTTCAAAATTAATATTATGTAGAAGTAAGATTCTTTGTTTGTACATCATATGTTGTAACTTTGTAAGTATAGATGTAATTTGCGATCTGATTCCGAAAATTAAAGTTTTTCGTCATGGGTGTCGTTTTCATGGTTTTTGGGGTCGCTGATTACGAAAAAGAGGTCAAAATGAAAGTCCAAGATGGCGCCCAGAGTTTTTGTTGGTTTTACGGTCATGGGTGTCGTTTTCATGCGTTTTGGGGTAGCTGATTACGAAAATGAGATCAAAATGAAATTCAAGATGGCGCCCAGGAAAATTTTATTTTTTTCCGTCATAGGTGTTTTTTTCATGGTTTTTGGAGTCGCTGATTTCGAAAATGAGGTCAAAATCAAAATCCAAAATGGCGCCCAGGAAATTTTTAGGTTTTTCCTTCATGGGTGTCGTTTTTGTGGTTTTTGGGGTCGCTAATTACGAAAATGAGGTCAAAATCAAAATCCAAAACGGCGCCCAGGATTTTTTTTGTTTTTTCAGTCATGGGTGTCGTTTTCATGGTTTTTGGAGTCGCTGATTACGAAAATCAGGTCAAAATTAAAATTGAAGATGGCCCCGAGTAAAATTTTCGGGTTTTTACTTCACGGGTGTCATTTTCCTGATTTTTGGGGTCGCTGATAATAAAAATGAGGTCAATATGAAAATCCAAGAAGGCGCTGATAATTATAATATAATAATACGTACGTAACGTAACGAACTACGTTCCTTACGGGAGTCTACAGACCGCACAATTTTTTTGGAATGTGGAATGGAGAAGTTGATCATGTCTCATACTCGAACGACTGCATTGAATCAGATAAAATACAAGATCTTGTTTTCTAAATCTATTGGCGTCTCTTATTTGTTGTAGGTAATGGGTCGAAAGACAGGGACGCATTACGCATGCATTAATAAAAAGAAAAGGAAAGAACATGGGAGACTGATACGTGCTAGAGCAGCACTCAAAGAACGACAATCTGGTCAACTCGCTACGGTTTCGTTTCCAGAACACGTAAGTTTTTACTTTCCATCAGCGTTAGAATGTAGAAGTATTTACTAGTACAAACTAATATCAAATGTTGTTAATTTCAGGAAATCGATCAGCTGTACAGTTTGGACCATTTTTTAAATATATTTAAACTTCATGTACAAGAGTGGTACATAGGCGGACTTACTGCCAGGCATTCTCAACCATTAGGTTAGAAACCTATGGGCTGTGGAGAACCTCAAGCCTCATTAATAACCCTATTGGTGACTATATTTTCGAGCCGTTTAAGTTCGAAACTCTAGGACCGTGGGGTCCGAGTGCTCACAGCCTTTCAAGGAAATTTTAAAACGCTTAGTTGACACTTCCCGTGACCCTAGGGCTGGCCTTTACTTTGACCAAAGGTTTAAGTGTTGCCATACATCGTGGTAACGCCGCCAGTCTCATGGGGATATTACCTACCAGTTGGCAGCGTTGAGGAGGAGCTTTTTGACGACATTTTTAAAGTTTATAGTTTTAAATTATATACAATAACCTCCCTTTTGAATCACTCCATCTATTAAAAAACCAGAATCAAAATCCGTTGCGTAGTTTTATAGATCTAAGCATACATAGGGAAAGACAGACGCGGCAGGAGGCTTTATTTCATAATATGTAGTGATAGTGAAGTAAGTAACCAAAGACATGCATCGGACTGTTTTAACAAACTCTGTGTTTTTCGAAATCGTATTCTATTTGACGGCTAAGCATAAAGTTTTCTGGCGATCGGTGATTAACATTTAAGATTTTTCCACCGGAGTAGGTGATCGGTACATTCAATTTTCTAAGCTTGTTAATACGGATATATTTTACCTCTACTATATTTTAAACGTGCATCACCAACTGCTATCAACATGCCTCATAACACGTTTGGCAGCAGTTGAAGTCTTAAAAAATCTTCGACTATGACGCTTTGCTCCATAGTTGTTGAGAACACTAGTACCATATATAATGCACTAACTAGCGCTTACCTAAGTATACAAATTTCTTTTTCTTTGTTCCTTAGACAGAACCTATTTGATTTGTTTTGTGACTACCTTCTAATAACTAAAGTGAATGCCAAATGTTTTTATCACGTCAAGTTTTTGTATCTAATACTGTTACTATGCCCGAAAATGCAATGATTAGTTTTGTACGGTCTTTTCGGTAAACCAACAGCAGTCAGTTATAACAGTGTGGATGGGAATACCGCTTTCCAATACCGTTTTGCATACTGTATTCAGCGGTTTATTTTACTATATCGCCGTGACATTTCGTGTAAATGTTTTGTTAAATTATTGGTAAATCTATGGAAGCCAACAATTCGTTTAAAATACGGGCAACATAATATTAGAAGGAAGCACATTTTTATTGTACCTAGAACACTGCTCAAAAAAATTGGTGGCTGGTTTAGATGTCTATGTACACGCTTGGAATGGAATTACTCCAATTCATTTTTTGTTTGTTTTCCTTTTTCTAGTAACTATTCTGATATGTTCGCATCCAGTTGACAATACACTTGACATTGATGAATATATTTTTTATATTTACCGTTTTGTAAAATGTTTGTACTTGTATCTAAATTATTCTAATACTGTCGGCGACGAGACCCTATCTCCACACCAGAGTGCAAATAGTGGCCATACTTAGTGTATTACGTGAGTCGTTCAGTTGATTTAGTGTTTGAAAACTTGTGATATTAACTTATAGATACATTTAATTAAGTAAACAATTAATATAATATCACTAGAATCGTGTTAGTTTATGATAACTTATCATCATCTTAGTATTAAAGTCCAATCAGACTGGTTAGAAAGGAAAAAACGTAAATTATTTTTTTTTGTGTCATAATTACGTAACTCGAAATGATATTTTTTTGTTTGTTAAGGTATAACGTTTAAATTAATGTCAAATCGATCAAGAATCATGTAAATCGGTCCAGTCGTTTAGAAAATATAAAGCAAAATAGAAAGTAAACATTATGTACATCGTAAATTTCACACTTATTGTTCTATGATATTTAATGTAAGGTGCAATATGATTGTTTTAAGTGGAAATAGGTGCAATTACCTTTGTAAAAATGTATATATTGTGAAGTTTATTTAAATGAATAAAGAAGGTATTGGGTTCCAAAGGTTTCGGCTTTCGCGAAAATAAACGCAAAATTGGTTTCTAAAAATTAAACCATTATTATTTTAATTGTGATAAATATACTGTTCACACACATTCCTGACTTTTATTTCTAAGCCTTTATAATTATGTACTTTAAAATAATATCGTCTACAGGATCAAAATTGTTTAAGCGATCACTACGCCCGATCTTCACCCGTGTGTGCGTGTATCTGCATGAACAATGCACACAAACATAGAATTGCAACGAATTTGCCTAAACTCTAGCGAGTGAATTTTGTGCACGGACTCTTAAGTCTGTGCAACATATAACCTATAATTTATCTTGGAAACTTGAACACTTGATATAGAACTGCAACAGACCAGCCAAACTATAAGAGATACAAAAATGACACTTTAGCAACTGTTCCACATGATGAGCATTTTCTGCTGAAAGAACAAATTTGAAGATCTGGAACACTTGATGTGGAACTCCAAGGGCCCAGCTACACTATAACACATATACATAGGAATGACGTCTTAGCAAAAATTGTTCAATCTGATGAGTACTCTCTGTTGACTTATAAAAATCGAAGATCTGGGACACCTGATGTAAATCTCCAAGAGCCCAGCTACACCATAACACATATAGAAATGACGATGCAGTACTTGTTGAGTTTATCCCGGACAGACAAACAAACAGACAAACAGACAAACAGACAAACAGACAAACAGACAAACAGACAAACAGACAAACAGACAAACAGACAAACAGACAAACAGACAAACAGACAAACAGACAAACAGACAAACAGACAAACAGACAAACAGACAAACAGACAAACAGACAAACAGACAAACAGACAAACAGACAAACAGACAAACAGACAAACAGACAAACAGACAAACAGACAAACAGACAAACAGACAAACAGACAAACAGACAAACAGACAAACAGACAAACAGACAAACAGACAAACAGACAAACAGACAAACAGACAAACAGACAAAAAACTATATTTTTGTCTTCGATACCGATTGTAGTAGGTTGTACAGTATTGACTTTCCTACGATTTTATTATATTCGACGCTGTTGCAAGCGCCATGATCGCGGGTTGACTGGAGACTGCGGGTGGATGGAAAATAAAATTGTTACGATCAAACAAATCTGTCTACCCTCTTTCTTTGTCTTTTGCTACGCGCACTATTGGAACTCGACACTAAGTCACGACAAAACGCACTCACAGTATCACCAAGTTTTGTGGAGTTTGTTGTATGATGCCGGTTGCTACTTTTGAGCATACTCAGAACTGGATTCCACGTACTCGACAATTTGAAGCCATCCTCTCGATTGAAATTTTAAATAATCACGGAAGATATCCCGTAGGTGACAATATAAGTTTAGTTTAAAACCGTGAAAGCTTAAAACAGTGTTTGGGTACCAGGTATTCAACCTGTAAGGAACGGCAAAGATCTATAAATGAGAGGTGGGCCTAAAACGGCTTTAGAACCCTCTTAAAGACAAAAATTTATGGCATACTAAAAGTGTGAGATGAAAAAAGAGTCTACAAATTAGAGGTCCTAAATTAGATCTCCGTAAGTGTTTGCCTAAATATGCATCGGGAATGTTATAACTACTAAAAAAAATAAAACCGACTTCAAAAAAAAAAAACAAAAAAGTGAAAAATAACTTTAGCTTCTGGTGTCTGAAGGTGACCTTTGTTTGATTGATTTAATTTTTTTTTCACCGACTTCAGAAGCTAAAGTTATTTTTCACATTTTTGTTTTTTTTTTTAAGATGGTTTTATTTTTTGCAAAAAAGTTTTTATTTTTCGGTTTTTAGTGGTTTACATGTGTTTAGTAGACATGGAAAGTGCATACCGTTACAATTACAACAAGCCCAAACACGACTAGGATATATTGTCTCATTATTGAGTTCCGTGACTCTTAGCTTCAACATCAGATGTGATGGTAGAATGGTTCTTAGCAAACGCAAATGCTTCACTTGTAGAAAATACCAATGTCGCTGTACGTTATCCTATAAAATTTGAAGAGTTTCCTCGATTTCGCCAAAATTCCATCATCAGATCCCGACTTGGTGACGATGGGACCATTTGGAAAGGATACCCTTTCCAACAAAAAAAGATTTTTTCAAATCGGTTGGCAAGCGACGGAGGTATGCGCGAAAAAACATAAAAAAAACGAAACATCAGAATTGAGAACCTCCTCCTTTTTTAGTAAAGAAAACGATTTTTTTTTAACAAGTAATTTCTATTTCAAGCAACGAACAAAAAACATACAACGTGAACGAGGAAACCTGGCAACTTCATGTTTTCTTTCGTGCTAAAATGTATAGTGAATATTTTTTGGTCCTTCGGCTCGGAACGTCGCGTCGGATCATAGGTCGAAAAAGGAATTTTATCTGAATAAAATATTTCGAATATTTTACAGGACTCACGCTTCTGACGGTTTATGGAGCTTTCATGTATGTAATTTGAGACACTCTGAAATAAAAAAACATTTTTAGCAAATTGTGAATCGTCACCTTTTTCATACCATAATAATTTAAAAAAATACATATTGTTTTTAAAGAATGTTTATTTTTTTATAAAATATCTAAAGAAATAAATAAAGGATTTAAAGATACAAAACCTAGAAAATCGGCTGTAGACACAACTGACTACTGTGCACAATGAAATAGTTGACGAGTTAATTCAATGCCAATCAAAATATTTTATCACATAGGCCTTGATGGGCACTTATAAAACGTCGAAAAGGTGCACGGTTCGCGTTGGTCAATATGGAGAAGAACCGGCAAGAAACTTCATGGTATTTTTTTTTCATTCTTTTCAAATCATTTGGTGTTACAATATTAATATTATGTTACAGCATTAGTAGGTAAGTATGAGAGGACAGCATAGGCCCTTCAATAAGTCGTTGCTTACTATACAAAAAATGTAAAACAAGATAAATATTTAACAAAAGTTAAACAGCATCTGGGAATCTACGAAGCCTTACTGTTCTAAATGATTAATTTAGTACAGTTATGATAGGGTCAAATGCCTTTCACCTAAAATAATACTGACAATTTGTTGCGGTCTGTAGGTACATATACGTCTATACTCATTCACTTAGATTATATACAAGTATCTCTAGGCATTCATAACAATAAATGGCAAGTCATATTACAATACATCAAACGCAAAAGTTCGCGTTAAGTTTCCCTACATTATATCAGCGCCTCGTTGCACAAAACCAGAATGAAAGGAATTCTTTGTGATGCAGACTACGAGCGCTAAGAACGGCGCGTTGAAAGCTGCCTGACATTGCTTTGTGCTACTAACGCCTAATATAAAAGTCAAAATTACTACACACTACGAGGTAATGTTATGAGACAGCTGGAATATTTATTATAAAATAGGAAAGGTTTTGTAACAACACTTGAAGTGAGTGAATCAGATAGCAAAAACTATTTCACCCAAATAAAACAAGAAAAAGATGGAGTGAATTAGAACTGTCAAATTAGGTTGACATTAAACGTTCTGTTGTTTCTACCAATCCTAATGAAAAAACAGAGTTTATCTATTTATGTGTCGGATCCGGTCCTAATGACCGAACATAAAATGAATTAGTGGTGACATCATGCGACCTAGCTACAAGTCTACTCACACCTATAGGGCGCTCCTACAGAGTCATGATGTTTTGAGCTTGCAGCGAGACGAATGCAGTGTGTGATCACGTGAAGACTTCACGCAACTGCACCCGATTCAATGTGTCAATGCCCAGTGTTAGTGTGTTAAATTGTAATTTAAAGTTATTTGTTAGTTTAATAAAAGCAGAGAGCAGCGGTGGCAGACAGACTTACGAACAGTAAGTCGTGGATTCGAACCCAGGCAGGCACATTACTTTGTGTAATTTATTTCATCACCGCTGCTCTCAAAACGGTGAAGGAAAACATCGTGAGGAAACCGGAATGTCCTAGAACCAAAAAAATCCAAGACATGTGACAACTACCAATCCTGATGGGCCCGCGTGGTATAACTCTGTGTGTGAAGTGGGAACATTAATAGGCTGATGATAATGAATAATAACAGTATGTTTTCATTGCAAGAAATGAAGAAAAAAATCTTCTGCCCATATGTGCCCAATGTGACGGTTTAAATCCTGACTATCCAACATCCAAAGATCTATTTCATAAGAGTTGAAACGATACGTCACATAATTAAAGTTTAACAAATAAAGTAGTTCGGAAAGCTTTAACTATTACTGATCGGCAACAGTTGATAAGTTGGAGGATTTCGACGGTTAATGGTTAAATAGCGTTATCGCCGTGTGTGATTCCCAAAAGGATAAACCGGGTTCATAGAGCCCGTTAGTAATGCATGTACAACCCACAGGATTGCTTTTACCTGATGCTATAGACGGTGACCATGTTACCACTTAATCGGACACTTTTATTACCTAGGGAAAAGTAACTAAATGAAAAGATTTCCACAAACATTTTTAACACCAGCAGACTTACCCAGAATAACCCCTAAGCGATAGACATATAGATTATTTATTTAAAAAAAACGATGATGTACACAATAACAATATTAAATCAAATTCAAATTCTTTCTTTCAAATTCTATACAAGGTGTAAACCACCTCATCACAAAGCCGTTAACCAAGCATTCTGTACATCAAACTAAGTAACTTTACGCAAAAATTATTGCTGGGAAACAACTTTTATTTTTGAGGTTATAAATCATGTTTTGTGATAGAACTCAATGTAACGCACTTAAACGATTGTGCTGATGGATGGACTAAATAGTACGGGGGTCGTGGAGGTGTTAAAATCTTACAATAAAACTTGTATTAAAAAAAGAACTTGTCAAACAGTTGTATCTTTGGTACCCCATATCTCCGTAACTAGAAGGTTCCCAGGTATGGTGTAGAGCAAAAAAATGATCGCAATGATGCGCAGAACAAGAGCCTTTCGGCTTCGTGAAGAGGTGATTTACACCCTTTATATGACATAAATTATGTTACATAAATTGTTTGAAGCATCTTACCCCCGAGGCCCCGAACTAGGTTTACCTGTATGTCAGGAAAGTTTTGTTACCTTTACATTACAAATAATGCATTTTTTTTACTTAATCAGAAAACAACAGAATAAACCAACGGCACTAGCTATGATGTTGAGGATATACTTTGTTCCACTAATCGAAAATCGTAGGAAAACGAATAAGGAAAAGCTTTAAAAGCAATTTTTTACCTACTTCAAAAAGGAAGAGGTTCTCAATTCGATTGGTATTCCTTACTTATCTAGACCCCTTGGAAGAGTTGCGTTGCTAGTCAGGTACAAGTAGGTTTTAAGTAAAGTCTTAAAATAATTGGGTCTTATAAAAAAAGGATAGCATCAACTAGAAATCTTGCTATGTACCTAACTACGTATTTATATCAATGCCGAGGGAAATAATTCTCATATACGTAATAGTTAAAGTGCGAAGTTGTAAATGTGCACATTAACGAGTTATTCTGCGAGTAATAGAGTTTGTGGAGTCGTAAAACTAAGCGGTTACTGTCTTAAGTAAACGTCTTATTAAACACAGACACTAAGATAAACAAGCCTGTTTTCTCCAGCATTAGATGACTTGTGTGTAAATACCTTTTCATCAGGAGTGGCTTCCAGTCTAACCGGATGTATCTGAATACCAGTATTTTACTGACCTACACAAATCAAACATTGGCTAATACGTAACGCCTTTGGTAAGAGAGGTTGTCGGTTTTTTTGAGCCAGTGACAACCTGAAACAACATCCAAAAGTCTTCTTATGACAGCCAGGACTAACGGCTTAAGGCGACTACATGAGCTAAAAAGTGTTTTATAAAAAAAAAATTGAGTCGAGAAAAATAAAATTACGAGATTAAAAAAAAGAAATCTTTCAACCAAAACAAAACATACTTAAATACATGCGATCATTCTGATTTTTTAGCAAATAATTCTACAAGCAATATATTAGCATTATAGTGTTTTAGATTTTTAGTCCAACAAATAGATTATTAGTGTTTTAGATTTTTAGTCCAATAAATAGATTTTTGGAAAGTCGATCGAAACCACTCATTTCGCACTATTTGGCCAGCAGTGACTGATGCAACAACCACTTTGTAGTGCAAGCTGATTTGAAGTTTCAAACGAAGTTTGAACCACCACAAATAGGGTTGCTAATAGGGGCATGTAATGGGTGGTCACCCATCCACAGATAAACCTAGGCAAGCACAGCTTAACGTAAAGATCAAGGGGCAACACGTTTAGCTACCACTAGGCGTGGTGACTAATATAACGATACCGATTCAGCGATGCATAAGGCCTGAATTCTTGTCGGGCTGAAGGTAGGTCGCGCACGATTGGTTGCTTACGAGTATACATTGTGTTCTAAATAGCACCATACTGTGACGCTGACGTCAGCGGCGACCGACCCCATATTTTGTTCTCTGACGTCATGACTGCCAGTACTCGACCGAATGTCAGCGCGACCAGAATTCAGGCCTAATACTTAAGCTACTCTAACTGGTTGCCTAGCTACAGATTTCTAACAACATTTACAGACACCCGCCTCAACTATACACACGGTTGTAACCACGTGTATAATTTAGAAGTTGCTTACTGAAAATAAAAAAACCAAGCTGGAACGGTTGCTTAGAAAACTGTTTACGCTAGACATTACCAAACCATTAGTGCAAGTACGTAGGATTCGATAGGACTCGATTAGATAAATTATACAGTTATTCTGTAACTGTCAACGTGAGTTTTAGACTCCATAAAAACTCATTTTATCGAGAATAACTGTCAAATGTATTTCATCGCATCTTATTGTATTTGCTCTCAAAACGGTGAAGGAAAAGATCGTGAGGAAACCGGCGTTTCCTAGAACCAAAAATTCGAAGACATGTGACATCTACCAATCCGCACTGGGCCCGCGTGGTAGATTATAGCCCATTCCCTCTCATTGAGAGGAGGCCGTGCCCCAGCAGTGGAAACATTATAGGCTGATGATGATGATGATGATGATGTATTTCATCGAGTCCTAACGAATCCTACGTACTTGCACTGCAGATGTTGCTAACGTCAAGTAGATGTTAGTGCAATCTGGCACTAGTACTACTTGTATCGTAACTTTAGAACAAAGCCTAATATTAAATATCTAATCAAATACAGGATGACAGTGACATTTTCAAAGGATTCCCTACTCAAAACCATTTCATGCTTGAGCATTGAATACGGGTCTGATTATCAATAGAACCTGAATTTGTGAACCAGAAATTACCATTAAGAATAAGATTAAAGTAGGTGAGAACTAATCTGTAGGTAATAAATAGGACCTATACGGATCTTGTAGAAACTAAAACAAATTTCGGTGCGTTCAAGCGTTTTTGCCATTATTGGAATCAAACGAAACAGCTCCCAACTTAGGACCCATTCATGTTAATATTTATCCGTGGTGCTGGCAACTGGGCCTACTCCAGCTGTAAACGTCCCTTTGTGCCTATTGTCCTTGTTTCGTTCTGTCTCCTGCTGATATGGAAGGAAGTAGAAATTGCGGTTTTTTCCTACTCTTTCAGGAATTTCAGTGGTTTGGGAATAGGGTGGCGGGCATGCCCAACAAAAAAAATCGGAGAATCCATTTTAATATAATGAACACGAAAGTTAGTCTATCTATTGTATTTTGACACCCACTGGTATAATTTGGTCTTATAATACAATATAGTACACGTAAATAAAAAAAAAAGCGTGGGAGCACTATAAGAAACTCCTCTGCTTTACCTTTCAGAGATTAACAGGCGTGCTGTTGTGTTATGTGTATATGTTATGGACCAAGTGATGAATTGGGCGTTATACATAATGCCCGGTCATTATGAAAAATGGCCAATATAAGAGAGCAATTTGATAAGAATTATTCAAATAATCAAATTGACCGGGCATTATACATATTATCCATCACCTTTTGGGCAGAATAATACAAACATATGTAATTACTAGTTTTTTTATTGTTATTGTCATTTAACTTAAAATAAACTAAATTGAACCATTTAAATAATCAGACTTATTATTTGGATTAATCATTAAGGACTTCTACATTAAGAAGTCATGTTATTAAAAAGGTAACATAAAACATATTAAAAAATCAAAAAATTTACAACATTTCTAATATTGTTTTATAGAAATTACTTATTATTATCCTACTATATAATATCCTACTCATCATCATCATCTGCTCATCCTTTTCCCAACTATGTTGGGGCAGGCTTCCAGTCTAACCGGATGCAGCTGAATACCAAAATTTTTACATGGAGCGACTGCCTATCTGACCTCCACAACCCAGTTAATACGGGGAAAACGATACGACTTGGTAAGACTGGTGACTCAGACTTTTGGGGCCACTGACTACCTGTAACGACTGTCAAAGATGGACAAATGACAGTCGGGACCATCGGCTTAACGTACTTTTCGAGGCATGGAGGAAACTCAGTATGTAAGGGTGGTCACCCATCCACAGTTCAACCTAGGCAAGCACGGTTTAACCTAAAGATCGACCCGAGCGGCTGATATTATTTAGCGACGAGCCTTTGCCTTTGCCTTTTTGGCTTGGCGACATCTATATTTATCAGACTTCCAACCTTGCCCTCCGCATTTAGAGGACATTCTGCAACACTTTCCCAGCGAAATCTCTGTCTCTGGAACATCTTCAGGCAAAATAAATCTTAATTTCGTAATTCAATGTTAACACACTCGCGTTGACACTGAGTTACGAAACTGAAACCCATCTGCGTCCGTCCATATTCGCTTACAATGCAAAACTAAACAAAAACAATAGCGCTTGGAGTCCGCTGCACGAGCCGCGCGCTGGATGGCGGTCTCTGATTGGTCAAAGCGTGCCACGCCATGCGTGCCTCCCTCCCCGCCCTCACACCGCGTTAAATTTAGCTTTATTATCAAATTGTCCAATTATCATGTAGCAATATAATAATGACCGTGCAATGTGATAAATAATTGAAGTTAAGATAGTATTAATCACTTAGCCCGATAGAGATAGCCATTATTCATAATGTTCGAACATTATGTATAATGCCCGCATTAATCACCTGGTCCATAACATATACATATGTCACCGTAAAATTGTCAAACACGTTATATTCTCACACGTTGTAATCTCTCTAGCGATATTGTAAACTCACGAATTATTGTCAAATGAACATAGTGCTTACAATAAAACGCATTATTTTTCGTGAAATGCATTCCCCTTTGCCCAGTGGTACCACTCTCATGAAAAGATACTGTACCATTCCTGAGAAATATCGATTAATATAACCTAACCTTAAAACACTTTTTATTCCCCTAAAAAGCGTATAAGTCAACGGAGGGTTTAAAGGAACCTAACTAACCTAACGGGGAGGTGCCCCAAATCCCGATTATAGGGGCAGAGATACTTCCGTATGTTCAGTTGACAATAATTCGAGAATTTACAATATCGCTAGAGAGAAACACGTTATATTGTAATATAACGTGTTTGACAATTTTACGGTGACATATTACATGACGTGGTTGGCCGGATGGCTGATGGGGCCAAAAAGTTCTGGAGTGGCGACCGCGAACCGGAAAACGATGCATTGGAAGACCTCCCACTAGGCCAGGTCCTATGACCTGGTGAAGGTTGCGGGAATCCATTGGATGCGAGTCACACGGAACCAATCAATGTGGTGACACTTGGGGGAGGCCTATGGCCAGCAGTGGACGTCTTTCGGCTGAAATAATGACGATGATGATGATGATGATGTTTGTGAGAATGTTTGAATGTCAGGATGTTTGTTACTCTTTCACGCAGAAACTATAGGACGGATCTGGATGAAAATTGACAACCAGATATCTACATCTACACTATAATAATATTATAAAGAGGAAAACTTTGTTTGTTTGTTTGTTTGGTTGTAATGAATAGGCTTAAAAACTACTGGACCGTTTTTAAAAATTCTTCCACCATTCGAAAGCTACATTATCCACGAGTAACATAGGATATATTTTATCCCCGTACTCCCACGGGAACGGGAATTACGCGTGTGAAACCGCGTGACGTCCGCTAGTAGTTTATAAACTGGATTAATATAGGATACTTTTTATCCCGGTATTACGGTCCTATGGGTCAATTATCGAACTCCACGCAGGCGAAGTCGGGGGCATACGCTAGTTCTTTATGAAATGTTTGAGAAGATTTGAATAGATACGTAGATTATCATCATTATCTGGGTGAGTGGGAACATTAATAGGCGTGTTCCCACTGTTGGGACACAGGCCTCCTCTCTATGAATGGACCATAATTCACCATGCGGGCCCAGTGCGTATTGGTAGATGTCACAGTCTTCGAATTTTTTGGTTCTTGGACATTCGGGTTACGGGTAAGTAAATACCTAATATATGTTATTAACTATAGTTAAAGAGGTGAGAACTAATCTGTAGAAAAAAAGACATACACACACACACACATATACACACACACATATATCTCCACATTCTACATTTACAAACCCTGTTTAGAAACTCTAAAATATGCAATACTAATCCTAATTTTTGACGACTCGAATGGCGTAGTGGTAGTGAGGCTGCCTTGCGTACAGAGGGTCCTGGTTTCGAATCCCGGTAGGAGCAAATGTTTGTGTGATGAGCATGGACATTTGTTTCCGAGTCATGGATGTTTATATGTACGAGTATATTAAGTATGTATTTACAAACAAAAAAGTATAGATGTAGTATATCAACTATCTGGTGTCCACGATACAAGCCATGCTTAGTGTGGCACTAGATGGCGCTGTGTGTTAATGTCCAGCGATATTTATTTTATTATTATTATTATTTTAATTTCGTCACTTTTACAATGACCCTCGGGCTAAGTTATTTCGTACGTGGTTATACTGAACTAACTCCAGCTATTATCCGTATTATACCGCTGAGATCTATCATAGGTTCGGAAGACCCTATTACCCTATTAACATCTGACGTAATACCGATACCGTAATTTGCATCAGCGGTCTCGGTATCGGTATTTCATATTCAATTTAGATGATTGGAGCTTTAATGCATAAGCAGCGTTTGAATATGCAGTAGTGTTGAGTTGGATGATAGTGGCTGGCATATTTCGAAGTCTAGTTGGTGGTATTAAATTGTTAGTGGAGAATTTAGTAGAGATTATATGCACCTATCTAGTGTTCATTCTACGTTGTTTGTAAGATTCTTTGGTAATGATTTGTTTTTCTCGGCAAAAAACTACGCAAATGAAATATATATATATTTTTTTTTCGGTCAAAAGCAAAATAAATATAATGTATTACACATAGACCGAGATGGGCACTTATAGAACGTCTAAGATGGTGCACGGTTCGCGTAAGTCGTTTCCCTGGAGAAAAACCGGCAAGAAACTCCATGGTTACTATTTTCAAATCATTTGGTATTACAATATTATTATGTTACAGCATCAGTACTTTAGTCTGGGGGGTCATAGTGCAAATTCTCAATTTACCATAAATATAAGACTTTTGACTTTCCTCGCTATCTAAATGTCATACTAATAAAATCATTTTTATGTACCGTAGCATTTTAAATTCCGGTACGTATTTACTTTTTCATTTTCCGCCTTACGAGCAATTTTCAGTGCTTAAGCCGCGGAAGGACTTTTGTAAGTGAGAACATTATGAGCCTTGAAAATTGCTGGAAACGACAGGAAATGAAAACATTCATATAAGTACCTTACGGTAATAATAATGGAAGCATATTTTGAATAATAATGCGATTGTAAAATGTAGTTTAATGTACTAGGAAGACTACTTGGGTAACTAAGTTTCATTAGCCAAAGCGACGTCAAATTTGAACTGACATGATTGCGAATAACGTTGCTGTCTCGAAATGCTGCCAACATACGGATGACAGATTAATGTGCAATTAAAATATTCGCAGCGTCCCGTGTTCTGCACAAGAGAGGCTTTTCATTCACCTCGTTCACAGTTCTCTTACTGCCGTTAATTACTTTATACAGACAAATGCCAATAAATATTGAACTGCATACATCAGTTTCCTGAAAAGTTATTTGGGTTTTTCTTTTTATACGCAAAATAAAATGGGTCGGTAAATATAGTAGCCATTATTGAGAATGTTTTTCGTTGAGTTTTTTTAGGTAGACTAAATGATTGATGGGTCCGTGTCGATATCTGTTAAGGGAGCGTAAGCAAATAACTTATCATTATAACCCACGCAGTGAAATATGAAGGACCAATGTGAATCGGGCAACAAACTACGGTTCCTTATGGAGATAAAATTTACTAGATTGCGGAAGTATGTCCAGTCCAGTACTTATAAGAATATACTAAATATATGAGCAATGTACATTTGTTTCCGAGTCATGGATGTTTATATGTATAATAAGTATATATTTACAAACAAAAAAATTATAAATGTAGTATACCTATCAACTATCTGTTGTCCGCGACACAAGCCTTGCTTAGTGTGGCACTAGATAGCGCTGTGTGGTAATGTCCAACGATAATTATTTATTTATTTATATAAAATGAAAGAGTCATGGTAGAGTCTGGGAGCCGGTTGATGGCAATAAGTTCACCCCCTAATTCATGGGACTTAAACATTACTGTCGAAATATATGGGTGTACTATTTAGGTACATCTCTGCCTTACCCTTCGAGGATTTAGGGCGTGATGTTATGTTATGTGTTAAATAATATAAAAGACGATCCACATATACTAAGTGAATAGAGAAAGAAAGAAAAATACATTTATTAGCCCGCACAGGACAAAACACATCAAAATTATCAGTATTTAAAACTCACTTATAAAAATTAAACAGATAAAAAAACAATTAAAAGAAACTCGTCCTGTATGAGGCCAAAAGACTAAAAAAACATCGTCATAGCGCTGGTATTCTCACCATTTTCACAAGAGAATTTACAATAGCATTTGTCAACGTTGCTTTTTCATTAACTACTATGAGATCGACCAGTCACTTTACACTCACCTCGACACCTTAATTAAGCCTACTATACCTGCCTGATTTTAATATGTTCGCAAACTCTATTGGATTAATTGTGACCGGGCCACCAGGGTATTTAAAACAACATTCTGTCTGGCGAATTACTTTAAGGCACACGCTAGGAAACTATTTCAATGGGTCGCCGCTATCAAAAACAATTAGGGGAACTATTTATTTATTTATCTAAACACCACATGTATACAGCTACTATCACAGGTTTAGGTACCTAATACAATAGAGCAGTTATATTTAAAGTTACATTATTTTACTTAGAACGGGTAATTATTTTGACAACTCAGAGTAATTTTGCAAAATGCAGCCCGTGTGAACACACCTTCCTTTATTTTGCCAAAATGGATTATAATGCCATTAATAAAGCTAAGTTGAGGCTATAATAAACATAAGCCCATCACCAATAAGTTACATAATATCGATACTTTAACTACGAAACTTTAACATTTAAGTAAACCCGCGTGATAAAACCTCACATATTCGCGTGGGCGGTTATAATTCCCATCTCCAGAATCTGTTGGATGCCGACTGCTCGGAATATTAAGCGCAGGCAACTATTTATCGCACCAAATAGAATTATTGTCACGTTTCCAAATATAGACCCTACTTTTGGAGGTGCGAAATTATGTGCGATGAATATTCATTTTGTATTTGTATTAATATATTGCCCGTTTTGTATCGCTGGGATTAATAAACCGTATTAGTATGCGTAGTGTGCCCGAATATGTATTTGATTCTGTCTCTTGTAAAATTGCTGGTTCTTTAGTGAATTTTATATATTGAAGTTGGTCAAGTTCCATAATTTTTAGTAGGTAACTAATATATTATTATGATGTTTAAGCTTTCAGGAACTTTTGTTCAATCTTGGTCGATAAAAATAATAATTTTCTAAAAACCATCATACAATAAAATTATTTTGAATTGGTACAGTATTATCAATCCTTCTACGAACCCAAATCTTACCATCTCAAATTCCCAATTAAAAAAAAAAACACCCCAAATTTTACCACCCCACCACGTCCCAAAAAAACCAACTACACCCCTAAAACTACGTACGTACTAAAACTCATCACTCTACCTTAATCCGAGTTCGAAACAAAACACACGTCACATTTCATGTCGTCCGATAAGTTCGCGGGTTCCGTCGCGACGTGCGCGTCGGCCGGTGTTGGTTCGCAGACTAGACGGCATGGCCCCGCTCACCCGCCTTCGCTGTTTTGATTTACAAACACCAGCCAGTATGTCATGCAGTGTTCGATATCCGGCCGCCGAGAAATTTGTAATAAAGAGGCTTTTATTGGTCGCTGATGGTTTTTGGTCCTTTGTTCCGCAGCTGGAATAAAATTGGTCCTTTTCGAACGGTTAAAATTCGTGTTTAGCTCGGATGTAGTAAATGAGCTTTTAAGCTCTGATTAACTTTTTATGCTTGTTTTGGACGGTTGAAAACCTTACTGCCAAGGTATTTAAATAACCCAAAAGTTATTCACTGTGTTTTGCAATACTATATGTTATAATACTACTAATGCGTGATTGAGTGCTTAATTTTGATTACTTGATAAAAAAGAAAGTTATGGTTAAGTTTTACTTTGAAATCCTTTAAAAAAAATATATATTTTTAAGGGATAAGCTGATCAAATGGACAAGATCGAAAAACCTGAGACTTTTGGAAGACTTAAATCGGTGGCAAAGCTGTAGTTACTATATAAGTGTTTTGATTAAGAAAAAGACCGAAGTCAATGGCCGGGTGTAATGTTCTGAAAGATATCAGCCTGACGACTTTGTGAGATTTATAAATAAAGCTTTCATTTCGATTAAAATTTGGTCCTTTTTTATGTAAAGAAATAACAGATGTGATATTTTCCCATCAGAAGCTGTTTCTGATTTAAACCAAATTCCTTTTGGAATACAAAACGAACCAAAATCATTGTTTGGGTTGCATGCATTGTCGATGTTTCAGTGTTCGATTTTCAGTGGGCGGAGTTTTAATTAAAGCCTTTCATTCTTCCATTAATTTTTCTTCAAAAACACAATAGCTTATTGAAAAAAAAAACATTTTAAGATATAGAAGTCACAACAGAATATCGGATGTCCGGAAAATACAAAGAACCTTCATTACTTATTTAGTCGTGGAACATTCCTTTTGAAATACAATAAAATAGGAACATGATCCGTTCGCGTAATGTTTCAGAACAATGTTGAGAACAAAGTGACAACTAGTTGATCGAAGCCTATTCAAGTTCCAATAACAAAGTTAAGATTAATGTTGTGTGAAAGTTTTGTTTAATTTGTAACTTTATAGTTCAGTTCGCGACGGTTGAAACTTGCCCTACATATCGTGCCAGGGCAATTAGTTCGGTAAAATGGACAGACGATTAATCAAATTTCAATTTGTTGGACTGAAAATCAATATGGCCGTATTCCTGAAACCAAAGGCCTTGTCAAAATGACCATGGGAAATATTAATGGCTATTTATCATTTAGTAGAAAGGATGCATAACTTTTGTCTGGTAAAGTAAACATTTTAAACAACGAAAATAAATCTTCTGATATTATTTAAGACTCATTATGAAGAAAAGTAAAACATTTATGTACATTTTTGGAACATTCAGGAGCTTTTTTTTTTTTAGAGTTTGAACGCTCAGAAAACTGCAATGTCAAAGAGAGAATTTCACATCACCTCCCCTATACGTTGAATAAGTGTAAAGACTATACTGATCCAGTTTGTTGGGCCGTGCATACGTAAATTTGAAAGAGATCAATCAACAAATCGTGTGTATCCATCCCTGTGTCAAATCAGTATCCAGTGTAGCGTCCTAACGTTTGCAAGCGCACCCGAACGCGGTGATTTTCAAATCGCGTGAGTAGGAACAATATAGGAACGTCGCGACTCGCCATCGTTCGTCCCGCTACCACAAGGTAGATAGATTCAGTAGGTGTCATTTTAAACCTGTAAGCGAACGACTTATACAAAACAGCAATCGCGAAAAAATTGTGCTCCATACACAAATAACTGGAGCATTATGTTTGTTTGTCTGATGTCTGTGCCCTCTTTTCATTTTTTTTATTTAAGTAAAAACTTAAAAGGACATAGTTAATGCAAAGGTACTCACGGCTCACATTCATCTTCGTAGCTCCGATCTGAGCCGTCATCATCTCTGTCTTCTTTCTCTGTTATCAGTCGTCACACTATCGTTCATTCCTTTTCATTTCATACCATCCCTAACAAAATTCATCTTTACTTTGGTATTCCTCTCCCTCTGCAACCATCAAAATAATCGCATGCGACTTAAAAAGAGAAAGAAAAAAAAGAGTCTGTCTTGATCAGGGGATAAAGACAGACTCTTTTACCTGTCTATGATCGGTGCAACCCCGAAAGAAGAAGAAATTTTGAGCTTGGAGTTGAACTTTTGCACCTGTTTATGTGGTATCTTTATTCTGATTACTCTCCTAAATTGCAAACGGAGAGTATTCCAGGGACACGCGTCATTGCAGTTGACAGTAGCTTGGAGGACTTCAAAGTATTATGGAAGTGGGTCTGGCAGGAATTGTGACTATAATATCGCTTGTTTCTGTTATGAACTGCGATCATCATTGTGTTTTTAAGGTGGACATTATTTTTCATTAGAACTGTTGTCAAGTCTCTTTTTTCAGCAGTTCGGTGTATGTTACAAATCTGGTAGTTATTAAAAACTCGCTAAACCCTCGCATTTGCTATATGCAATGAACTTGAATACTCAAATGATTTGTGTGGAAGTCAGATTTTGTGCCTCATTGAATGACTAGATGCCGAAAACTAAAATAATTTAAATGAAAATCACAAGTTAACAGATAAGCCTGCCGGGGCTGCGGGACTGTTCGAAAGAGATACCGTGGCCCCGGAACGTAATGGGCGAGGAAGGAACTGGGATGGGTTTTAGTCAGTAAAAGTCTGACACTCCCTCCCGCTCCGCCAAGAGAGAGTGGAAAAAGTTGTTTGATGATTTCCCAACCAAAAAAAAAAAAAGTTAACAGATAAACGTGAAACAAAATGAAACTTTCATCTTTGTAAATTTGAGTAAAAGTACTTTTATTCATTTCTACACGAGATACCATAGTAAATAACATATTCTTCCAAGAAAGTCTAACTTAGGAATAATGGTATCGTGCGTGCGATGTAGCTGATAGTAATAAATCAGTATGAAATATTCGCGTCTCGGGTAAATCGAAACTACAAGAATAAGGCGATACTCACACGACACCGGTAATCAACGCGGTCGGTGTACGTATGTTAAGAGGGAACAAATCCTGCAAATAATTTGGAAAAATGGATATTTAAGGTGAAAGCTAAAGTGGAACTGGGCTGGGCACATCTGCCGCATGTCGGACGAGCAATGGGCTAAAATTACCACTCAGTGGTTACCAAATAGCAGGAAACGACAACGCGGCAGGCCCAGAAGGAGATGGCGGGATGAGCTAGACTCTTTCGCAAAGGATTGGCCTACAATCGCACAAGATCGCGAAATGTGGAAGGAGGGAAGGGAGGCCTTTGCCCTGCAGTGGGACAATGTAGGCTTATAATAATAATAAGGTGAAAGCGACAGGGTAGGTAAGCCCGCGAAATTTTCTGACGTTTTTTGCAATTCGCAGGCCAGTGCGAGGTTGTATGTTGATTACAATATTGTTTGCGACTGTAAGACACAATATGTAGTTACAGAATTATATTCATCAATACAACCCTCCAAAATCGTTCCGAGACTTTTATGGATTTTGAGGGTTGATGTTTGATGGTTGTTGGTATATTGATGATTATAATTCTGTAACTACACACGTCTTACCGTCGCCGTCGCGAACAATATTTTAATCAACAAACAACCTATCACTGACCTGCAAATTGCAGAAAACGTAACAAAAAATGAATTCCGCGGGCTACCCTAGATCCTGACCCTTAAAAATTTTGCAGTTGCGCTGCGCCAAGCCCGCGATGACAGCTGCTACTCAGACTCGATAATATCACAAAATTACTGTCGAGATCGACCTTTCGTTTTCCCCTGTATTCTCCTCGAAAACAGTGGACGATTCAATTATTTTTGATATTTGAAATATAAGAAAAAGTATGTCTGGCCCCTCAGCTGCTACTCAGATTCGATAATATCACAAAATTATTGTCGAGATCGACCTTTCGTTTCCCCTGTTTTCTCCTCGAAAACAGTAGACGATTCACTTATTTTTGATATTTGAAATATAAGAAAAAGTATGTCTGGCCCCTGTATATTTTTTTTGGCATATATTACTTATTAGTTACTGAAAAAAGGAACTGACAGGGACGTGTCTACCAGCAAACCTGTATTTAATGAAGAATAAAATGACTAGGTATTAGATAGAATACTCTATGAAATGTACACCATTCAAATTACAAAAACAAAAAATGTAAAACATGTTGCAACGCCACGATAGTGGCGGTAAGTCCCCTCTTTGAGGAGTGGCTGGAGAGGCGCCACGGCGTCCTCACCTTCCGCCTGACGCAGGTCCTCACCGGACACGGATGTTTCGGGAGGTACCTGCACCGAATCGGGCGGGAGGAATCGCCCGGGTGTCTCCACTGCGAGGATCGACCGGAGGACACGGTGGAGCACACGGTGGAAGTCTGCCCTGCGTGGGCGGAGCTCCGCCGTGTCCTCGTGGCGGCGATCGGCGGCGGCGACCTCTCGCGTCCGGCCCTGGTTCAATCCATGGTCCGGAGCGAGACGGAATGGGAAGCCGTCGCCTCCTTCTGCGAAGCAGTGATGCTAGCGAAGGAGGTGGCGGAACGAGAGAGGGAGAGATCCTCTCTTCCCGGCCGCCGCGGGAGACGCAACGGGCGTCGGGGGCCACGTGGTGGCTACCGGCCACCGTAGATGCGGGCCTGTGGACGACTGGCTATGGGCTAGCTAGCCGTCCGGCCGTCTAACGACGACGACAGGCCGTGTCGACGGCGCGTTCGTGTTCCACGCGCGCCTCAAAGAGATGTCAGCAAAAAGAGAGGGGCCCGCAAGGGCCGAAGCCTGCCGGGGTTGCGGGCCTGTTCGAAAGAGATACCGCGGCCCCGGAACGTAAAAGGCGAGGAAGGAACATGGATGGTTTTTAGTCAGTAAGAGTCTGACACTCCCTCCCGCTCCGCCCAGAGTGGGGGGGGTCATTTGATGATTTCCCATCCTTAAAAAAAAAAAAAGGGGTGACACTATCTGCCGGGGCTGCGGGACTGTTCGAAAGAGATACCGCGGCCCCGGAACTTAAAGGGCGAGGAAGGAACATGGGAGGGTTTTAGTCAGTAAAAGTCTGACACTCCCTCCCGCTCCGCCCAGAGTGGGAGAAGTTATTTGATGATGTCCCATATTAAAAGAAAGGGCTGACACATAAGCGGTCCTATCGCTGAAAGCGATCTTTAAAAGACAACCATGGATGAATTCAAGGGAGAAGGAGAGATAATACTGCAGGTAGCCTGTGGTGTGTCATTTACATATATACAATAAATACATACATTTAACATATTACACTTTTTTTTGGGACAAGCCCGCCACTCACGGCCAAACCACTGTAACTCCTGAAAGCCAGGATCAACAGTGGCGACCACCAGAAAAGCGCCGAGACAATTAAGCCCGACGAAGTCCCAGAGAATGAATTTGACTGTTTTGGAACCCGCAACGAAATTAATCAGAAAGTATAGCAGAGGACCGGGAAAAACAAACTGTAATTTCCACTTCCCTCCATATCAGCAGGAGACAGAACGAAACAAGGCCAATAGGCACAAAGGGGCGTTTACAACTGGGATAGGCCCAGTTGCCTAGCACCACAGATAAATATTTACGTTAATGGGTCCTAAGTTGAGAGCTGTTATATTTGATTCCAATAATAGGTATGGCAAAAACGCTTGAACGCACGGAAATTTGCTCTAGTTTCTACAAGGTCCGTATAGTAAATAACTCCGGATGGAACCTGTACACTATCCAACATAATATTGCGATCATTTTGGTAAAGACTACACTCCCACAAAATGTGATGTGCAGATTGTTCATATTCGCAGTCAGATGTGGAACATTGACAAAAAGGCGAGTCAACAAGCTTGAAGGAAAATAATTTACTCTTAAAGTTGCCATGACCCGTGAGAAATTGGGCAACACAGTGATCAACCTCCAGCCATGTCCTGTCCAGCCGCTCACGAACGGATGGAAAGAACTGGTGGAGGTGTCAGCCCTTGATGGAATTGTCCCACCTACATTGTCATTCAGATAAAAGTTCCTCCCAGACGTTTGAATAATCTAAAAATCCTAGCACGATCACGAATGGTTAAAAAGTCTGCGTCCGTGGTCTCACGCACGTTATAGTACGAGTACATTGCAGCCCGCCGCTGCACCTCAAGATCTACTGGAAGTACACCCGCAAGCACCGGTAAAGCTTCGGTACTAACCGTCCTATACGCTTTGCATAAGAATATCAAAGCCAAACGTTGGCTTTGAAGCAATTTACGTCGTACCATATTACACTTACATAAATATTATTATTCCCCCTGAATCGCAGCCCCGATATCATACAAACCTATGCGATGCTGTTTCGGATATCATACAAACCTATGCGTCGCGAGTCCCGCTTTACCACCCGACCGCGCGGGCGTGCGGTGTGATGTGTGAGAATCGCCTTATCTAGGTAGCCTATCAGGTACCAAGATATTGTAATATTGTAGAAGATGTCAGGCACTCCGTCATACTAGTAACGAGACTTATATAATATAGCCATTTTTGTCTGTTTATTTTGGTTTATTCTTACTGCAAAATTACTAAACTTTACTTAAAATAAAGTGTATAATAAAGTGTTAGTTCTTTTAATTAACTCAGCTTAATTTACAATAAGTGTTTCCATCATGGCTCATTGTGTAGAAACCTGTAAACAATATTAAAGTTAGAAAACAAAGTTGAATGCACAATATTTCCATTTACACGACTGCGGGAAAGCGAAGTTTGTTTAATATACTTCACTACGCTTCGGAGTTCGCGTTGGTCTAGCTTTTAAGCTTGTGCAGACATTTATTAGTAGTTTTACGTCAGGTACGACTAGCTTATTCATTGAAAGGAATTAGTGAGTTTCCTTAGCTTTTGAATTCGTTATATTTTTCTCTGATTAAGGGACTTTTTTGTAACGTAAATAATATTGAGTTCTTGATGTATTTACTAGAGCAGCTGTGGTGGCGGCCGGCCCCGACTTAAGTACAGTAAGTCGGGGGCTCGAACCCCGACAGGCGCATTACTTTGTGTAATTTATTATATCACCACTGCTCTCAAAACGGTGAAGGAAAACATCGCGAGGAAACGCGGAATGTTCTAGAACCAAAAAAATCCAAGACAAGTGACAACTACCAATCCGCACTGGGCCCGCGTGGTAGATAGCTCTGTGTACCAATAGTGGGTACATTAATAGGCTGATGATGATGAATAAAAGCAGTGTGTTTTCACTGCAAGAAAGAAGAAACAATTCTTCTGCCCATATGTGATTTCCCAGTCTGACGGAGTAAAACCAAAACAATTGAAGTCATGTTACATCTACCAACCCGCATTGGACCCACGTGGTGGATTTATAACCCATTCCTTCTCATTGAGAGGAGACCGTGTTCCAGCAGTGAGAACATTGATGATGATGATGATGATGGTGATGATGAGGATGAATATAACTTATTGATGTATTTATTACAAGCGTATCTCCATGCGCAGTTTGGTCCGTGGATGTGCGACTACATACCAAGTGTCCTTCGGACCTCGGAAAGCACGTTTTAGTTGTTTCCTTTGGATACAGCTGTCATTTTTGGCGCAGTAATAGTGAAGCTGCCTTACGTTTTTTTGGTCCCGTGTTCGAATCCCGCTGGGAGCAAATGTTTGTGAGATGAGCATGGACATACTCGTATGTTTCAGAGACATGGATGTATAAATGTATAACAAGTATGTATTTACAAACAAAAAGTATGTATGTATTACATCAACTATCTGCTGTCCACATCACAAGCCTCGTTGCTTAGTGTGGCACTAGATGGCGCTGTGTGTAATGTTCAACGATATTTATAAAAAAATGTTAATCTTTAACAGTCCTTAAGAGTAGTCAGTGGTCCGATTGTCAAATATGCAGTCTTACCAAGGGTATCGTGTCACCTCGTAATAACTGGTTGTGGAAGTCAGATAGGCAGTCGCTCCATGTATTCAGCTGCATCCAGTTAGACAAGAAGCCGGCCCCAACATAGTTGGGAAAATCAAGGCAGATGGTGATGTATAAACAGCATAAGAGTTATGCCTGAATGGTTCTAATTACGCTTTGTGAGAAGAAACTTCACAATAATTCTCTAAAAATATATACATTATATATTAAAGAAAAACTGACCTAAGAAAAATATCGAAATAACAATATGAAGCAATTAAGTATTCAATATAATTCTCGCATCAGTCACGTATTCTTGTCTCTTGTTATATGTCAATCTTGTAATATTTTATTTGAATTTATCATGAAGCTTACGTACTTGCGTACGTTATTAATTTCAACAAATTCTTTTTCACTTTGAGAATATTCGTTCTCAAATAAATCTTCAAGGTTAAAGATTAATTAGATTATAAGTATCAGATTAATCTGAAATGTTATCACAAAAGATCTTGAATATATAAAAAAAAACTTGTAAGTAGTTAAATTGGCAATTGCGCTAACTGTCAGATCAGTCATGCATGAAGAAAATCATAAAACTAACTTTTTAACTGGAGGCGTATTTTTGAGAAGTTGCTACTTAATCATATTTGCAAAATGTCCTCCAACTATCGAAAGCAACGTTTATAGGGTGACTGGCAATTAGTGTTAGATGCTTAAACACGTGACTGTACTCATGATAACAAACAATTACCAGTCACCATGGTTTGCACAAAAGAACAGCAAGCAATTTGCTGTCAATCATTTAGAGACTAAACTAAAGGAAGAACTGTTGAAGTTTAGAGCGACGTTATGTCTAATAGATACAGAAACGTAATGATTTTGAACCGTATTGCAATGTCACTTGCGATGAAAAATGAATTGTTTTAGACAATCGGAAACACTCATCGTGTTGTTAAGACCCTTCTTCTTCTACGTGTCGCTGACACGACAATTTTTATATTTTGTAACCCCAGAATTTCGGTAGTTCCACCGCGTCGTTAATCGCCGTAGTTCTTAAAGCGCTCTTATGGACCTAAGAGCGCTTTAAGAATTACGGCGCCGCGCGGCGACGGTTTTATAATTGTTCACCACAAAGATGACGGTCTGATTATCTAAAAAAAGGTGTTTAAAACACAATCTTGTATGGGATCATGTCACAGTGACAGCTGTTTTAAGATAATCAGACTGTTATCTTTTCGGTGAACATGGACCTTATTAGGTCCATTTTCAGCAAAAAGATGACTAAAAACAGCTGTTTAAAACACATTTTTGTATGGGAACATGTCACAGTTAGCGTAGCAAATTTGAACGTCCTTTCAGCTTACATGAAATAAGAGCTTGTCCGAACAAAGCTTTAACGCGTAAATTTCGCTCACACCGACGGAAATGTGTATAACATCTTCAATTCGTATTAAAGGGGTTGCGACGGGTGTTTTAGACGTGAAGTTAGACAAGCGGATGAAAATTGAAAACGGAGCGTGTGATATGCTTTGTCTAAACAAGATCTATTGTTGAGTTTCGTGGCGAATTAATTAAGATATTCTTTGGCATTTTTATTTCAGAAATAAGTAAAGTAGGAATCAATATTTTACAAACAAATTAATGTAGACGAGGTAAAAGTATTATTTAGGGATTGTAGCAGGTAGCGTGACGTACCCCATGGGATGTGGAAGAATGAGGAAATCTAGTGAGGCAAATGTTGAGTATGAATGTATGATAGCTATAAGAGTAGAGGAAGATCAAAGAAAGGATAGATAGACTGTGTGGCAGGATGATATAGTTAGAAAAGAAGTGACTGCTGAGTTAGCGAGTAAGAGAGAAGTATGGAAGAAGAAAATACAGGGTGAAATTGAATAGATGCGACAAATTTAAATATACAATAATACGTGTTATCAAGAAAATGTATAAAATATCAAATGGAAAAATAAAAAATAATTGATCAGTGTTACGAAAACCGTTAAAATAATAAAAGTATCAAAAAATCTCGTCCGACTCATCGCAGTGCTCAATATAGCGGTCATTTACCTAATTTTGCCTTATTTATTTTGCATATTACTGGAATACCGATAATTCGCACTTAAATAAAGATAATAACATCAATGAACCTTTTGAAAACGATAATCGCGTATTTTTTTTAATGATTTAGATTGTAGAAAAACAGTTTATAATTACTATGTTACTGTAACTGAAGCTCCAATTTCATTTTGTCGCATTAATTAAAATTCACCCTGTATACTGCGCAGACCCGATGATGTAGTTGGCGTTCTGATGTTTGTGCCTAGGAAAAAGGCATGCATGTATTTTTTTCAAATACTATGTAAAGGAATCTTAATGTGACTTCACTTCGGGAAATCTGTTTAATTACAAAAAAAAAACTTTTACTAATCGAGCCATAGATGAGTAAACAGTTCGAAGATTTCTTTACTGACCATTAAATTTTATAACAAGTATCATTCGCAACAAAAATAATAATAAACCCTTAAGCACATCTCATTATCCATTTTCTTACAAGAAGCTTACTAATGACGTTTCCGCGCAGATACTTTTAAAAGCGTCATCAAACACTGAGAAAAAGAGACAGAAACATTAATAAACACGAGGAAAAACGCTGTTTTCTTTTGTGAGGACTTGTTGCGTTTCTATCTTGTATTTCGGAGTGGGCGCTAACAAGTACAAAAACTGGAAAAGTGTACGAGGATCGTAATAAATTTGCAAATTTGGTGCCTAAGAGTTTTTTATTGCGTCGCTTGTCACAATATATATCTCGTCTCGTCTCCAAGGTTTTAAAGGAGTCGTTTTCTGTGTAAAATAATGAAATAATGCTGGTTGACGCTTAGAAAATACGGTGTTACGGCCCGCAATGTTACTTTTTATTTGGTCTCTCTGTTTTATGTTTTTAAAATGCTCTTCTTATTTGCGAATTCATCATTTCTTGTTTATATTTCGCAGATGTTCTCATTTATGTTTTTTATTACCCAGTCCAATTTGATGAGTATGAAATTGTCAACACGGTTTTATGTTTATAAAATTATATGTTAGGTGGCCGTGTTGGCATCAAAAGGTTTCTTGTATCTTTTTACGATCCTGTGGTAATTTCTGCACAGTAATTGTTTTAGTTGGTTTTATTTGAAATGTCGTTTTGAAAAAGTGGTAATTTATTTAAAAGTACAACCATTTTTAATTTATTTTTTTTCGGATAGGACCTACGTTTAAAACTTGGCTTAAATTGTAGATCCGAGAACAGCATGGCATGTCAGTATCGAAGAATTGCAAATCTATTTACTCCGTATATTGGAAAATATTCACGTATTTTTTGTCTTTGTAAACCAATGAATATTGACAAAGATAAAACGAATCGAAAGTTGGAAGTTGGGGCTCGTGACGTCAAAACGCACTAAAAATTATACCAGGCGTGACGTATTGAGAACTTTAAAAGTGTCGTATCTTCGTCAATTATGGTTTCATCATCATCATCATCATTTCAGCTGAAAGACTTCCACTGCTGGACATAGACCTCCCCCAAGTGTCGCCACATTGACCGGTCCCTTGCGACTCGCATACAACAGATTCCCGCGACCTTCGCCAGACAATTTTGGTTAACATAACAAAAAAAAAACACGTACTTATCAAATATTTTTTTTTATCTAACTGACGGTCTAATTATATTTTTTTGTCGTCTATCCTATTGAAAAAGCTTTAGCAAAGAACGTTTTCTTTCCCGGAAAACGTGTAGGGCTGTGTTTCAAAAGACCAAAAACATTAGGACACGTCACGATGCTAGAAACTAAACAATGAAAGAGGTCTAAGAGGGTCAGCAGCCGAAGTCGGGAGTGATTGTCGAGAAATTCTTTGTTTCCATTAATTTTCCCTTATCATTATTGTTTTTAGGGACCACGGCTGTCAGCCATTGTTGTTTAAATTAAATCAAATGGTGTTGTTGACATTCCTGGATGGAAGTCATGTCTTTGTTTATTAGGAAATCTGGATATCTGTTTAGTTAAATGCTATTAAATAGATTGTTATGAATGCGAAAAACTCGATCGTACTAAATGATTTCATAGTTTTAATCTCATCATCATCTGCCTAGCCTTTTCCCAACTATGTTGGGGTCGGCTATCAGCTTTCATAGTTTTAATCTGATTTTCAATATTAATATCAAAAACACTTAGGCTTTTCATTTTGTCTGACCTGCATGATCACTAGATTTTTGCAAGTTAGTTTATGTAGAGTGACTGGTAATTAGTGTTCATCATAACAAACAACTTTTACTATGGGACTGAACCTCAAATCGTGAAAAAAATCAGCTGTTCAGTACATTTTGACCAGTTAGGCGAAAATAAATACGTACGTGTATGTTTTTTTTCCCGATTGCGGGTGGTAAGTCACATTTTACGATAAAACTCAATGTAACGCATTCAACACACTGCTGATGAATTCATTAAGTAGTACACTGGTCATGAAGGTATTTAAAATAGTTATAACATTAAAATTAAAAAAAAAAAAAAACTTCTGAAAAACTCCAATATTTCCGTAAATAGAAGGCCCCCAGGCATAGTTTAGAGCAAAAAAATTATCGCAGTGACGGTTTTTTTAGATTTAAGGGTCTATTTAGGGTCTATTTATTTATACCGCTCAAAGATTAAGAAGATAAATCTTTGTCACCTGAAATAAATGGTTAATAATTATTATTTAAGGACAGTATGGCCAAAGTTACGTTTTCTTTCGTTATCAAAACATTATCTTCACTTTCAGTTCGTTCCCACCAAAACCCCAAGCGAGACATAAGGAAAGACGTATTTTCACACATTATCGTTAGAAATACAGCAACATTATACCGTCGGGATGCTGCTGGGGTAAGATGATTTGACGGAATTACCAACCTGTAGCGTCTGTTGTACGAAACATAATAAAGTTTGTCTTTAATTCCTTGTTTGTTGCTGGTAAGATCAACAAACGATGTAATGACGTTGTGAAGGGAACACTTTTACTGAAGTTTTTATTTCAGTATGTGGGTAGTTTTATACCCGAAAATGTTCGTTTCGATAATATTGTACTTCACTGCTCAGTTTTAGCTGGTGACACAAAGTACACTCGGTTCCAAAAATAACGGGTCAGTCACATAAACCTGAATATCTCCCGAACTACGTATGTCATCCTAATGAAACGAAGACTGTTCAATTGAGAATTTAATTACACACATAAAAAATAAAATAAAACTTAGTTGCACCAACAATATTAATCTCTAATTTAAAAAAACAACTAAAGTAGTCATAATGCGCGTCCCCATACCGCCAGAATTGTACATGACTACCTTGAAGAGGTCGGTATCAAACTCATGCAGTAACCATCGCGAAGCCCGGACTTAAACCCCATCAAACACGCCTGGGACGAGCTTCAGAGATGCGTGAAAGGTCGACACCCCCCACCAATCACGCTTCCCGAGCTCAAACAAGCACTGCACTTAACCTAAACATAACCACAAGCTTCTGCAATAATAATTTATATACTTACTTAGTGACGGCATTTTTACTTCATAGGGCTGTGGTCGAAACATGACCTTAAAACACTACACATTTATAATACAAAGCATGATGGATTGCCCTCTCCATCACCTCATTACATATACATTTTATTGATCAAGAAAAAGCTCACCTAACTAACCTAATTCGCTAACAAAAGTTCATTCACCCACATTTTTTAACACGAGCATAAACTCAAGTATTTTACTGAAAATGGTCTTAGAGATAGATTAGCGAGCTTTGAAAGTAGGGCATTGCGAGTGCATGAGTAATTTCTCTTCGTACACAGTAACGACACCGTAGTTTGTTCGTGTCGTGTTCTCGTATCATAAAGCAGAGCGAAAATACGGGTTTGTATATGTGCTAACATAAAGACTGGCTTGAAAGAAAAGTGACAGGAAAATACACATGTGTTTTCTGAGGTTTTTTCTTTCAGCGTGCCTTCATGGGGATACACAATGATGATCTGTAGGTCTAATCATTCTGAAATCATAGGTATTTATCCAGTTAAATCTTATAAGTATTAAAAGTACTGCATAGTATACATGGGCGCTAAACCATCATTTGATTTTAATTTTAAGGGGAGTACAGGAGCTAAATTAGCAACTCTATTTGTGTTCGTTCAAACTTCGTTTGACATGCAGTTGGAATAAAGTTCTAATCAGCTTGCACTACAAAGTGGTTGTTACGTTAGTCACTGCGGGCTGTAAACTGCGAAATGAGTCGTTTTGATCGATTTATAAAAAATCTATTCATTGGACTAAAAAATAAAACACTACGATGCTAATAATGTTGCTTGTAGAATTATTAAGCTATTGCATAGCTTCTATCGCGGGCCTTGAGCGTGGAGACCGAATCCAAAAATTCCGTAACGAAAATAACCTTTTCATTTCTAATGCTCTAAAAGTACGCCATTATAGCCCTACGAAGCGGGATTAAAGTGACCGATTATTCCCTAGGGAGTAAAAAGTAATTTAAAAATAGAACGATCTTTTACTCTGAAACATGGTCACAAAAGAGACTCATCAAAGGCTTTATTTAAATTTCGAATTGGCTTACAATAGAAAGCGGTTTATTGAAAAAAAAAACAAATGAACTCTTCAACGCGTGAAAAAATTATGGTTGTTTGTGTGCATCGTTGATTTAGAAAAGTATGTGCAATGCCTCTGTTGCTAGCTGCTGCAGTAATGTAGGTAAATACTAATTATCTGTGGAGTGTGGATCACCTTCATTGCGAAAATGTTGAGAGTTTGTGATGTGTTTTAAATTGTTAATCTGTGACTGACTTGATAGAAGAAAAAACTGACCGCTCTGTTCAGAATTTTTGTCGACTGTACATTTTTTCGGTTTTAAATGACTATTTTTCTCGCACTCGAAGTGAAAAGTACAGTTTGCACCTCGAGACTAAACGCCAATCTAATATACCCTCGCTTTCATTGCCTCCCTCGCAAGCTCGGGAGTCAAACTACCTCGGGTATATAATGGCTTCGTTTAGTCCCTCGTTATAAAATATACTAAACACCCCCCGTAAAAAAACAAATGCAATAGCTTTACCGCGGCAGTCCCCGAGTGCCACACGTCTTTTTTTTCCAAAAAAATTAGAATGATCGCATGTATTTTAGTATGGTTTTACTCGTAATTTGATGATATTTTTGTCGAGTAAAGTTAATCGTATTATGTTTTCAAAACACTACCATACTAGCATGTATCCTGAAGAATATCATATATTTTTTCTGGTTTTGTTTATTGCAGTAAATCATATACCTCCAGGCATTATAAAACTCGCGTGTAACTCCTGTAGTCGCCTTTAGTTAGTTTGTTATTTGTGGGTAGTTACGTTCTTATTTCAACTTATTTAAGTACAGTGGATTTCATTTATTACGACCTTGGTTGTAGTGACCATTTACCTATAGCGACGTTAAATCTAAGTTTCTTGAATTTAAAGCATACTTTAGTACAAAATTCATGCGGCTATAGCGATTTTGGATGTAACGCCGAGTTCAGGTGAAGCGACTGTTTTTGATGAATCATTTGTAACAAATTCCTAGAAATACCATGCAGATATTGCGACAAGAATCAGCCGCCAAAGACACAAGGGTTACTTTCTTTCACAAACATTTCTTATTATATTGTTTACAGCCACACAGATGGTCAGCAACTTTGGAGACCTTTACCTTTTGTTTATAGATATCAGCTAAGTAGGTACGGAAGCGTGTACGTTTCGGAGTTAAATTTATGGTTCAATTACAAGGTGATATACTAAGTAGCAATTGGGTTTAGTAAACTTTTGAATAAGTGTGACTGCACACATTCACTGTAAACGAACTCGGTCCAAATATTTTTAATAATAAATGAATATAAACTATACATGATTCTGTACGTGTATGTATCTCTTTACCTTTGCCTGTAACGACTTCCTGATATAACGACGAAAATAGAGTGGTCCTTTGATCGTCGCTATACCCGAAATCCACTGTATATTGAATGAATAGTTGTATTGTAGGGTAGTGCGTTTTTTATTTGACTTTTGTTGAATTACTGAAATAATAAATTGTATTTCCGTTTTTTTTTATTCATTAAAAAGTATCCGTTTTATTCAATAGAAAGGATTTATGATTGTTTTATCGAATGGTTTGTTATGTTCTGTTTATTTTAATAGGAAGTTATTTTAATATGTCCGCTAGAATTAATTAAAAGTCTAGTCTAAGGCGAAGATTATTAAGTAGTTATTTTGATGTTCCCGCTTTGTAAAACGAAATATTGAGAGAGAGTTACCAACCTCAGTTTGAATTTCGGTGTTAATAAGACGTTGTAATGTGAAAGAAAGATTATTGTTATTCTTGGAGATTCTTAGTTTGCTAATCATGGAATAAACACTCTAAACTGGAGTAAGATATTTTCTTTGATTGTGCTGATATTTCCTGCTGTTTATTACTTGCTGAGTAATTGTGCTAATGTGAATATAAATTGGTGCTAACCAATATGTTATAAGACTCTCGACGACGACGGCCATGATGACGCCGATATACATAGATTATTCTCAGAAAATTGAAATTTAACTCAGCTTGACTCTAGTTTATTCTTGAAATTGACTTTCTCTTATAGAATTTTATCGTAAATCCTACTAAGAAATGTGAAAATTTGCGAGGATAGATGGATATTTGTTATTTTTTCACGCAAAAACTGCTGCACGGATTTGGATGATTTTGGACACACATAGTTTATAACCAGGATTAACACTTAGGATACTTTATATCCCAGTACTACGATCCCGTGGGACAGTACTGAAGCCACCGGCATAAGCTATTATAAATATAATTACGTTTTAAATGCTCTGAAAAGTTATTTTCCTATTTAAACTCATTCTCTTTGGTCAATAAAAGTAATTGACCAAATAATAACGATGAACACGACCCAATTCCATTAAAACGGAATTAAATTCTGTTTATTTGTTCAGGAAGTTAGATACGTTGAAAAATCAATTGAGTGGTCAACCCTAAGGGAAATGATCGCATGCCAAAGTAAATATATTTGCTTAGGAATACGTAACAACATTTACTTACGGTTTTTTGACCTTTTACAACTGTATGCCAGCAAGGAGTCCCATTTCTAACTGCTTCTAATCTTATTTATGTTTAATTAAGAATAATATTTAGACACCTATTTTGTGGTATTCTATTAAGAGTATAGTTTTCATGATATTAATTTCTTTGAATCTCTTGTTTGGACTAAATCCCATTAGTATTTGAGGAATTAATTACTATGTACCCTACAGGTTTTATATCAAAGTTTAAAAATCATTGCAATATTGGCTCGAACCCAGCGCATCTTAAGTGGTAAACTCATGCAACTAATGTGAAAGCTGTCCAACCAAAAACTAGCAGAAAGGGTTCAAAATCACTTTAACCATGTTAATTTTCAATCACCCATTTGAACCCCTTTAAAGTTCCCCATAATGACCACGAAACCGGCCATAACATGAACTGTTCTTTTGGATCAACGAGGTACTATAACATGGTACTTATGAAAATGCTTTCAACGAAATTTAATTCAGTCGTTGTTTACTTAGGACTAAAGCTTGGTTTCCTATGAAAACAGAAGGTTATTCTGGTCCTCTTATATTACTAACTTATAAGCTTCTAGTTTTTTTTGTAAGAAGCTAATAGACTGTGCTTAGCAGGGATTTGGTTAGAAAAAGATGGTCTTAAATATATTTATGTAGAATATTAAACCACTTTAATCTATTAATGCAGATTAAAAACGGCCTAACGGTTTGTGGATAGAATTTAATTTTGACTGCCGTACTAAAACCTGTTTGATAAAACTTTGGTATTTTCTACCTTATACCATTACCAGCTGAAGGTAAAGCTGGTACTGAAACAGTCTAACCACTGAAAACCAGCACTGTTCTGGGGGTTCCCCAAAGCTCAGTATCATGCTGAGTGGTAACCTATTTGTCGCACTCACGGCGTGCAATTTTTTATTTTTTATCCGTTTAGTCTTACAATTATTGTAATGCTAATGTTGTTGTGTTCATTTTCGGTTTTAGTTTAAATGTTTAAGTTTGTATTAATGCGTTCTATGTTTACTTTATTAATATTGTATGTAAAATTGTCAAATACGTTATATTGTAATATCTCTCGCGATATTGTAAACTCTCGAATTATTGTCAAACGAACATACTGCTTACAATAAAACGCATTATTTTTCGTGAAATGCATGTGATGGTAGTCAACTCACGCGGTGTGGAAGGAAGGAGGGGTCCCGCTTGCCCAGTAGTACCACTCTCATGAAAAGATACTGTATGTACCATTTCTGAGAAATACCGATTACTATAACCTAACCTTAAAATGCTTTATATTCCCCTAAAAAGCGTAGTCGACGGGCCCCTATTTCCGAGTGCAGGGTTTAAAGGAACCTAACTAACCTAACGGGGGGGTGCCACAAGTCCCGATTATGGGGGCAGAGATACTTCCGTATGTTCAGTTGTCAATAATTCGAGAGTTTACAATATTGCTAGAGAGGTACACGTTATATTGTAATATAACGTGTTTGACAATTTTACGGTGACATATATTATGCACATCATGACTTTGGGACGAATTAATATTTTTTCTTTCTTTATTTCTTCTGTCTTGAAATACCTTAGTTCAATTGGTTTAAAAGCTATTTCAATAGTTTACTAGGAGGAACCTAATAAGTAGACATAATAAGTGAGTGTGCGAGAAGTCAGGATAACCGGAATGCAAACGTTTACAGAACAATGACTTTATTAACACTATCTATTCATAACACAAATAATTTATATCCATTTACAGCCATAAGTAACAGCATACATTAGGCCAATCCACAGTGATTCATACACGCACTGTAGTGAATATATTCAAGGAAATAAAGCCAGGTAATAATTCCGGAGTCACGCGAAACTGGTAACGAATGCTAGGTGGTAGGAAGTGGAACGTTTATTTTGATAAGCGTGACATAATAATATCGTTTTCTTGTCCTACATGTTATGGAAATTGGGAACATCGCTGTTGGGGAATCAGTTTTTCGTAAAGTGAAATATTTACAAGTTGAAATTGAGTGTCTTTATAATTTACATAGGTTAAACAATAACAGCCGCTTATCAATCTTTTGGTTAAGCCGCACTTGCCTTGATTGGCCTGTAAATGGGTGGCCACTACCAATAGAGTCAAGTAAGTAATTTCTAGTATACTATAGTTCTTCGTGTGGTAATTTCCTAACCAGGGCCCTGTTTAATAAACGTTACAATCCAACAATTTTGTAAATTAGTGACATATTTGTAAAGTTGTATGACAAGTGTTGTTTAGTAAACCTTACAATAATTGTCAGAAAAAATGTTTATTAAACCGAAATGTGTAAAACTGTAAGTATTTTTTTTCAATTTTGACAGTTTTCTATGATAGTAAATTTGTAATTTGTAATTTTTACTAAAAAGGAACTTGTAGATTTAAAACTTTTAACGATTACAGTTTACAATTTGTAACATTTATTGAACAGAGGCCTTGTGCCTGAGCTTCATGCTGCCCATGGCTCTCTGACTTGGCTTTACATTCAGTCAAGACATCTACCAAGTTTTATTCCGTGCACGGAAAGCAAATGGGCCGTGGGCATGTGGGACGAGTTGCTGAATTACTCAAATTTAGCCATCGGTCCCGGTTGTCATTTGTCTATCTTTGACAGTCGTTTCAGTTATTGTCAGTGGCCCAAAAGTCTGACAACCAGTCTTGTCAAGAGGGTATTACCAAGTAATTAAGTGGGTTGTGGAGATCAGATAGGCAGTCGCTCCATGTAAAATATTGGTAATTCAGTTGCATCCTATTAGATTGGAAGCTGACTTCAACATAGTTATGTAGTTGGGAAAAGGCTAGGCAGATGATGTATACAACGTTATTTTTTAGTATTTTAATCCCTTTAAGGGCGGATAGTATTCTTGAAAATGAACAACTTTTACTATGGGAACGATTATCAAAACTCGAAAAAAGAATCAACTGCTTCATACATTGTTGGTCGCGTAACTCGAAAAAATGTAGGCAGCAGCTGATTTTTTTTTCGAGATTTCAAAGTCGGTCTCATAGTAAAAGTTGTTCATTTTCATGAATACTATCCGCCCTTAAAGGTATTAAAACGACTAAAAAATAACGTTGTATTCGGGAAATAGGTGGAAACTTGGAACTATGCATTTAATAAATAAATAAATTAATATCGCTGGACATTAACAAACAGCGCCGTCTAGTGCCACACTAAGCAAGGCTTGTGTCGTGGATACCAGATAGTTGAGATACTTCATATATACTTTTTTGTTTGTAAATACATACTTATTATACATATAAACATCCATGACTCGGAAACAAATGTTCATGCTCATCACACAAACATTTGCTCTTACCGGGATTCGAACCCAGAGAACCATAAGAACGTAAGGCAGCCTCACTACCACTACGCCATTCGAGTCGTCATTTGGTTATGTGTACATTGTAATTAACTGAATTATGTAGTGTTTTGACAAACAATTACATTGATTGTTTGCTTAAATAGTCAGTGATTTATTTAGGTGTATTATAGTCTGGATATCGCAATATTTCAGCAGTTAATTTTCGCCCACATGCAGTATTTCACTCTAGCAATCAAGGCCTTCAACAATGAAAAAAGTATTTATGACCAACAAAGTTTGGCCGGTCAATATCGCATTTAACACCCACGCAGTTTCAGTTTTTATTAAATTTCACATTGTAATTAAAACAACGACATTCAACAAAGACGAGAAAAAAATAATTATAAAATGCCGCTCAAAAGTGTTGCGAAAAATAATTAACAGAACGTAAAGAGATGCTTCGGCGCTTGGTAAAAGCGTTGCATAATATCGAATATTTTTACCTGCTGTTAACTAGTGAAAAAAAAATAAAAAAATGCTGCGCTACCACGCTGAGCCACGTTCAACTTTTCCGAAGCGAACTGGATACTGTGTATAAATATTGTTGATAAAACTAGATTGCTACTTCTTCTGTTTTTGAACTCGCAATTTGCATGTTATTAAACTTAACCACGTCGATTGGTTACACGAGACATGGTTAACGACAGATTATGAAAAATGCGGTGGAATTGCTGTTGTTTTGAAGAAAATGGCCGTAATGATATGTTTCCCGGCTTAAATGTATAGTCCTCCAAGGTAGAGCTATGAGAATGAACCGCAATCAAAATTCACCACCATTTGGTGGTGATTTGATCCCATTTGGTATGAAACAATATATTTAAGTGAGTGAGTGGGAGGAGCTTAGCAATACCTTCTACCCGTGCATGAGAGAGGTCAGCGATACACTCACCCGAAAGAGCCCCTGCGTCAACGCGCACCAAAATTATTCGAAAAAAACAAACCAACTTGATACATACTCGTATTTCACACGATGCGATGGTAGCAGTTGCTTGTCAAATTTTTACGGCATTTACTGTAGTATAAATTTTATTGATCATGGACTTATATGACTCAAATAAAATTATCATTAGACTATAAGTTAGACTCTCTTTACGATTTAATTGGATGCAGTAAACTGCAAGTAATCGTATTACGGACGCCCGAAATATCTAGGTCGTAGAATTTAAACGTGCTATATCTACGAATAAAACACAGTTAAAGGACTCGCTCAAGGTCGTAGCCCCTTAAGCATTCAAAATTCACACAAAAATAAAGATTCGTTTATGAGGATGGTTTCAGATTAATGTATATCCAGCGCGTATAAGCTCGTTTTTTGAAGCGCGTGTAGGCAATTATATGCGCGCTTTTTTCCACACGCAACTCGTGCTAACGTTGACGCGCTTATAAGCTAGTCAAAGCGGGCTCGTATACCCGTGAAAGATACTGACATTATTGACAGAACCCTGCGATTCGAGTGAACAGTCCGTCAGTCACCGCAGGCACGCGCGTTATATTTTTGAAGCCCTCGCGCGTATTGGTACGAGATTTAAGCTTCTCTTAGACGTTTGTTTGTTGATTTTCGAGCCATCAGATATAACTTGTTACGCTTCCATAGGGAATCACAAAAACATCTAGAGGACCTAAACTTATTTTGTTTCACCATCCCAAACTCCCTCTAGAACGCATATCACTGAATCTAAAGTCGAAAACGAAATATTCTTACCAAATCCCAAAGGAGACCTAACAAAGCTGCGAAAAAAATCTAGGTGAGTATATGTCTAACAAATACATATAACAAAAGGTCCTTCAACAAATGTATGGAAAGGTAAAAATAACAGTGTAGTGTGTTCCACGTACATTCAGACCATTTGCTTATTATTAAGAGGAGTACCTTGCCCTCAGGACGTGCCTCCCGCTTCGTTTAGGAATTGGGTCGGCCCTCTCCCTTTAAAGTAGGCACCATTATGAAACGGCTTACGAATAAATCGATGACGCGTTTTTCGTCACAGACTGTGTGGTAGGAATTGTGATAATAATCCTGCTAATTTTAAATACACTTACGTTGTTATTTTGCCGTATTTATTAAGCAAATAACCTCTGATACAGAAAATTTAAACGTTCGAAATCTCAAAAATTTCGATTCCAATAGGCATTTGAATATCTCAATTCGATTCAGGTCAACATTTCACTCAAATTCATCAATGTACAGAGATTTTTACTTTAAATTGACAAAAAAATGAACGAGCTGACGTAACCTATCCATTAAGAGTGATGTTACTCAATCTATTGTTATCACTACGTTTCTGGGTGCTCCAAAAAATATACCGTGTAAAATCAAGCTAAATATTTCAGGCAACGTGTTTATTTTTATCTAAATTGAGTTATAAATTACCACGTCACACATTTAGGGGTCTGGAAGGGCTCTCGCACACTTTTCGTATTAAATTAATTGTCGCATCACACTTTGACGCAGTTGTTCGACGCCCTCTCCCTATTGACGTCACACGAGTCACAAAGGGAAAGTTAAATTTTGAGCTTTTGGAGCCTCTTTTTTTAAATACCTTGGATAATATGCTCACCTCGTGTAAAATTTACGAGTGTTTAATGCGAAAGGTATTTGAAATAAAGGATGTAAAAAGAATTAACGAAGCTGAAAGGCTCTCCCCATCATTGAGTTTTTTTTATTCTAGCAAAAAAAGTTCCAACTTTTGTGCAGTATTTTTTTTTTAATACATGTTCTAAAGTGAGATTTTAACTGTTAACACCTTCACGACCCCCGTACTATACAAATCCATTCATCAGCACATTTTTCAATTCCGGTACGCTGATTTCTTCCAAAATGTTCAGTGATGTTCACCCCAAAAAAAAAATGTTCTAGCAAAAATGTTTGCGTAGTTACTTAGTTAGATCACAGAATGCTTGATTGACGGCTTTCTGAAGAGTCTTGTATGGTAAAAGGTTAAAAAGGATAATCATACTCAATTGATGTAAATAAGGGGTGCATATAGTGACAGCCGAGTGGTTACACCGGCGGACTACCAAGTGACAGGTCTCAAGTTATGCAAATAAACATTACTTACTTCGAACCCAAGATCCTCTGATTTTTCCGCTTCATATATGCCTGCATCATCATCATCATCATTTGAAGGACGAGCACTGCTAGACATAGGCCTCCCCCAAGTGTCACCACATTCACCGGTATGTGCACCTCGCATCCAACTGATTCCCGCAACCTTCACCAGGTCATCGGTCTACCTATTGGAAGGTCTACCAACGCAACGGGTTCGCGGTTGCCACTCCAGACCTATTCGGCCCCATAGGCCATCTGTTCTGCGTTTCATTTGCCTATTGTACAATAAATATCACTTTACCGAAGTAAAGAAAATATTTTGAGGAAACATGGTGGTTTCCTTGCTTGAATTTTCCTCGACGGCATGTAAAGCCAAGTCAGAAAGAGGTTCATTACACCAGATTAGGTTACTAAGCACCGTTAATCATACGAACTAAGTCGGTATGCATAGTCAGGGTTTCCTGTTTGGGTTTTAGTCATCAGATAGTCACATCATGTAATTCTGGTATTCAGTTGCATCTGGTTAGACTGGAAGCGGACACCGCATTACACGGAAAACATTATATAGGAAAAGTACTCGTATAATATCTGTCGCATCCTTGGGTGGCCGAGATGCGAAGTATCGGGTCTTTTTTACGATCCGATATAGTTTCAAATAGATGTGGGCATAGTCGCGGGCACTCAAACGAAAGATAATTTAAATTAAAATAACTTTATTCTAACCAACCAACGGTTTTACAATACAGAAACAAACACGTGCGATGGTAGTGAGCGTCTGCCAAGGCTGTCGGAGCTCGACTGTCGCAACACTCCGTCTCTTCTACAGCCCTCACTGCATCCCCTCTACTAACGATCGTGACCGAGCGGTAGGGCGCGCTTGCGTTTCAGGTATTGATATTAGTAGTTCACAAAACTAATTGTTAGATGGCGCTGCTTGTTGCACTATCCTTCAATCCACGACATATCCATAACATATCATAGCAAGACGGAGCCTGTAATCCCGATACGATTGGGCAGAGACGTACCTATTAGTACACCAACTTTTCGCCAGTTATGTTTAAGTCACATCTAATAAGGGGCGAGCCTATTACCATCAGCGGGCTACACCCTAGTCGACCCAGGAATCAAACCCAGAGCTTTAGACAGTCCCTGCCGAGGCTGCGGGACTGTTCGAAGGAGACACCGTGGCCTCGGAACATAAAGGGCGAAGAAGTAACATGGATGAGGTTTAGTGGTAAAAGTCCTGCTCCACGCAGAGTGGGAGGATTTCCCATCCGAGAAAAAAAAGGACTTTAGACAGCTGCAATTGTGACCACTACACTAATTAGGCAGTCATAAATATAATAAACACTAATTTACACAAGAAAAGTTTAATATACTCAGTCCTAGCGAAAACATTACCTGTAAAGTATAAAAGAATAATTTATTCAAGCACCCTTTCAAAAAGTTTTGCATATTTTATACAAAGTGTGTCGCAGTCTTAAGTGTGCGATGATTTCTTTATTTATACCAGTTTTATCCTAGGCTGTGTGCCACAGGTGGACCCGGAAAGCCTTATTGAAAATTTAAATTTATTTTATGCGAAAATGGCTTTACTTTATTTTATACGAAGCGAGAGCGTGACGTCACGTTCAGCTTTTAATAAAAATATATATTGCTTTGTGTACCTTTTTTTTAATAAATACTTTTTGTTACACTTTATACTTCTGAAATGTGACTAAGTCTTGATGGTCTTGCAAGTTCGTCTTTTCTAAACCACTTTGCCTTACAACCTAGTGGTATAAATGTGAGAAAAATTATTTTTTTTAAAATAAAAGATGACATCAAGTCCTGTGTGTTTGAAAATCGAATTCTTCTTCTTCTTTGCTCCATCCCACTTTAAGTGGTGTTGGCTGTCCTAATTTTCCTGCGCCATGACGTTCTGTCTAGGGTTGTCGGGTCGGGTAGGCTGATCGTAATAATGTACCAGTACCATGGTGTACGGAAGGCATCCTCTACCACTCATTTCTCCGGTAGATTTAAGGCTTTTTTAACAATGTAGTCCACATCTCTTTTCAATACGTGTCCATACCACCGCAAACGACTGGAAAATCTTATTGTATGTATAAAATATTGCGTTCGAAAGAAAAAAGATTTTCCGCTGACCTTTTCTGTCTACCTATATCTACTTGTTTACCTTTTCATTGATCACTCAAAGATTTTCTTCAAGATAAACCGTTATATCTGAAAGTCCACAGCAAAGAGAGGTTCATTAAATATCGCTGGACATTAACACACAGCGCCATCTAGTGCCACACCAAGCAAGGCTTGTGTCGTGGACACCAGATAGTTGATATACTACACATATACCTTATTTATTTGTAAATACATACTTATTACACATATAAACATCCATGACTCGGAAACAAATGTCCATGCTCATCACACAAACTTTGCTCCTACCGGGACTCGGACCCAGGACCCTAAGAACGTAAGGCAGTCTCACTACCACTACGCCATTCGGGTCGCCATTTGCAACGTAACATAACATCACACTTGTAAATACCCGAAGGGTTTTTATTTGAAAGAAAGAAAGAAAGAAAAAGCATTTATTAGCCCGACAGGACAACACATAAATAAAAAAATAATAGTAAAATTGTGATTATAACACTAGTTTAAAGTAAACATAATGAGAGAATAAAAAATAAAAAAAGATAATAATAATAACGAAATCATAAGAAAAAACAAACAAAATACAAAAACAGAATTTGTCCTATACAAGACCAAAAGGCTCCTATCTCAGCATGGTGCTGTAACATTTAAAAAATTTGGGACAAGCCCGCCACACAAGCCCAAACCACTGTAACTCCTGAAAGCCAGAATCAACAGTGGCGACCACCAAAAAGCACCGAGACAATGAAGCTCAACGAAGTCCCAGAGAATGAACTTAACTGAACGGATTTTTTGGATCCCGCAACGAAATTTATCAGAAAATATATTTTTTGATAAATTTCGTAAAAGCCGTAATTTCCACTTCCCTCCATCAGGAGAGAGAACGAAACAAGGCCAATAGGCACAAAGGAACGTTTACAATTGGAACAGGCCCAGTTGCCTAGCACCACGGATATGTTAACATTTATGGGTCCTAAGTTGTGAGCTGTATATTTGATTCCAATAATAGGTATGGCAAAAACGCTTGAACGCACGGAAATTTGCTCTAGTCCCGAAGGGTTACGGGAAGACCAGTTGTGTTTTACGCCCCATAATTATGTTATAGGGGGCGAACCTATTTGTCATCAGCTGGACATGAAAGACAACTAAAAAGTCACGGTGTATATGTCACCGTAAAATGGTCAAACACGTTATATTACAATATAACGTCTTTTTTCTCGCGATATTGTAATGTCTCGAATTATTGTCAACTGAACATACGGAAGTATCTCTGCCCCCATAATCGGGAGTTGGGGCACCCCCCCGTTAGGTTAGTTAGGTTCCTTTAAACCCTGCACTCGGAAATAGGGGCCCCGCGAAGCGGGGCTCCGTCGACTACGCTTTTTAGGGGGAATATAAAGTGTTTTAAGATTATGTTATATTAATCGGTATTTCTCAGGAATGGTGCATTATCTTTTCATGAGAGTTGTGCCACTGGGCAAGGGGGACCCCTCCTTCCCTCCAGACCGCGTTAGTTGACTATCATCGCATGCATTTCACGAAAAATAATGCGTTTTGTTGTAAGCAGTATGTTCATTTGACAATAATTCGAGACTTTACAATATCGCTAGACATATTACATATACACTTTTCTCAAACCGAGAATTAATCCCGAACGTCATAATTAGCCACAATAAATAAATAAATATCACTGGATTACACACTGCGCCATCTACTGCCACACTAAGCAAGGCTTGTGTCGTGGACACCAGATAGTTTATATACTACATGATTATATACTTTTTGCTTGTAAATACATACTTCTTAGATGTACATATATTATAAACATCCATGACGCTGAAACAAAAATATCCATGCTCATCACACAAAAATTTGCTCCTACCGGGATTCGAACCCAGGACCCTAAGAACGTAAGGCATCCTCACTACCGCTACGCCATTCGGGTCGCCTAAACCCGACCCACTCGACCAACAAGGTATAGTCAATGTAGTTGCAATGTATTCCTCAAAAAGTTACTAGCAGTCACTATCCTAATTACATCTTCAATTAATTAATACTCAGCTCATTACAGCCACTAGTTGCTGCCATAGATACGTCACCGTAATGCTGTTAATTACCAGCTACCAGCTTGCCACTACCAAATTATTAATCAATCATGAACTGATGTGGAGGCTCAGATAGTATGATGTGTTTGTCTCGTTTTAATTAGTTGTGGAAACGTATTGATTAATGCTGTAAAGTAGGGGTACGCTGGGTATATGTAAGAAGGTATTAAGCAATAGGATGGTATAATTGCAATGAAAGTCTTTGCAATTTTTACATAACTCCAGTTTGTATTGTTTCCAAGTGATTAATTATACAAGTTTTGAACGCATTTTGATTTGATTTTGAGAAGCGCGTGGCCGCTCGTGTCGATCTTTATCGGGTTAAGCCGTGCTTGGCTAGGTTGGTCTGTGGATGACCGCCCTTACATACCGAGTTTCCTCCGTCCCTCGGAAAGCACGTTAAGCTGTTGGTACTGGCTCTCATTTGTAGATCTTTGACAGTCGTAACAGGTGGTCAGTGGCCCAAAAAGTCTCACCCACTTTTGTGACTGGGTGAGACTGGGTAATACGATAAGACTGGGTTGTCCCAGTCTTATCGTATTACCCAGTACTAAATGGGTTGTGGAGGTCAGATAGGCAGTCGCTCGAAGTAAAATACTGGTATTCAGCTGTATCTATCACTGAGCGCCGACCGCAACATAGTTAGGAAAGGCTAGGCAGATGATGATGAATGCATTTTGTAGTTATAAATGATGAATCAAACCATATTCGTACAAGTCTCAGCACCTAGAACCACCTTTACTTACTCCCACACCATAAATCTACTTAATATATCAAGAAAATAAAAGAATGATTCTCGTTGGTCTAATGATCGCCAGTGCTGCGGTTCAATTTCAAAGTCTGGCTTAGGGCTTTTCCATTAGGAGCTCAGTAGCAACCATGCGGTCTGGATTTGTGGATTTGTGCCCATTTGATGGCAATAGGATTGCCCGCTATTACACAGGACTTAAAAATAACTTGCGAACTGTCTAACCTTTCAAGGATTGCAATGGTTATGGTAAGTGATTGCCTAAAAATAATGGAACAACGAAACAATTTAGTTTTATTTTAAAACAGACCTTTGACGCTTTCGTAAAAGGTCAAATTCCAGTAAGACAAAACACGCGTATCGTATTTTCCTTTATAACAATATCAATCAATGGGCAAACTGCTTCCTAACGGCCACTTTCCAAAAACACTTTGGTCACAAAACATCAGGCCGAAAATAGCGACCCAGAAATAGCTTTAACCCTATAAATAGAAGAAAAACATGGAAAAAATAGGTCAGGATAAAAGGGAACTTCACACGGAAAAGAAATTCAGGATTCTCTCAAAAAAGGCCTTTGATACTTGAGCCTTGAACTTAAATAGGGTGCATTAAAATGGCCGCCATGAGGGGCTGTACTTAAATGTATGTACATACGCCATCACATTAAGCATCATCTATCTTCATTTAATAGATTTCACTTTGATCGCTAAAGTATTAGGTTCTAGATTGATTGGGATTAATTGACAGTACAAGACGCCTCTAAAATGGCATTTTGAATATTAAAGTAATAAGAGCGTCATCTCTGTTATCATTTTGTGACAGTCTTTCAAGGTTCCATACAGAATAGAATTTCGTTTCTGTCTTCAGTCCGTAAGACAGCCATTTTGATGAATATCATCGAAATTCTGATGGAAGGGTTCATGAGAATCGGGTCATTTTCGGCCACAATTGCAAAAATATTTAACTACAGTATTTAACCCCCAGGCAATGTGCTTGCAGTGGTGTGCAAGCCCATCAGGCAATCCGATTCAGAAATCTGAAATCATAAAGAGTTTAAGGGCAAGCGAAGTTTTTAAACTTGCATAAAAACTCAAAAAAGTAAAAATAACAATAGCTTTTAAGTCAGTGATTTTTGTATGTTTGATTCAGTTTTTTTGGCACCGACTTCTGAAGCTAAAGTTACTTTTCACTTTTTTTGCCTGTGAAGTCGGTTTTATATTAGAAAAAATGTTTTTTTTTTCCGTTTAAAAGGAACTCATCAATAATAGACAGCAAATCTGTCGTGATTGCTGTAATCGCTTGAATGTTTATTGTTTATACAACATCATGACGTAAAATCACGCCATGGCGTGAAATGGGATCAAAGAACCATCAAAATCGGTTCCCATTGGTGAAGATATCACAAACTGACTTAAACAAAAAACAATAAATTTAAAATAACTTTAGCTTTTGAAGTCGGTGACCTTTGTTTAATCGATAATTTTTTTTTGGCACCGACTTCAGAAGCTAGTTATTTTTAGTGCTTTTTTTAAGTCGGTTTTGTTTTTTGTAAAAATGTTTTTATTTTTCACTTTTTAGTGGTTCACATGTACTTGGTACACATAGAAAGTGCAAACCGTTACAATTACAACAAGCCTAAACACGGCTAGGAGGCATTGCCTCATTATGGAGTTCCGTGACTCTTGGCTTCATCGTCAGATCTGATAGTAGAATGGTAGTAGTAGTTCAGATCTGATAGTAGTAGTTCTTATCAAACGCAAATGCTTTATTTGTTGTGGAAAAAGAATCCTATAAAATTTGAAGAGTTCCCTCGATTTTGCCAAGATTCCATCATCAGATCCCGACTTGGTGGCTGTGGGACCATTTGGAAAGTATACCCTTTCCAACAAAGAAATAATTATTCAAATCGGATGGTAAACGACGGAGTGATGCGGAGCAAACCAAAAAAAAAATTTAAACATCGGAATTGAACCTCCTCCTTTTTTAGAAGTCGGTTAGAAACAGACGAATTGAATTAAAAAGCAGCACCACTATGTGTTTTTTGACGTAATTTGGACAATCAGCGACTGCCTTATATTTTATTAACCCGACTTGTGATACGAGAGAAAAGTAGGTTCCACTTGAACCAAATACGACTTAAATTCTGGTGGTTCTCTTAATCAACGTCGCAATAAATTCTCTCAAATATTTTCATTTAAATTTTGTGAGTGTTTATTGCCAGGTACCTACGTGGAAAGTATGCGAGTCTAATGAAAGGCATTCCTTGGAGTTTGGGTGACGTGCGCTACTCACGAAAAACTGTACTGAAACTTTACTGGATCAGTTTTGGGAGCTTTCGACACTGTTCATGTTTTCAATTTTATTTTTTACTAGCTGACCCACGCAACTTCGTCTGTGTCACTTAAGAGAGAAAAAGTTCACCTCATATTGGCCATAACGTGATGTTATATACCTATAACCTTCCTGGATAGATGGACTACCCAACAAATATAGTATATTTTGTAACGAGGGACTAAACGAAGCCATTATATACCCGAGGTGGTTTGACTCCCGAGCTTGCGAGGGAGGCAATGAAAGCGAGGGTTTATTAAATTGGCGTTTAGTCTCGGGGTGCAAACTGTACTTTTCAATTCGAATGCGAGAAAAATAATCTTTTGAAACTCAAAAATTTTTCACTCTGAACTGAGCGGTCAGTTTTTTCTTCTATCAGGTCAGTCACAGATTAACAATTTAAAACACAACACAAACTCTCCACATTTTCGCAATGAAGATGATCCACACTCCACAAATAATTAAGTACCTAAATTACTGCAGCTAGCCGCAAGAGAGGCACATACTATTCAAAATCAACGAGACGACACAAACAACAATAATTTTTCTCGCGTTGAAGAGTTCATTTGTTTTTTTTTATTCAATAAACCGCTTTCTATTTGCAAACCAATTCGAAATTTAAATAAAACCTTTGATTTGTGGTCAATCTTTTGTGACCATGTTTCAGAGAAAAAGATAGTTCAATTTTTAAACTACTTTTTACTCCCTAGGGAATAAATGGTCACTTTAATCCCGCTTCGTAGGGCTATAATGGCGTACTTTTAGAGCATGAGAAGTGAAAATATATTTTATAACGGGGGACTAAACGAAGCCATAATATACCCGAGGTGGTTAAAGCGAGGGTATATTAAATTGGCGTTTAGTCTCGCAGTGCAAACTGTACTTTTCACATCGAGTGCGAGAAAAAGAGTCCTTTAAAACCGAACAAAGTTACACTCGACTGAAAAATTCTGAACTGAGCGGTCAGTGTTTTCATCAATCAGGTCAGTCACAGATTAACCATTTAAAACACAATACAAACTCACAACATTTTCGCAATGAAGATGATCCACACTCCACAGGTAATTAGTACCAACGTTACTGCTAGCAACAGAGGCATTGGCATACTTTTCAAAATCAACGATGCACACAAACAACAATCAGTTTTCTCGCGTTGAAGAGTTCATTTGTTTTTTTTTTTCAATAAACCGCTTTCTGTTTGCAAGACAATTCGAAATTTAAATAAAACCTTTGATAAGTTATCATGTTTCAGAGTAAATCTTTTACTCTGAAACATGGTAAACACGATCCATTTTTAAATTACTTTTTACTCTCTAGGGAATATATGGTAATTTTAATCCAGCTTCGTAGGGCTATATTAGTGTACTTTTAGAACTTGAGAAGTGAAAACATTAATTTCCAATTTCAACTACATGTTCCTGAGATTAGCGCGTTGAACCAAACAAACAAAAGAAACTCTTCAGCTTTATAATATAATTGATAGTTGTTGTGAAACACGCTCCCTATTTGATTTTGGTGCGCTATGATTAACCCATTTAGGTACCCAATTTACTTGTTTTTGATTGTAATAGATATTGCTCTATTTCACTTCGAAGGTCAGATAGGCAGTCGCTCCATGGAAAATAATGGTATTCAGCTACATTCGGTTAGGTAGGAAGACGATTCCAAAATAGGCAAGAAAAGGCTAGACAGGTGCTGACTAGACCTCACTTAAATATAGGCTTACACATAACAGCACACGGTTGGATTGTTAGAATCGGAACCGAGACTTGAAATTTCAAGAGTGCAGAATACTTAATATAGGTTTCACTTATTTATCCTGAAAAGCATCAAACCTAAATTCAAAATAACCATACTTTGCACAAAATTTATTTCATAATAATATCAAAATTATTGAAAAGAGCAATAAAACACTTCACACAAAACTCCAAAATTCCGGTATCCCTCTCGTAACTTTAATAAACACAAAAAGGCAACATCCAAATCGTGCCCTTATCCAAACAGGTAAACAGGACTCTTTGTAACTTTTTCACAATAACAAGCAATGCTTTTAGTGTGATTATGTCGTTGAATCTTTTGCTTTTTGCTCGGCGCGAGCATTATTAGAAGTCATTCCAGGGAAGCACGGAGAGAAATTGCACAGTAACGACTACATAACTACGGCCTCACGTGTGAGACCTATCGTGGTAATGAAACCATTGTCTGAAATGTACCGGGATCATAGACTACTTTTCTATACTAATTAAACTTCATATTCAAGTTGTTTTTCTAAGGAAAAGTTATGATTCAGTTAGCGTTTCTGTTAGCTTTGTTCGATAGGGAAAGTTTCGAAAAGACTTCAAAATAAATTGTAAAAGTGCCTGATGAAAGTACGTTGAACAGTTTAGTGTATTTGTAATTTTGCGGTTGGTTTTAATGAAGAAGTATCCTGTACATTCATAAAATTGTTAATACGTAAACAAAATTTCCATAAAAGACGTTACGAACATGCTAATTGAAAATAACCAAAATATTAAAAACAGGGAAAACGAATTAAACTTAACACAGGCCATTTTTATTCAGGCTACAATACAGCAATTAGGGAACGCATTTGCATGAAAATCTCACTAAAACGACCTGTTCGTACCGCAAAATATGTAAATCATTATATTTATTTCACGAAACGGAGAGTAGCCGAATGAATGGCAAAATACGAATTCGATAATAATCTGTAGAAAGCTCTTGACGAAACAAATCAACATTTCATTCATAAGTCATTTTCCTTAAAATAAATTGTAAGCGAGATTGCTGCGATGCGACTGTTTGCTTTAAAATAAACGTAGGCGCTCATTTTCAGTACATTTATAGGTGGTTCGCATTAAAACGTAAAAGCAGAAATGGCTGCTCTACTGGTTTACAGTTCGACGGAATTGTTGTGTAAATAGTTTTAATTTATACAGAAGTATATATCAAGTACATTTGTAATTAATATTTTAAATTACACAGTATTACAGTTAATAAATATTTCACAAGCTTTTTAATCACGAACATGAAATGATTTATCAGACTCTCATGAAGTACTATGTCTATATTTAAGCTCTGAAATTGTGCACTCGGTGAACTTAATTGAGTTTATTTGATTGCCATTACGCCTATTATGTTATATCTAGTACGAACTTTTATCTAGTAGATTACAATTTTACTGTAGTTGCTGCTAGTAAATATGAAAAATAGCGGTCATTTGACTTACCTACATTTATTAAAGTTCTTAACGTTGAAAACCAAAAATAAATCAGCTGTTGCACGCCTCCACGCACGGCTGCGCTTACGCGTTTTCTTAGCGTCTTATTTCTTATTTCCAATCGACCGTTGTATTTTGATTCTTTTCTTCAATATATCTTGTTTATACAGTCCACTACATTTTTTTTGCTCCACCACGATCTATCGTCGCGATCACCTGTTCAAGTCTTGAATCGTCTTTAATCTATCGTTATCTTCAACTATTTTTCTAATGAAAAACGAAACATGGTTCATTTGTTTTGGTTCGTACGAAGATATATTAGGGAAAGGGCAATGTCCGCTATTGCTATCTCAACTGCAACAGCAGCAACTATAGTACTAGGAACATTGACAAACGTCTATAAATAAATGCTTCAATAAAATGTCGTTGCTAATATCCATATCGCAGACACCGCTTAATCCGACTAAGACGTGCTAAAATTATACAGTAGGTATGTAAATTATCCTCAGTAAAGTGATTTTCACACCTTATTAAATTGGCATAAAATTAATTCAGACACTAAGACGATAATGTAGGTGTGCAGACTAATTAATTCAAACAAAATTACGACTATATTTCGTAGCAGCTACAATGAAATATGATTTCTTAGAACCCATGGGTAGTTACTGTAGTCAGTTCTGAGGAAACAGTCAAATAATTCGTAATTACCTAGTGTTAATTAAGTAAATGGCTGACTGGAGCGATTGTAACGCAATCTGTGCAAATCGTGGGGGAACGTGGTGGGGCTTGGCGCATGGCGCATGGAGTATGGCGCCAAAGATACGGATCTAGCATGGCGGGCCGAGTGACCGCCGACCGCCGACCCCTGCTCCGCTCATGCTATGTGACGTCATGGGCGTGTAGTGCTGTTTCTTTGAATGTCGATAGAAAATAAATTCGATTCAAAAACTATTTATTTTAACGAGTCTTCTAACTAATTAGAAGGATTTTGGAATGTTATCCTTTTATAGTGAAATAAAATAGGGTCGATGACAAGAAAATTATTAAGTACTATTTAGTCCGTCAGATAAATCAAAGAAAATATTAATACACGTTTTTTTCTTAGATCATTTTGGTACATTTTTTTATCAGAAAGTGACGTCACATCATCTTTGAGGCGTTTTATGATCGTCATTTTTTAATAATTTGTTAAAACAAACAACACGAATCCAATATTTTTCGATAATCTAAGTGACGGACTAAACAGAATCGTATTTTTTAGTCAGTCTTTATCCCTATTATTGGTTGGATTCAGTACAAAAAAGTTTGTCTGAAATGACGGTAGATAGACCTGAATCAACTGCTCAAAATAATCAGAAAGTAATTTAAGGTTGTCAAATTTATTTCATTCTATACAATTATTGACATTGAAAACTTTCCTTTACATTTTTTTTGCAATAAATTGGCATAAAAATAAAAAGGTTACTAAGTTTTAACGAAAACTAAAATAATGAACACAATGGTTATTTCTTATATTTTAATAAAGAGCTTTCAGAAATTATAGACTTAATTATATTTTATAAAATAATTATATCCCATCGACATCTGAGAACTATCGACATCTCTCCGCACTTTTGGAATCGTGACTTATATCCGAGTTTGCCTCGGTCGTTATAGGTAGGATGGACGAAATATAGAAATTGCTATCTAAACTAACTATGCAACAACAGCTACTGGTTGTTAATCGTTGTAATTACATTATACACTATCATGTTGCAATGCACCCTAACTTGCAAGATGTATTTTGAAATTCGCGGGATTACTTTCATTCATTTCATATGTACCCATTTTCTTCTCTGGTCTCTTCCATAGGAAATGTATCACTGGACTTTATACCAAGTCATGAAACTTAACAATAGATTTGCAGTACAGGGTTTTCGAGCGTGCCATGCTCGGCATAAAGATATTAGATCGGGTTCCGAACGTCGAAATCCTAAAACGCACAAAAGTTTTCGATATCGGAAATCGCGTTACGGAAGTCAAATGGAGTTGGGCAGGACACCTAGCAAGGCGCAGGGTTGACAGGTGGAGTAAGGCTGTCACTGAATGGCGTCCAAGAAATGGAAAAAGGAACGTCGGTTGTCCGGCGGCGAGACGGGCAGACGACATAGTTGCCGTCGGGGGAATAACCTAGATGAGGCCAGCACAAGACCGTGGAAATTGGCACAAGAAGAGAGAGGCCTATACCCAGCAGCGGGTGAGTTCGGGCTGTGGATGATGATGATGATGATGCCAGGGTTTTCTTCTATTCACATTAAAACGGCACTTTATCTTATCGTCCAGGTGGCGAATCCTTTTTAAATCAGTCTGGAAGTGCCCATAAATCCAAATTCATGGTTAAAAGCTCGCTATTCTACATTAGCAACATTATTACAACTTGTTTGTATGAATTTAATGTAGGTGCAAAAAAGAATAAGAATGGACCATTGCTTTCAAAGAGTCTCGTATTTCTACGTAGTCTTTAAATGGGGTTTGTCTGTCCAATACAATTATAACTTTTCATGATCTTTACTTGTCACCGCCCCTAGACAACGAGACTTTTTATTAGAACTCCCTCTCCCCTCGATAAATGTGTATTATGTGTCAAACTGAACAATTAAATATGGTCTTTCATTTAAGAATTCCTTCAAAAGCTTAAAGGCTTTGAAATAGAAACTTAGAAATTTAACACCAAGTATTTGTTCCATTATAATCTTGTTACGGCAAACTTTATGGCTAATCAGAAAAGCATTTTAGAACTTATGAGGTTTTCTTGGATAACGAATTATGACAAAGTTGTAAATAATATAACGACTATTGTATAATCAATAAATTTTGCAGTGACATAACTTTATGGTTTCATAAAGAAGTGAAAATGATTTGTTTTAATAGTTACACGCTTATATTTCATTACACTGTGGATATCTTACTATGAAAATGTAAACATGGAAGAAATTAAGGTCTCTTTTGTTGTTTTGTTTATATTCATGAATTATTATAAGTTTCACACAGTAGGTACTAAACAGCTGTCTTAACAAAATATTTAAGGATGTGATGATCTGAGATAATTTTATTCGCGTCTTTACCTTCGCTTTTTGCTTTAATGTGCACTCCCACTTTAATATCTGTAATTTATAGAATTGCAAACTTGATTTTTTTTAAATCAACTACTCGGTAGGCATCATGCAAATTGCAGTTACCTACTAGCTACTTTTAACCATTTGATTGATTTAAATAGTCGAGTAATAGTAGTGTAGTGTTGCTTTTACTTGAAATTAAAAAATATAAGCATGTTTGAAAACTCAACGCTCTTTGTCCACTCCATTTCTTGCCATCGAAACGAATTACTAAGAATAATTGTCAAACTAACAATTATTCTTTGTCAACTAGCAATTATTCCTTGTCAGATTTTTTATTCTAGTCTTTTTTTATCGCATTCTTCATAGGGTGTCGAGGTGACAATAGCGTCCATGAGATCCTGTGATGTAGGTACAAACAACAGAACAGGCAGGACCCGATATCCAAAGTTCCATCGTTTGTAGGGCAAGACCACATTTACGAAGATTGATATATTTTAAAAGAGTCGTTGGTCATCCACATTAGTTACATAGATAATAGTCCAACACACACAGCAACTATAAAGCACAATGATAAATTCAAAGATTAATAAAACCCGATTAAGTACAGAATGTTAACCCCAGGTTACCTAGCTTAGAACGGACCACTCGAAAACATTCCTGGGACCTGTATAGGCAATAAAGCCACGTAATTACGAAATAACTTTGTACCTGTATTTGCTGCGGGACTATTTATTTAATCACTTTGACGGGAAAATAATGGAGAGGGCAGGCACGACGGGCCCCATCAAAATTGTACGAGGCCAATCTATCGCGAACCGTGTTGTATGATGGACCCCTTGTACGCTAGTGTAGGGATTAAATAATTTCCGTGCTTGCCTGTAATGGGTTTAGAATAGCCTGGACAGTTATTTGGATAAACAAGCCTGATAACATTGTGGGAGGATTCTGATCTTTGTTTGAGGGTAAAAATTGCTGTGGGAGCACTGCTACTTTTAAACGGCAGCTGTGCTCAGTGATGATGAGGTCGAAGGTTCCGCAGTATTGTCTCTCTCTTCGTGTAGTCTATCCAAGATATATATCCATGGTTGTCTTAAAAATATGGTTTTTGCGATAAGACCGCACTTGTGTCACCCTATTTGAAATGTTTTCTTGAATGTTACTCCGTATTAAAGAATATTCTATTGTCTAGAGCATGTTCTAATAAGAATTTTGAAAAAAACAAGCTATTGTCTGTGTGTTACATTTTCGTTGATACCATTGGCGGATGACTATTTCAACTTTTTACGTAAAATCCAAGAAGTTTCAAGCATATTTTCCATTTTAGTGAAATTACCTAATTATAATCATTTAGGTATGTTATTTGTATTAACATCTTGATAATTTTCTTTGTAAAACAGTTTCTAGACACCATTTCGATTCAAATCGATTCGAGTGGGTCTGGCCTTTTTTTTATTATGACCAAAATTTGAGCATCGATCATCAAAGTTATGTCCAATTTGTATAGTGGTTTTAAATAGAGCAATCATTCATGATATTTGTACTAACATCCTCGTTATTTCTTTTACTTTAAAGCATTTCAATTGCAGTTTCTAGCCAACCTCCTTTTTATTTTGTCCAAAACTTGCAACGATACATCACAGGAATGCCCAATTCGTTTAATGGTTGCAAATAGATGTCGCAAAACCATATAGGTGTACTATATATTGCATTGCAAATTTTGTTTCGATCCCAGTTTTTATTGATATAGCATAAAGCACTTATATAAATTGTAGCATAAAGTTTTAGTGGTAAGTAGTAGGTACTTGAAGTATTTTATGTTCATCCAGTTTATAAGTCAAATTATATATTATTGCGCACGTAAAATGGCAATGGAAATTGGGGTCCTTTCCTTCAGTGAAACTAAGTAGTATTACGAATAAAGGATGACCCACGCTAGACCGTGCCGGGTCCGAGTCGAGTGTTGGCCGTAGCACAATAACACAGTAGGGAAGTCAAGGAAATTTTTGTAGTAAATTAAAATTGTTTCTTTATTTTGGTACACCAACCTTGGCCATTAATAAGTTATTTCTCAGTAGCCGCTCAACGTCTTTTGTGTTCAGTTGATGACTTTAGAATCGCTCTCTACTAAATGACGTAAACATAACTGATAAAATGGGGCATACTATGGTATAAGTACTTCTGTGTCCTGTGTTTCCCTTTCGGGAAAAACGTGCGGAATACAAGGGTCATTGAAGGTGTAAATGTTCCCTTCACGAAGCCGTCAACTAAGCATTCTGTACATCATGTAGGTAAGTCAGAATTCGCAAAAAATACTGCTGGAAAACGACTTTTACTATCTACCTAGTTATTTATAATCATCATCATATCGGCCCGGAATCACCCACTACTCAAATCAAATCACTTAATCTATTTGCAAACATGGGTAGTTGGTACATAGATGTTTTCTTGTATAATATAGTTCTCCATATTCAACCGTCGCATAGGCAACATGCAAATAATTTTCAATTCTAAAATCAGTGAATTGTGTTGATACCGAATAAATTTAGATGTTAAACGTTAGAATTACAAAAAATTAAATGTCAGTAGTAAAAATTCATCAGTAATGTCAAACGAAATGATGCGTATGTCAATAAGAAGATTAAAATAAAATGACAGAATAGTTTAATGTATGTTAATCATAATAATAGTTTGTCAATCAGTACAGCGATTTATCGTTTTTCGTCAATACTGGGTATAGGCTTTCCCTTTCTTCTGCCACATTTCCCAGTTTTGTGAGTCCCTGATCCAGGAGTTTCCCGCGACTTTAAGGAAGATCGCCAACGAGCTTTAGGTCAGACCTGGTTTCTTTGGCCAAACCTCGGTCTTGTTCCATCGGCCATCTCCACGTCTAACCAGATGTCCTGACCAGGTCCATTTGAGACATCGTCATCTGCCTAGCCTTTTCCCAACTATGTTGGGGTTGGCTTCCAGTCTAACCGGATGCAGCTGAACACCAGTATTTTATATGGAGCGAATGCCTATCTAATCTCCACAACCCTGTTAATACTTGGAAATACGACACCACTTGGTAAGACTGGGGCCACTGACTACCTGTAACGACTGTCAAAGATGGACAAGTGACAGGCGGGACCAACGGCTTAACTTGCTTTCCGAGGCACGGAGGAAACTCGGTATGTAAGGGTGGTCACCCATCCACAGAGCAACCTAGGCAAGCATGGCTTAACCTAAAGATCGACCCGAGCGGCTGATATTATTTTTCCCCAACTATGTTGGGGTTGGCTTCCAGTCTAACCGGATGCAGCTGAATACCAGTATTTTACATGGAGCGACTGCCTATCTGACCTCCACAACCCTGTTTATACTGGGAAATACGATACTACTTGGTAAGACTGGGGCCACTGTAACGACTACCTGTAACGACTGTCAAAGATGGACATGTGACAGGCGGGACCAACGGCTTAACTTGCTTTCCGAGGCACGGAGGAAACTCGGTATGTACACCCATCCACAGACCAACCTAGGCAAGCATGGCTTAACCTAAAGATCGACCCGAGCGGCTGATATTATTTAGCCACGAGCTCCTCGTCCATTTGAGACATATTTACTATAATCATTGCTATTCATAGAATTGGCTCCAAACCGGTACTCAATATTGTTACGAGCTGGGTATGAGATAAATTAATTACTACCGATTAAACAACACAATAACTTTATTAATCACAAAACAATCAAAACTTAATCACAAATACACTACTGTTTACTATTCACTTAGATATCGCACTTCAAGTTCACGTCGATTCGCTTCGTACTGTAGCCAAAACAAGACTGCCGGTCGCGGCCCTGAGCGCTCTATTTATACTCGCCAACAGATACACCAGAATAACCACGAACATTCGAGAGGGTCATAAACAAACACTAACAAAAAAATAGCAGGTACCTACTTACAAGGTTGGCATTACCTACTTGTACAAAACAAACAAATATGAACCTTATGCCCTAGGCGTACGGTCGAAATTCTAATGTCTTTGTATAAATAGGTCGCGAGTTTGTACCTACCTAACTTTAAAACTAATAATAATAGAATCCTCTCGAACTTCTAACGTACACACACTGTCATCACTGGCTTTCTCGAATGTTCTAGTAGGTCCGATGTAACATTGCCCCCTCCTTAGACATGCTCGTCCCGAGCATCATTAGTCCCGTAGTATCGCGCCAACCGATCTACATGCACAATCTTAGGCGCACCTCGTGGGCCCTTCTGTATTCGGTAGGTGACATCATTGATCCTAGTCACGACTCGGTATGGCCCATCCCATTTTGCTTGTAGCTTCGGAGACTTTCCCTTGCTCCGCACTGGGTTATGCAACCACACCAGTGAACCCTCGTCGAAACCCCTACCGTTTGCCTTCCGATCATAACGGGTCTTCATCTTCTCAGACATCTGTTGGCTGGATTGTCGGATATGCTCATAAACATCGTTCAACTTATTACGCAAGTCATTCGCGTAATCTGTTACACTACATGGAGCATCAGGGGGAGTTCCAGTGATTAAATCAGCAGGTAACCGTAATTCCCTTCCAAAGTTCGCGAAGGCTGGTGTCACAGTCGTACTTTCGTGGACAGCACTTCGGTAAGACAGAAGAAACGGCTGTATGTGCTTGTCCCAATCCCTTTGCCGGCTTTCCACAACTTTCGCCAGATATCTCTCCAACGTTTGGTTGAATCGTTCTACCATTCCATCGGATTGTGGGTGGTAAGAGGTGGTTCTGGTTTTATGGGTACCCATCAATCGACAAGTCTCTTGAAATACTTGCGATTCAAAATTTCTTCCTTGATCGCTGTGTATTTCTAAGGGTACTCCAAAACGACAGAAGACTTCTTGAACTAATTTATCTGCGACAGTTGTTGCTTCTTGGTTAGGAATGGCGAAGACTTCCGGCCACTTTGTAAAGTAATCCATGACCACCAGGAAGTACCTGTTTCCGCTCTCGCTTACTGGAAACGGTCCCGCAACGTCTAGTGCTATCCGTTCCCAAGGGGCTCCAACGTTGTACACTTTTAATGCACCTCTGCTGCGTGTCTGGGGTCCTTTCACGGCCGCACAACTGGTACATTTGCGGCACCAGTCCTCCACATCATCACGACAATGGATCCAGTAAAAGCGTTCGCGAATTTTTAGTAGAGTCCTTTTTACTCCCATATGTCCTCCAGAACATCCATCATGGTAGAGCCGTAGAACATCCGGTACCTTAGCTTTAGGGACAACCATTTGTAGATGACAGCTGTCCCCTCTAGCGTTTTCCCATTTACGGCACAAGACTCCATCCTGGATCACCAAGCTGTTCCATTGCGCCCAATAACTCTTTGTGATGGAACTCATCGCAGCCACATCACTCCACTTGGGTTTAGGAACACCAGCTTTGATCCACTCGAAGATTGGTTTGATGTCCGGATCTTTTTGCTGAGCCTGCTGTAGGGTCTCCTTCCATTCATCGCTGAGATCCGTTCTAAGCATCCTCACGGGTACTACTTCCTTAGTCTCTTGCCTAGCACAATGCTTACAGTCTTCAGGACAAGGTCTTCTCTCGGGGTGCTTCGCTTAGGACAGCTGGACCGAAGATGACCCCTTTCTCCACATGTGTAGCACCTAGGACTATACCCCTGTGGGCGGTCGCGTACAGGTGATGCAACAACCTCCCTGACACGGTGCGTTCGGTGGTCTTGCCTCACTGCCTCTACTTCTAAGGCATGGGCCAAGGCGTCCTTCAAGGTCTCATGATGCCCCAGTCTCACGGCAGCTCTAACTTCTAAGTCACGTATTCCATCAACGAAGGCTTGTACCAGATTTCCATCAATCAGTGCAGGGGCAGACTGGTAGGCTTTTCGAACGAGTTTTTCAACTTCCAGGGCCCACTGCTGTAGGTTCTCGGCACTACGTTGAACACGGTCCTTCAACTTAGCACGGAATACGTGCTCCAGATGCGCGTCGCCGTATCTGGACTCCAACGCCTCCAGCAGCTGCTCGTAGGTTACATCCTTGCCGAGTGCCTCGAGAATAGTTAAAGCCTGGTCTCGGAGGCCCAAAGTGAGCGCGGTCATGGCTTGTGGTTTTGTCCATCCATTCGCCTTCATGACGGCCTCAAACTGTATTTTGTAAGCCGACCACGAAGATGTGCCGTCGAATGGAGGCACTTTAAAACCACGCGAAGATGGTGCAGCAATCACCGAAGCTACAGTCCCGCCTTCAGTCTTCAGTTCGCCCAAAGCCTTCTTTACCCCAGCAATCTGAACTTCGGCCTCCGAGATGCGATTCTCATGCTGGTGGACCTGTTCTTTCATCAACTTGATGTCCTTGCCAAAATTTGCATGCAGATCCTTTATGAGGAGCATCTGCTCGTCCTGGCGGCGGACCTGCTCCTCTTTGTCCTGCTGCAACTGCTCTTCCAACCGGCGAGCCTGCTCCTCTTGACGGCGAGCCTGCTCCTCTTGACGGCGAGCCTGCTCCTCCTTGTCTCGCTGCAGTTGCTCTTCCAATCGGCGAGCCTGCTCCTCTTGACGGCGAGCCTGCTCCTCTTTGTCTCGCTGCAGTTGCTCTTCCAATCGGCGAGCCTGCTCCTCTTGACGGCGAGCTTGCTCCTCTTGACGGCGAGCTTGATCCTGCAGCAGCGCCATTAAAGCTGACAAGTCTGGCGCCCCTGATGCTGGAGAAACTCCGGATGGGCCAGCGACTGGCTGTGACGTAGGCTGGACACCACCCGGTGTCTGTGTCGGAGAATCCCCAAACCGCCCTTGGTCCATATCATGCTGTCGCTGACTTCTGGTACGGATACCGTCCGTGTCGTCCTTTGGTAGGATTGGCATAATTTATCTCTCACTTCTGACACCAATTTGTTACGAGCTGGGTATGAGATAAATTAATTACTACCGATTAAACAACACAATAACTTTATTAATCACAAAACAATCAAAACTTAATCACAAATACACTACTGTTTACTATTCACTTAGATATCGCACTTCAAGTTCACGTCGATTCGCTTCGTACTGTAGCCAAAACAAGACTGCCGGTCGCGGCCCTGAGCGCTCTATTTATACTCGCCAACAGATACACCAGAATAACCACGAACATTCGAGAGGGTCATAAACAAACACTAACAAAAAAATAGCAGGTACCTACTTACAAGGTTGGCATTACCTACTTGTACAAAACAAACAAATATGAACCTTATGCCCTAGGCGTACGGTCGAAATTCTAATGTCTTTGTATAAATAGGTCGCGAGTTTGTACCTACCTAACTTTAAAACTAATAATAATAGAATCCTCTCGAACTTCTAACGTACACACACTGTCATCACTGGCTTTCTCGAATGTTCTAGTAGGTCCGATGTAACAATATCAATTATCTTTTATCTAATGTTACATCAACTCAACTCTAAGATAATTTAGCAGAGCGATTCATAATGACAGAACAACACTATAACCGTGTTTCAACCTTTTTTGGTAAACATTTGTCAACGGCCATAATTAAAAAAAAATTACATAAGATTAAAATATAAACTGATTAGTTTTGCTCATAAAAGAGACAATCGATTAACATCGAATAAAAGCCTGGCCATTAATTTGTTTTTTTTTTTTAACATTTTTAAAAACTGTCAAAAGACGGACAAATATAGAGACGTTATACATTCCATGAGAAACGAAACTTTAAAAAAAGAATTTATGACTCCGAGAGTTCTCGTGATGCAACCACTGATTTATTCGATTACTCATAAATAAGTGATTTCGCGTTGAATGCAATTTGGAAATTAATTTTGTATCTGTGCTGATTGAACGTCATTTACGTGTAGTTACTCATTTGCTTTGGTGCATCAAACTGTCATGTCACCCAATCAGATCCAAACTGATATTTAACTATCAATAAATCATATAGTTTTTTTAATCTGTTTTCATGAAAGTAGACGCTTAAAGGTTAAGATTTAAAGACGTAATAACGTTACATACTAATGCTAGAGACAGGTTTGAATGGGCGGATGTTTGTTCAATCACGCCAGAATGGCTAAACGGATCTGAATGAAATCTAGACTACTTTTTTTTCATAGATAAGTACACTTAAAAATTGTCTACGTGAACGAAGTCGTGGGAACGGCTAGTAACAAACAGCTGCCTTGTTAGTCTAGTGGTTTCAAGCACTACCTACTACTTAGCATATGGGTTCTGGGTTCAATTTCCAAGTCGCCCAAAACTGATATTAGGTTTTTCTCCCCAAATTTTTTAAAAGTTTTTTTAAATACAAGTTTATATTGCACAATTTTTATTCCCATATTATTCAAATCCACTCAATGTTTTAAGTGCGATACTTACTTATCATAAAATGTTACATTCTTATTTAAATCGGTTTCTGATAACTTTTTTTTTGCACAATACTCTAAACCTGTTTCTGAAATAAAAGTAGAATATATGGTACCGTAGAATTGTAAAACCCGTTAGATTGTAACCTATCTAGCGAGATTGTAAACTCTCGATATATTGTCAACCAAACATAATGCTTACAATGTTTCGCTTCGCTTTCGCGCAAAGCTTTCTTTTTCGGTAGGTTGTAATATATCGAACTGTAACCGTGAAATTGTGAAATGTATGCGATGGAACTCGACTTGCGCGCTGTGGAGGGGCGAGGAGGGAGGGGAGGTCCCCCTTGCCTACTGGTACCAATCCCATGAAAAAGTAAAGCACCGTTCCTGAAAAAAAACCGATTTATGCAACTTAACCTTAAAACACTTTATCAGCTGAACAACTGATTTTCTTTTCGCGATTTCAGCTTTGAACTTATAGTAAAAGTTGTTTGTGCATTCAGTAAAAATCTGTTATTCACTTCAATTTTATTTATTTCTATAAATATAAGAAAAATATTTTTAGAATATCATAGAAGTCCAGCAGTGCAAGTACGTAGGACTCGATTAGATAAATTTGACAGTTATTCTCGATAAAATGAGCTTTTATCGAGTCGAATCGATGTTGGAAGTACGTAAACTACTATTTTAACTAACGGTAGAGAAACCCTCAAATTTTATCAATTTTAACAAAAATGCAAGTACGAAGCAACATTTTGACAGTTGAGATCGTCAATTTACGTTGTCGTGCTCGGTAATATAACAACACCTTGTAAAAGCGCGATAAGCTTAACGATCATTAATATAATGGATGTAGGGCTTAGGGTTTTATTGCTGGGTGATGAGGAAGAACGACAGCACTATCGCAATGTGATGCGTATTCGGAGATGACGTCTCAAAGACACGAACAATCCTCTAAAAGTTCTAGGAGATTTTGTTCATCTTTTTCGAATAACTCGAGAAGTGGCAGGCTTTTTAATACAAGGGATAGTACTAGATGTACAGGGGACATGATCCACTGGACTCTCTATCGTGCGTAGTTCCACGATATGGACAGGGAGTCCTACTTCATTTGAGATCTAGACAAAATGTATCTAACCTAAAATTTATAACCTAAAATTATTTATTTTTTATAATTCACTGTTACTGTCGGCTGTGTCATCCCACAGCTGGGCAAAGGCCTCTTCCCATGACTTCCATATTCTTCATCTAAATTCTTAGATACATACTAGAACTTGACATAACAATTGCATGTTTAAGATTTTGACTGCCGTACGGTTTTATGCAGTTGGGAGCTATAAACCCAAAAACTGTAGCACTGATTTTTTTGCTGTTTTCACCAGTAGAAAGAGTGGTTCTCGAGGAAGGTTTTAGTATATAATTTGTCACAGGCATTAGCTAATAAGGGTATAAAAAATGGAAAAGGGAGGAAACGGGTTGGGGTACTATAGCAATAACACACAATTTGTGAGTACTTGTTTATTTTCCGATTTACTTAGGTGTATTGACTTTTATTTTACATGCTTAACAATCTTTAGTCACAGAAAAGCCTTAATTAAATCTTCCTATATTTCTTCCAAGTTGGATATATGCATTCAGAACATTCTAATAACTTATTCGGAGGATATATTTATTTCATCCCAGTATCTAGGTACCCACCAATGTTCACAATCAAGTTATCAAACAAGCAAGTTACTCATACAAGTATGCTAATTAATTTCCCTTTTTAACTGGTGTGCGACTGCAGGCTTTTGAATGTAAATGCACAATTCCCAAGGTCAAGCTCGAGCCCTCTTCGCATTTGCACTCTTGGCCCTTGATTTGAGATCCTTCCATGTCTGTAAGAAAAACATTCACAGCATTATAACCTTAAACCTTAATCACATTTATTATTAGGACTGCCTCTGTGACCGAGTAGTGCTCGCCTGCTAACTCAGAGGTTGTGGGTTCAATCCCCAGAGTACACATTAATATGTGTCCTTGGGAAAGGTACATTAATCTGTTGGTCCAATCATTATTTTGATGCGCTTTCCCTCCACCCATTAATCTTGGGATGTAATAATCATCGGCGAAAAGCAGGTGTACAAAGTGTTTGCGGTGACTTGCTTCAGAGTTTACACATGGGAACACCTCTGACACCCTTTCATGGATGTTGTGGCAATCAAATGTTGTGTTCATTATTATAATATACCAAAAAAAACATGTGAAGCAAGATTATTTTATTTTTATTAAAAATTAATATAATTTTTAATAAAAATAAAATTAAATAGTTTTTTACTACTTATACTCACAGTAAATCACTGATCCACAGTCTTGTTTGGGCCAGGGTTTGCCAGCTGTTCCGCCAATTTGTCCCACTTTTCATTCTGTTGAATCATGCCCATCAGTCCTGTTAAGGTCCCGTGGGTGAGGTCCTCATTGGCGAGCATTAATTGACCAAAAATTTTTTGTTGCATGTTACAGCGCCACCTAAAAGTAAACATAGGATTAATGCTACAAACCATTGACATTGTCATTTTTGCATATGTTTTTGCGGCTTGGAACCCCATAGTTTATTTATTTATTGAAATAATCCTTACAAGATTACATTGTTACAAAGCTTATTGCACCCTTTTTCTTATAATACAATCATATTGCACCTTACATTCCATATAAAAACAATCCTAGAACAATGACTGTGAAATTTACGATGTACACAATGTTTACTACTTATTTTGCTTTATATTTCCTAAACTACTGGACCGATTTACATGATTGTTGCGTGGAAAATGGTTTCAAATCAAGTCCAGCGATTTGACACTAATTTAAACGTTATATCATAGCAAACAAAAAAACATTATTTCGTGTTACGTAATTACATGACACAAAAACTTTAATCTACGTTTTTTCCCTTCTTATTGGACTTTAATACTATGAAGATGCTAAGATAACATAAAACTAACTAGATTCTAGTGAGATTCTATCAAAACATTCACTTCACATGTATAATATTGAATATCACGAGTTTTCAAAATACTAATTCAACTGACGACGACGACTCAAGTTATACTCTATGTATGGCTACTACTTGCACCCTGGTGTGGAGATAGGGTCTCGTCGCCGACATATAACTAAACAAATGTTAATATTTTAGGATGCTAAAAAACTAACCTATAAACTTTCCATGTAAAAAATACGTACCTTGCTGATTCAGCCAACTCCAAGAACGTTGAAAAGTGGTATGTTCCTTTTATTGTTAAGACGACCCACTGACCGTATTTATCTCTGATTTTAAATACATTTTCGAAACACCAAAGATTTTTCCCTAACCTCAATAAAGTAATGTCAACTGTCATATCTTGACGTCTTGTCAACAACAAGAGCAACAAACTTTTTTTTTGGCAAAAGTATACACGACGATGCCTAGAAGATTTAATATTTTCTGTATTTTTACTAAAATAAACGGTAATTTTGGTAAATATTGGTGGTTTCTCTGAAATAAACTCATAAATATGGTTTAAAATGCCAAACATCTATGAAATTAAGGATTTTCGAAATATTTCGGACATTAGTCGTGCCACGGTAACCCCCCCTTAATTGTCTTTGGACGTCCTCAGTGTTGCCCTTTGACTAAGTGATCCTTGTCAAGTCGATTCGGTTCACGATAAATGTTATCGTCGCGTGTTACGTACTTCCAAATTTGTTAACACGATTGTAAAAAATGACACCCATCACGATCTCGTTGTCTTATCGATGATAAGTACGTACTTGCACAGCAGATCTGTTATTTTTATAAAGTGTGCAGATTTAAACGACGACTCGAATGGCGTAGTGGTAGTGATGCTGCCTTACGTTCTTAGGGTCCTGGGTTCGAATCCCGGTAGGAGCAAATGTTTGTGTGATGAGCATGGACATTTGTTTCCGAGTCATGGATGTTTATATGTATAATAAGTATGTATTTACAAACAAAAAGTATATATATGTAGTATATCAACTATCTAGTGTCCACGATACAAGCTTTGCTTAGTGTGGTACTAGGTGGCGCTGTGTGTTAATGTCCAGCGATATTTATTTATTTAAAAAAGCGGCCAAGAAGCAGATTGAATTAAAGGTAAATTGATGTTTACGATTTATGGCGCATTAAAAAAAACTACTAACTAAATCTCGTTCAAACCAATTTTCGGTGGAAGTTTATATGGTTTTACCACTTTGGAAGTGTGTACTCTCGTAGCAACTGGTTGCGAATCGCAGTTGCGAAAACGGCCGGAGGGGTCTCTCGCGCAAACAATTCAGTTTAGAAAAAAAATTTAATAGAAACCTCAACTTACGTATCCATAGATACCCCATACGTATGGGTTTGATGATATAATATTTTTGGAGTTTCAGTTCTAAGTACCTATGGGAAAACCTCAATATTTTTATTTTTCTATTTGAATTCATCTACTTACCAAGTTTCAACAGCATAGTTCTTATAGTTTAGGAAAAAAGTGGCTTGGACATACGAACCGACAGACAGGCAGACAGACAGACATACAGATAGACAGACAGACAGACAGACAGACAGACGGACAGACCGACAGATCCTAAAAAGAATAAACATTTGATGAAAGCTCAAAAGTCAAAAAAGCAAAAAGCTGGACTGACCATCAGTAGAAAATGTTTTGAGTTTTTTATGCCTTCAAACAATATAAAAGTTACAAAACAAGCACAAAAGAAAATAATTACTAAAACATCTCTCATCGTACACATTGACAGGACACTAAAAGTAATACGCTTTTAAACCGTCTTCAATCTACAATAACATGTTTTATTCAGTGCTCATTGTTTCTGAACGATCAACTATTTATTTCCCGTCTCCCCTGACAGATAACGCTTGCATCGGACGTACCTACTGGTTTATATATAGCAGTTTTTAATAATTCAATGCGTCAAGTCGCAATCACTTGAAAGATATTGATGTTTGCCTCCGTTTTGCGGTAATCGGCGATTGGCTATTCTCTGCGCGTCTCGGATTGGTTGTTGATTGTTTTTTGTTCGACGAACTTTATTTGAATATAGAATGCTTTAAGACGGATGTGGATTGGAGGTGATTGTGAGAAATGTTTGCTTGGTGATTAAACGTCCTTTGACCGTTTGCAGCGGTCATTGGAAGGTCGTCTAGTTTATGGGATTACTCTACCTTTTATTGACGGCGCGGTTGACGCGAGCAATATGCGGGTACGCTGCGTAGGTATCGCGCCAAATTCCTATACTTATGATGGTTTTTTGGGACTGTCTCCAACTAAAAGTCAGCCTCTTAAAGGAGACCCTAACTTATCGACGCGCGACGCGGATTTGGCTGATAAGAAATACCTTTTTTAGTTTCGGATGGGAAACCATCAAATGACCCTGCCCGCTCTGGGCGGAATGGCAGACTTTTACTGACCAAAACCCATCCATGTTCCTTCTTAGCCCTTCGTGTTCCAGGGCCACGGGATCTCTTTCGAACAGTCCCGAAGCCCCGGCAAGCATCGGCCCTTGCTGACCCCTTCCATTCTGCTAACATCTCTTTGACACACGAACGCGCCGTCAACACGGCCTGTCGTCATAAGACGGACGGACGGCGAGTTAGCCCATTGTATTGCTCACCGTCGCGTCGATAAGTAAGCGAATAGTCCGACCTGACGTCTCATTTGTTTTTACTGTATCGGTATTAAATATTTCTGACAAACTCTAGCTGCTTGCGCGTCGTTATCTATGTGTGACCAGAAAACGATAAATGTGACGGATGATATGGCATTAAAAGAAAGAAAGAAAGCAAGGAAAGTGTTTGTTTGACGTCAGTACATTAAGGACACACACAATAATATATGCTGTGTGCCTCACGGCTGCGCCAAAAAGGTCCATTTCAGCACTCATACCAGAGAGCTGGCTGTCTTATAAGATGACGAGAAAACGAAAAGTATGAAAGAAGAAGACAAAGACATGTTTGGAAGACACCAAATGGTGGAACAAGGGCAAGAGAATGCTGATGATGACCTAACAGTGAACTCCATTTTCCAGAGAAACCAAAACAACCCTTCCTAAAAAATGTCGTCAGAATACTTGAACGATAAAAAGAATTAGATGCTCAGTTTACACAAACTTCCCGGATTATGCAATATGAGCAGAAGGAAATGCTCCGTTGAAGAGTTATGGTGTTAATAGATATTTGTCCGAGTTAAACTGTCTATGTTTGTAAATCCTGGGCCGGTCACGTCACGTCTGGCACGTTTCGTACGTAAATACGTCGGTCAAGCTGGATTAACAAGTTCCGTAGTCTCAACGAGCTTTAGAGGAAAAAATAATGATGGATTCAATTATGTAATGGTAGAAACTCCTTACATAATATAGGAGGCCAGTCACTAGCTTTAACCTAATGAAGTAAAAACCATTCTTGGTTAAACAAACTATCTATGAAACCAGGTATTCGGTCGACAGGTTGTCTGGCTGGTTATAAATCAGCTTTAATATTCCTCCTTATTAAAAGTAAATTATGATAGTTGCTGGCCGCAAAAAAGTAAATGAATGAAACGAAGTCTACTACATAATAAAAATAAATCTTGTTCCTAATTTGAAATACCAGCCACCTATATCAAAATTACGAATTCTTAATTTAAAACTAAGTTGCAGTTGCGCTCGACTCACGCCTGTTTCATAACTTCATTTAGCCCATAGCTAATCGATTTTGTAGAAATCCAGTCTAATTTATTTCTAGACATTTAATAATTTTGTCTAAAGAGGTGCTCTTGAAAGTCCTTGAGACTAACCCGAATCTACCTGACTGCTGACCTAATCTTCCTCGCTGTCAGACTACCGTGTTTATGTCAAGTTTGTTTTCTTTTTATTTAAACATATAGCCTGAGAATTTGGAAAAGGTCAGTCGCTAAGAATAGTTGTGACGTCAGACTTGGGTATAGGAGTCTCGATCTCTCCAGACAGTTTTGGTTGAACTTCACGTGATAAATTGGTGCAAACAAAAAACATTCAAATCGCAAATGTAATTTTCAAACAAATTAAGAAAAACACACGCTTGCAAAGTTCAACTCCCACAGTAACGCAAATATTTATATAAGTACGAGTTACTAACAACGAAACGTAATTCTCTCAATAAAACAATAAGTTTTCGTACAAACCCACGCACCTCAAATTATTACTTCTGTTGAATTTCATTACTTTACCACGGGTATACGTGAACCATTCGTCCAGCCAATGGACTGTTCGCAGTTCAAATTCAATTACAGAATCGTGCTAATCATAATTCCATTATCTAAACTTGGAACGTTTTAAGGTTTTAACACGTTGGTACGTGACGTTGATTACGAGAATAACGTCCTGCATTGTGCAGAATTGGTGCCTCGTGCTTGGCACTTATGCGTAAAGTTCGTCGTTCATTTAATGTTAGGGCGTTTAAGATAATGCCCGGATTAGCTATCTTGTACAGTAAGTACGGCTAAGCTAGCGGTTTATGAAGAATGTCGTTTACCTACCACAATTTTATTTATGTTTTTCGCAGGTGGTCGTATAATTTTTTGGGATCAATGATATTCTTCATTCTGAAAAAAAAAAATACACCCTACTACTGCAATTTTATGTCTGCGTAACTCTAAAATTGCCTGCAGAAATAAAATATGATGGACATCATATCAATGTGCTGATGCTGCCACGAAAGAACATTGTACAAACCATACTAAGTTTCACGATTAATATTTCATCAAACTTTATCACTTTCATCATTTTCTACCTGACGTTATTTACATCAAAATCCGGAGTCTCCTTTGTGGGTACAATATTGTATAATCCAAGAATTTATGAGCTTACAAAAAAGGTATAAAATTCATCCTTATATGCCTTCGTATGGTATCTGATGGTGGAATCTTCGGTCCTTAGGTACTTGCAAACTTTTCACTTCGCTCGAATAGTTGAGTAACTTCAATATTTCAAAGTGGGAAGTTGGGAAGTGAATTGTTGGCGCTGCGATGGAAGGTGCTTGGAATATTTTTAGGCTGTTCTCTAAAGTATTGTAAGTCTGAAAACGTGTTAAAAGCTTCAAGGTGAAGTGGTAATTACTTAATCGTGTTTTCGAACAATTATTTTTAATGGCAGTTGGAAAACATTTTCAGTTCTTATAAGATTCTTTAAAAAATTTAAACAGCATAACTTATCTCATACTGTACCAAATTTTGAACCACATAATAATGATCAAAAATCCACTTGCTTACTTTATTTAAGAAAAAAACCCCGGTCTTTGTGGTGTAAAGAGGTATAACACACTTCAATTCGACTAATGAATGAAAAATAAAACAAGAAATTTACATCGTACGATCGAATCGATATGTATTGAGTCGGGCATAATCACTAAGAATGCACTTAGTTCTCGACAAAAGCATGCAAAAAAAGTCTTTTAGTTCATGTCTCTCTGCTATTTACTATCCCGTGCAAGTCGTAAAATTAATGGTAGGAAATGAGTTATTGGTCCTGCCAACTCCTAGGCTGTATTCCAGTAATTCTTTTTCTAAACCTTTTAAAATTTTAGTGTCATAGATATGTGAAGGTTTCTGATATTTCATAGGGAAAATAAATAAAGGGGTTTATACTTAAAAGGAGAACACTGCTGTGATACATACATACATATTTATTGACCATTAATATAAGTTACAATCAATCTACAAGGAGTTTTATCGTTTAAGTAGTTCTGTGTTTGGCTTCTGGTATCCAGTTTTGGCGCTGGAGACGTTCTATATTGACTGGGATATAATCTATTTTTAAATATTTTTTTTTTGTTTCATAAAAAATATGCATGCACGTAATCATCAAAAATGTTGATATCAATAAAGAAATGTCATCACTCATCTGATTATAGACTCATTATTCAAAATTCAAAACACATTTTTTTTTAATCGCAAGAAGACCAATCAAACGTTGAGCTGAAGTACAAGAACCACTTAACAAAATCATCTTTCAAACTCTAATCATAATTATTCAAAAACAACACGGAAGTACCAGAAATCGCTATTAGATTATAGACACGAAATCTTGCGCCGACACATCGTCCATTCAATATTAATACTCCTTACTTCGTTAACAGACTACAGAGTCTACGTAGCCCCCGCGGAGCACGCTCCCTACAAGGATATCTCTAGATTGGAGCCTTGTTCTAATCTCTAACATGATATCTAGGATTAAATACTGCTATTCGTTTAAAATATGGCCGATTCCCGTTTAGACCGTGTGTATTTTCGGCCTGTTTCATGTTTTATTGGCTGTCCTAAGCAAATATAATATTAGGAGGGATACTGTTTACGGCATACTAATATGGAAGGAGATATTGGATTAGATGATTTTTCTGGAAGCTATTGCATGACGGGATTGGTAATACGTTTCTGATTAAACATGATCTATTATGTAGAGGCTCTTGTAACATACCTAAGTATATCACCTAGTACAAGAGTCAGAGACTGGACACAATTTTTTAACCATTTTGTTATATAATGCAGATTATTAAATAAAGAGTTTTCTATAAAATAAGTACTCAAAATAGTTTTCAAACGCAACCTAAACTGGCTGTGGCTTTTTAAATTCGGAAGTTGCCTATATTGTCAGCTTAACCGAATTCAATACCACTTAGTTTTTTGGTCCACAATCTATCAGCATAATTGGATAAACTAAGAAAGGTTGGAGTTAAGTCATTTGCGTTTATAGCTTGAATTGGATTGAGCAAAAAGTTCTGTTAGGACCGATTTAAGTGACCGGGGATTTTCTGCACGATGATTTTGGTCCTTATGGCGCGATCAACGATTTCATCCCTTTGAGAATTTTTGTGATACATAAACTAACTAACTATAACTTTATATTTAATCTAAGACGAAGAGAGAGATCTAAGAGAAGATCTAAAATCAACAGGCAATCATATTCATATTCAATTAATACTCAGCTCTCATAAATCTTGAGAATTATCATGTTCATTCCCCTCTGCGATGAATGGAATTTTGCACATGCGTCATCTGTATTTAGCGTTAGATAACTTTGTACTCGTAAAGCAGGAAACACTCTGATTGCGCTTCCCTAAAAGGTACGCTTCGTATTCATTAGCAAACATAGGAACAGCTGCTTCGACCCAAAAGGTAAGCTTCGACCCCTGCAGTCATGAGACAAACTAGATTTTTCACTTACAATTAGACCATAATCCTGGGACGTAATCTCATGGATAAAATTCTCTTTTCAAACGTAAAGTTATGACTTTCAACTACTATTGGGTGGTCCTACCATAGACTAAAGACATAAAACAAATGTAGCACTTGTTTTTTATGATCCAAAAGCAATACAACATGTTTTATATCATCAGATAAAGACAAATATTACTTTCGACAGTTACTGTTTCAAATAAACGTGGACTTACGACTTCATATAGTCTGGTGACCTGAATGTGTGTCGGGGAGTTGGCATGATAATTGCGTCTTTGCGTATGTAACTATGTCACATTTGGGTTTGGTTACAGTCTGACCTTTCACAGTAGTTCAACATGAATTTACAATTGTAGCAATTTCTAAAACTGTGAAACAAACGCTTTAATTCAGTTCCACTATACTGCAGTATGTTCTGTTATCAATAAGTGCAAGAAAAAAGCTTTCACGATATATTATTCAATAAAGAGGATGGATTAGATTTCGTGACTATTGGTCTGCGACAATTTTAGTTTGTTACAAAATGGTTGTAAACGAAACAGAAATGCACCTTGTTCTCCCCGTCATTGCTATAATTCTAAACCACACCTGAACATTTAGCAGATATTAGGCTATTATTGATCGAAGATATTGGGAGTCAAAAATACTTGCTCGTATACATTTTTTTAAATTAATTCATATCTTTAATGACTTGAAATACTTCCACGACAACTCACTATACAATTCAATTTTCTATTCAATCCATCCATCAGCACAATGTTTTGAGTGCGTTACGTTGGGTCCTACCGTAAAACGTGATTTTGCACCCTAAAAAAAAGTCTATTCTCCAGCTATAAATTTTGAATATGTTTACTTAGTTTGATGTACATAATTCTTGTTTAACGGAATGGTCCGTTTACAGTCTGTATTTGGGACTGTCGATTCAAGGGCCATTTCTCGAAGTTATATTACTACTTCCTCCTCCTCAGTGGCACAGGTACAGCATGCGACAGGATATTATTAGACGGAACGACAGTGGCAATGTATCTTTTGATAAAATTAATTTAGCAAGTTACTTAGCAAGTTGTTATTGCCCGTTTTGTTACTTGAAATATTTATCAAAATATTATGGTGTGGCTGGGCTGGACCAAGCCGTTTCGTGACTAGATAACTAAGTAAGTAGTTTATAGGATGGGCAGCAACTTTTACTTAATTATACGGAGCAACATTCTAAATTATATCTGATTAAATCAATTCACAAACTGTAGTACTACATACTAAAGAAGGATGGTCATTACTGCTTAGGAGTGATGTCTTACCGAAAGTAGGAAACATAATAGGGTCCACCCTTTATAGCAGAACTTTTTATGCCATATTATTACTTTGCATAACAGCGGATAGCATAAACTTCATTTCGCAGAAAATCGTTTGGCAGACACGCATTTATCATACATTCAAACTCATAATTTTGTAAGTCAGAATCATCTAAAGGCATAAATTTCATATGCATAAAAATTAAAAGTCGAACCATCTTGTCGCAGATAGTTGGAGGTCAGTATCATCGTTTTGCATAAATTTCATATGCATAAACATTAAACGTTGAACCATCCTATCGCAGAAAGTTTAGGGTTAGAATCATCTATTGGCATAAATTTCATATCAATAGTCATTGAATGGCAGAACTATCACATCTCAGTAAGTTTATAGTTTGAATCATCTTTTCGCATACACTTCTTATGCATAATTATGGAAAGACTATTTTCAATAGGTACAGAAAATTCTTGGCCTGCAGGTGAAAATCATAATATTTTGGGTTTAACGGCTAAATAAACATAATTTATTTCTTTCTTTTATTAAAACAGTAGATTGAGATCATGTGGTTTTTATTTTCCTGTAAGAAGCAGGCAGACATGAAAACAAACATACACCATGCTTGCAGCAAGCATGCAGCAAACATTGAAACCTGCATACACCATGCATGCAGTAAGCATACATCAAGCATGCAGCAAGCCTGCAGCAAGCATGCATCAAACGTGCAGCAAGCATGCAGCAAACATGCAAACCCGCATATACCATGCATGCAATGAGCATGCAATGAGCATGCAGTAAGCATGCAGTAAGCATGCAGCAAGCATGCAGCAAGCATGCAGTAAACATGCAGTAAACATGCAGCAAGCATGCAGCAAACGAGAATGCAACATGCAGCAGGCATGGTTTCTGTCACGGCTCCGGCGCTGCGGGGCCCCGGCGGTCCCACGCGATTTTAAATTACACTCTAGGGGTAGGGCAGACAAGACTACGTGGAGTCGGTTTTGGAGCGATTTGTTTCTGTCACTAACTTTTCTAGCACAACATAAATTGACTTTTTAAGATAATATTTTAATTTTAAATTAAGGTTAAAATGCTATTTTGTGGCATTAAAAAATGGCAATACTGCCAAATAAAATTATTCCAAATGAAATTCTGCAATCTTCATAGTATGCCATGTGAAATTATATCAAATAATCGTCGTTCTAAATAAACATTATTCTAAACGAAATTATGCGAAATTTGAACAATGCCAAAGGTAATTATGCCAAATAAAAAACTGCCATCTAAAAGTATGCCATTCGAAATTCGGTCATACACACATTCACCCAAACAATAAGTATATTTAAAAAAAAATATGCCTTTAATATATTCGTTTAAAGAAAATTATGCCAAGTGTGTTATGCTAAATGAATTTCGGAGCAACAAGATTCTGCCAAATAGATGGAACCCAACATAATATCGTCATGCTTGACGTTGTAGACTTATGTCGAATGAAGAGTAAAAACATTTCTTTTCTTTATATTTAAGCTCGCCATGATTGCGACGAAGTCTGGGGCCTAATTCTGCTATTTTAATAAATTCGTCATTCCAAAACGATTCCATTCTCATCCCATTGTCATTTTGCTTAAAGTTCGTAATCTGCTAAATTCAAAAGTTCTGTCAAAATTTGACAGAACTTGATCATTATGAGGTCAATGATCGACTACTCCGACACTATTCTAATAGCAGAATCGAGGCCCTGATAGCTGTATTTTAAGAACTTTTGGTTCTAGGATATGCCGGTTTCCACGCGAGTGTTTTCCTTCACCGTTTTGAGAGCAGTGGTGATAAAACAAATTACACAAAGGAATGCGCCTGCATTGATTCGAACCCACGACTTACTGCTCGCTATTTTCACGGTTTCGGGATAATATCCGCGATTTTCTTTTGTTTCTATGAGCTTCTTTTGTGTGAAAATCACGGATATTATCCCGTAAGTACTCTGTACATTTATTGAGTTGAATTTCCACATGATTTCAGCTTGGAAAGCTTGCAATCTTGGCATGTAACATAATGTGATGCAATTTAGAACAAGCCCATAATGCAGGGATATCTATGAATCTTGAACGAATTGAGCAACCATAATAATCCAGCTAGTTTTCAGATAATGATGATGTGCCTTTGCAAGGTCTAGATAAAATACATAGATATAAAAACTGAACTTAAAACGTTCATGTTTTGAAAACATTGCCATTATCATCTTTACGGTCATTTGCAAGACCGCACATTAAGTAAAATGTTTTGATAAAAATCGGGGACTGTTTTAATGTTAGGGGTGACGATTACCAATGTCATAACTGACGTTAAAGTCTGAAGATAAGCAGATGATACCATATCCGGTTAGGGGAGAGAAATGCAGAATATCTCCAATAGGTACAACCATTATTGGTCCTTATGCAGCGTGTTTCATAGATGTGTGATCATTGTTAATGGTGTGGTTCGTAAAAATTGGGATGAGGGGGGATGGGAGAGTTGATCATTTTAACTACTCAGCACAAATGTATGGACATTTAGGATGAATGGGGATTTGAAGTTTTGTATGTGCCAGAAACTATAACATACGATCAAAGAATAAGGAAGAAGGAAGGAACCAGCCCAACTCCAGAAAGTCCAGAAGTGATGGGCGCCGTATACCATTAGGTCCACCACAACCTAATAGTACAGCCACATTCCGCCAATTATCTTTAACCCAGTTTCCCCATGTAATAGGGGACGACCCTAATACCATAAAAAAAACCACCAGAATGCGTTGGTTAGTTTTATATACCCTTATTTACGTTTTGATTTTCTTAATACACACTGTAAATTCCCATTGTAATGTAGGGTAGGGGGTACCAATAATAAAGGACTTCCTCCTCCTTTGATATTCTTCGGTTGCAATAAGGATATGAACATCCTTTTAGGGATCGAGTAATTACGAGTCGAGCAGGATTGAGTTGCTTCCTGAAGCCGTGGGTTGAAATATAAGGGATCTTGCAATCACAGTATATTATTTACCTAACTCTGGTTGTCTATGTAAACTGTATAAATACATAATTATGAGAACGAGGAGTAAAATTTTTATATCAATAGCAAAATGTGTATAGCAAAAGGAAAAACCTTAGTTCTACACCGTACCTGGGAACTCTCTAGTCACGGAGATATTGGCGGTCAAATTTCCAACTTTTGTTTTTAAGTCTAAGTTTTTCATAACGTACTTATTTTTACTTTAAACAACTCCACAACCCCTGTACTATTTAATCCATCCATCAGCACAATGTTTTGGATGCGTTTCATTGAGTTCTACCACAAAACATAATTTTGTGGCACAACTCAAATTAATGAGTCTGTTTACACCCTAAATATTGTAAAATGACTTCTGAACTTTATATATTATATTACTTATGTGTTACCTCGGGGCCATTATTCAGGGCCAATATTTAGTGCGCACGCACGCACATGATTTCAAAATGTCACGTTTGCACACAGATGGCCGCCGATTTAATTTTGTCGCTTGCTATCCCAGAATATTTGTTTGGTGGCTCTCATTTTGAAACTCCATGATGGTTATTAACTTTAGAATAAACTCTAAAGGCACCAAATCTTTTCATCATCATCATCAGCCTATTAATGTTCCGACAGCTGGGACATAGGCCTCCTCTCTATAAAAGGGAATGGGCTATAATCCACCACGCGGACCCAGTGCGCATTGGTGCCAGATGCCACTTGTCTTCGAATTTTTGGCTCTAAGACATGCCAGTTTCCTCACGGTGTTTTCCTCAATATTTAGAGAGCAGTGGTGATGAAATAAATTACACAAAGTAATGCGCCTGCCTGGGTGCGAACCCACGACTTACTGCTCGTAAGTCGGGGCCGCTACCGCTGTTCGCCTTAATTGCCGTCTACCAATTACCAAAAGAAGGTAGCTTTTTCTATATTATAAATTCTGCACTCATCAAAGCATGTCTTACGCAATTTATTTACCTACTAAGAACTCAAGTAAGCAAAAAACTTTGAACAAGTAATCAGTGGCTACGTAAACAGCCATCGGCGGATGTGTCACGTCTCTTCGGTAATTGCTGTAATGAATGCCAACCACTGACTTTTAGGGTAAGCAGTTATCGAGCTCTTTAAAATAAATTACACATACTTGCTTATTAAATATTTATTGCAAATAGATTTTGAGGTGCATGTGAGTATAGGGCACGCCACGATAGTGGCGGTAAGTCCCCTCTTTGAGGAGTGGCTAGAGAGGCGCCATGGCGTCCTCACCTTCCGCCTGACGCAGGTCCTCACCGGACACGGATGTTTCGGGAGGTACCTGCACCGAATCGGGCGGGAGGAAACGCCCGGGTGTTTCCACTGCGAGGATCGACCGGAGGACACGGTGGAGCACACGGTGGAAGTCTGCCCTGCGTGGGCGGAGCACCGCCTTGTCCTCGTAGCGGCGATCGGCGGCGGCGACCTCTCGCGTCCGGCCCTGGCTCAATCCATGGTCCGGAGCGAGACGGAATGGGAAGCCGTCACCTCCTTCTGCGAAGCAGTCATGCTAGCGAAGGAGGTGGCGGAACGAGAGAGGGAGAGAGCCTCTCTTCGCCCCGCTCTGCCCAGAGTGGGAGAAGTAATTTGATGATTTCCCATCCTAAAAAAAGAAAAACAAAAGGTGCACGTGAGTATGCTGTGATGTTAATTATACTATTTGACTATATTGATATCATGAATTTTTAATGAAGGCGTTGATTTTGTGAATGAATGTTTTTACACACATAAATAAAGATTATATCTATGATGCTAACAATGATGCTATTACAAAATTAAATTATGCTATGAATTATACTTTCAATGATGCTGTCAATTATGCTATCAATCATGCTATCAATGTTGCTACCCTGATAGCAATTATAGATAGGAATCCACGATGATAACAATGATGCTATGGATGATGCTATGAATGATGCTATGGATGATGCTATGAATGACGCTATGCATAAGGCTATAAATGATGCCATGAACGATACTTTCAATGATGCCAAAAATGATTATATCAATGCTGATAAACAATGATGCTATGGATGATGCTATCAATGATACTAACAATGAAGCTGTGAATGATGCTAACAATGAATCTATGAATGATGCTGATAAAAGATAAGCTAATACTTTTGTTAAAAGCTTACAGTCTATTACTATTATTAGTTACTTACCTGATGCGACAGTGTTTTATTCCTAAAACTGTAACAAACATTCTAAAATCTCGCCTCATATTTTCTTTTCCAACTTCAAATGATCCATTTCATAACCGTAGCCATAAACCAATGATATAAATCTTTCGTCAAATTAATCTCTACAACAACCTTCTTAGAAAATAGTTTCCAAAAATATCAACTGGCTCTTTTGATGAATGTAGTAACGTTGGCAAAGATAGTCCTTTAACTGATGTTTTTCCTGTGATAGGTGCAGTCTAATAGCTATCTTATCGTCATCAAAATAAAGATCACTACTATTTTGATACACTCGATAGTAATAGTAACTTAACAAGAATAAGATTACTTACTACAATCATTGTGATGTTCACAGCGATGCAAGGGCGAAAATATCTTTGAAAGGACTGTAATTTCAAGGCATTTTGGCAAAGTTTGTAGACCTGTCGGGTCTATCTATGGGCGGTGTATAACCCTGTTCCCGAAATTACCCGAATTCAGCCGAGCTTAACCGACCGCCGGATAAGATTAATTGATAGTGTTTAACAGATTCGTGAAATATTGGATCTTGATTTATATCTTTTGCTACTTTTCATTAAATCTGCTTAACTGGGACGTAATGTAATGGAAATATGGATTTTTTTTTGCGTAAATTACTGTTTATTTATTTTATACTATCTATGCTTTTATCTAAACAAGACGGATAAAAGTTAAAGGAGAGGTAGACTAAGGAAACGGAGAAGGATTTTGTGAGAGATGATATGAAAGAAAAGAAAGTGAATGATTGCGTGACGATCGACAGGGGAAAATGGAAGAAAACAAGGTTTTTGCCGACTCCAAGCAACATGAGATAAGGACATAAAAAGGATGATGAGTTTCAAGTTAAGGTGATAGCATCAAGCAAGTTCTACGTGGTGATAACCAAATTATAGTTAACCATCAGAAATGACCTAAGACTGCCATTTAAAACTCTTCTAGGAACTCAGGTTCGCAAATTCAATTCCTGCAAAGCACCTTTCAACCTTATAGTAGAAATTCCTCATCAATTATAACTAATACGATGTTTGACATCGGTAACTATTGTTTAATATTCTCAACCTACGAGTGAACCAAATTTCAATGGAATTGTTTGCAAACTAGCTACAGAAGATTTCGGGTTCGGTTTCAGACTGTTCAAATTGTTTAATTCGGGTAACGTGTACCTATTGATCTGATCAATGACTGGTATAAGCTCTGAAAACTATTTCTTAGAAGGACCTTTTGCAGTTATGAAGTACAATGTTAACTGCTAGAACCAGTCAAGGTAATACTATTTTCAACCGACTTCCAAAAAGAGGAGGTTCTCAATTCGTCATTTTCGACTGGGTGAACCGATTTTGATGATTCTTTTTTTATTTGAAAGCTGGTGCTTGTCGTTTGGTCCCATTTTAATTTGCTGAAGATCTGATGCTGATCTTTCGAGATATACAATGGAACTCTTAAAAAAAAGACAGCAAATCTGCAGTAACTGCTGTAATCGCTTGGTTGTTTATTGTTTATGTAACATAGTGACTTAACATCACGCCTGTTTGCTCTGAAGGAGTACGCAGAAGTGTTCAATACACCCAGATTTCGACAGTTCGATGTGTTAAGTTCCATTTAATGGGATCCTGGAGAAATAGAGGCACGCCAGAAGCGATTTGGATAGTTTTAGGAAAAATACGTTCTTGGAGTGATCCCATTTCAATTTGGTACAGATCTGATGAAGAACTTCGGAAGATAGGCGACGGGAACTCCTCAATAAATGATAGCAAATGTACTGGGATCGCTGAAATGTCATGTCTCTGTATTGTTTACACCAGTTCATAACAAAAAATCACGCCGTTACGCTGTGAAAGGGTAAGCACATTATGAACCACTAAAAAGTGAAAAATAAAAACTTTTTTGCAAAAAATATATATACCTATAATATAGTCGGTGACAAAAAAACTAAATCAATCAAACAAAGTCACCGATTTCTGAAGCTAAAGTTATTTTTCACTTTTTTGTGTGAAGTCGGTTATTAGTGTTATTTTTAGAATCCACGGTTGCTGGAAAAATGTACCTTACCGTTTTCGGTAATGGCAGACAATCTCAACGGAGACTATTGACGCGAGAGATATTATAGCGCAATTACAGGCGCTCTCTCTCTTCTAGCACTCTCATAGAATGGGACAGCAACCCGACACAGCCCGAGAAAGATCAGGTCCAGGACCAACGTTTTAGCGGGGTTTTCGAGTCACACGGTTTTCGGGTATGCTTGTAATCAACTTCAGAAAGCCAAGGGGCAATATCAGCTGCCTACGGGATGGACTAACTGTTGTCAGGATTAACAAGATCAACAGCTGGGCTAAAATTGTCGCTAGAATAAGAACGAGAAGCAGCTAAATGATAAAGCTTCTCTTTGTTTCGTTTTTCTGGGCACTGATATTGTTTTGCCAAACTCGGAGCACACATACATTTGTAAAAAAAAATTTTCGCATGGAATGTCATCAAATGACTTCTCCCATTCTGGGCGGAGCGGGAGGCAGTGTCAGACTTTTACTGACTAAAACCTATCCATGTTCCTTCCTCGCCCTTTATGGACATAAAGGGCGGGGCCGCGGTATCTCTTTCGAACAGTCCCGCAGCCCCGGCAGGCTTCGGCCCTTGCGGGCCGCTTCATGTTGCTGACATCTCTTTGAGGCGAGCGTGGAACACGAATGCGCCATCGTCTCGGCCTGTCGTCATAATACTTATATGCATAAACTCGCTCCTTTTCCCATGAGGGTATAGGTAGAAACTTCATAAGCCCAGTCCTGAAATACTCATTGCGCCGCGTTCACGTTCTTAGATGATAAGACTCTTAAAGAAGCCAAGACTAGCGATAGCGATCGTTTCATGTACTAGACCATACCTGGGAACCTTCTAGTTACGAGGATATTGGGGTCAAAGTTCCAACTTCTTTAAGAGTTTTTTTTTAACATTATTTTTAATGTTAGAACCTTTCTTTAAACACCGCCACGACACCCACCCTATTAAATCCATCCACCATCCATTATCACCACCATCCATTCATCACCACCATCCATCACCATCCATTCTTGGGTGCTTTTCATTGTGTTTTACCGAGATATTTCACTGCAAACAAAAGTTATTTCCCAGCAGTAATTTTTGCGTAGGGTTATTTAGTTTTATGTGTGTACAGCATGTTTGGGTATAGGTTTCTTGAAGAGTCTATTTAAACCCTGTATATCTGGCTATAGACACGAAATACGCACACATTTTGTCACAATCCGTAACTCTGGCAAGTGACAGTGTAGTGTGAAATAGCACTGGGGTTAAGCTATTTGTTACTCCTGGTATATTTTAGCTTCGTTATTAAATGTCAGTGCATATGTTGAACTTTGAACTGTGATATGTTAATGTTTCCTCGTGCTTGAGTTATGAATGGATTTAATTGCTTTTGCGTAAAATGGTCTACATGGAGGACTGAGTAACTAACGTGCTTGTAAAAGATCTGTAACATTAAAGGCTTAATACTAGGAGCTCCGTTAGTAGATTTACAGTAACAGTAATTAAGTCTATATAGTTATTAATGTAAGGGAAATATTCTAAGACAAGTTGTGCCAAACACGATACCTGAAGATTGACTCCGACCGGCTAATTATTTAGCCACGAGTTCCACAAGAACATCTGTCTATGTCATTTAACAAATTACTTATTGAATTCTTCAAAAAGTAAACGAAAAAGCAATATTTACCCCCAATAAGTACCACTATCAACAAAAAGCTTTGACACTAATTAACAAGTCACAAGTCCCCATTCAACGTTTTAGAAAACAACCATTCCATATGTTTATGCTTATAGGCTTCGTAATGCACCAATTTGTTCCACTCCAATTGCTTTGGGTCTTGGGTAGTTCCGAGAGCCAGCGTCATTAAACTAATGAATGGCATGCGACGACACTTCTTGAGTGACAAGTGGACCGATTCCGACTAATCTTGACTGTACATCAATCCTGACGAGACCTTATAAACGTCATGCAAGTGCCTGATTAACAGTCACATTCTTTTTAACGATAGTCAAAGGAATTTACGGAGAGCTGTGTGTAACTGTACTTTTGGAGATGTGTTCTGTAGATTTTATGAGGACGACGCGAACTTGGTCTTTAATTAGATGCGTGAGAATTATGTGTACAAACTAGATGTTATTTTATGGATATGGGATTTCGGTGTTTTGAGGTAGGTACTTGTAGTTCGGGGAATGAGCTTGCTTTGTGGAATTACGGTAGTTTCCTGTCTGCTTCTGTTTGTGTATCTTTCTTGGACATTATGCTGGGTAAATATTTCTGGATTATATCTTAGAAACGGTTATGTAAGTAAGGTAGCTGGTATTTTAAGATGATTTAGAGTTATGAAGGTCCAGTTGAAGAAGCGGTCTGTGTCCTAGAATTGGGAACGGCATATCTTTATTTTTAAACGCGACTGCTGAGTAAGAGTTTCTGAGTTAGATTATCAGATCGGAAAAAGTGTTATTGGGTTTTCAAATCAGGAATTTCTCAGTACACAGCCATAGAGCCTGGATTTCCGCCCGTTTAATGTCGATAGTCTCGCCGCCTATGATATGGGACTTAAGGCGATTACACGAGCTAAACGCTAGTTTTATAATTATTAAAAACATATAATTAAATAAATATCGCTAGACATTAACACACAGCGCCATCTAGTGCCACACTAAGCAAGGCTTGTGTCGTGGACACCAGATAGTTGATATACTACATATATACTTTTTTTGTTTGGAAATACATACTTATTATACATACGAACATCGATAACTCGGAAACAAAAATGTCCATGCTCATCACACAAACATTTGCTACTACCGGTATTCGAACCCAGGACCCTAAGAACGCAAGGCAGCTTCACTACCACTACGCCATTCGAGTCGTCAAATAAATATAATTATGATTCACTGCTATAAGCAAGACCAGAAAAATACATGATATTCTTCAGGATATATGCTAGTGTTTTGAAAACATAATACAATTAATTTGACTCGATAAAAAAAAATGTACCTCTAAAAATATCTTTCAAACAAAAAAAAACATAGTAATATGCATGCGATCATTCTGATTTTTTGGCAAATATTTCTACAAGCAATACATTAGCATGAAAGTGTTTTAGTGTTTTAATCTAATTAATAGTTTTTTTGTAAATCGATCGAAACCACTCACTCGCGCTACTTGGCTCGCAGTGACTGACGTAACAACCACTTTGTAGTGCAAGCTGATTAGAACTTTATTCTAATAGCATTTCAAACGAAGTTTGAACAACCACAAATAGAGTTGATAATTAGCTCGTCTAATCGCCTTAAACAAAAATGGCGAAATGTGCTTAACTATTCGGAAAATACAGTCGTGATATTGCGGACTTGACTTGAGTTCCAGGTTATTCCAGACTAAAGGCAACTTAGGACAGGTTAATACGATACCCTCATAACAAAGGTCAATAGCCTACATAACCGTGGAACATAAAACCTCAACAGCGTCTCACACTTGATCAGTTTTGTATTAAATTTTGTTTTATAACAATAATTTTCCGTAAATAAGCATCATCAACATTACGTGTCCTATTACAGAGGCACTAAGGTTCAAGTATCTGCTTAAGTTTCTAACTGTACTGTATGTTGTTAATATCAGAAGTCCTTATCGATGGACTTATTCAACGTAATTACGTTTCTGGAGATAATGTGGAGAATGATACATTTTCAACAATTGTTGGTAATTTTGGAGCTGGAAGTTGGTAGATTATCACTAGCGAAATTATACTTTCTTTCGTTCTTCTGTTTTTTCTTTCATAGTACACACATCAAAAGTGTCTAGGGATCAACATATATTTTTGCAATAACTTTTCTCCTGATTGATATTAATTAAAATTTTCTTTAAGGATTCATCAAATAAAGTGTTTTCGTTTGTCACAGTAACGATAAACCAAGTCACCTTTGCATTAATAAAGAAATTTGCCATTTTCCTAATAAAGGGATTTTTGACATTTGAACCACTAACACAAAAGTTCGAAAAAAAGACTGAAATAACAGTTTTCTTTAAAATTTTATTAGGTAACTTAAACAATTAATAATCCGTGTTTCTACCGCGAACACTAACAACACAAGAACATCGGTTTGGCATACTCAAAATGAGTTCATCCAAATCACGCTGTGGAATGGCCGCCCATGTTCGTTGCAACAACAAAAATAGGTCTTCTTGCGACTGGATACCCTCCATATTCGGCAGAGCTCTTCTCTGTAGCATATCCCATGCATGCTCAATCGGATTTAAGTCTGGCGACTGAGCAGGCCAGGGCAGGACATTGATGTTAGCTGCGGCGAGAGTCTGTCTTACAACTCTTGCGGTGTGCGGTCGTGCATTATCATGCATTAACTGAAATAAGGGACCGATTTGCACTTGTAGAGGAACGATGACGTCTGATACAATCGTCTCAGCATAAATTTGAGCGTTGAGGTTGCCTCTGATCCAAATCAACTCAGTTCTTCCGCCGATCCAAATACCCGCCCATACCATGATGGTTCCACCACTATAAGGATGGACTTCCTGGCAGGATTTTAATCGCTGTTGGCGTCCAGGGGTTCTCCAGTGTCGTATACGTCTTGTATCCGGTCTCATACTAAAACGAGACTCATCAGAAAATCACACGAAACGCCATTGTTCTCCTGCCCAATTTCTGTGTTCAAGAGCCCATTGATATCGAATCCTACGATTGTGCATTACTATAGGTGGTACCCGTAGCGGTCTTCGGGAATGAAGGTTCACTTCATGCAAGCGGTTTCTGACTGTTTGGTCGCTAATTAAGTTCCCTGAAGAGTGATGAAGCCTCACGGCTAACATCATGGCGGTTATTGTTGGAGCTCTTCGAGTTAAGATTTGAATGTATCGGTCTTGTCTCCGTGTGGTGCAGCGATACCGTCCTCCATGGCACTCAGCCACGGTACCAGTGCTTCGGTAACGTGTCCAAAGTCGACTGATAACACTCTGACTTGTATTCAGAGCTAAAGCCACAGTACGTTGCCGGGAACCAGCTTCTATCATTCCCACGGCTCTGAGCATTTCTTCCCTGCTTAAATGACGTCGCCGCTCCATAATAACGTTGGTTTTAATCAGTAGTAGGGAAACAGTAGCACTAATAATGTCTTCAATGCGTTGTATGTTTTTATAGGGAAAATATTGACAGCTGATTTTCATCTTTTACTCGAATTTTATTCACAGTTCCTGATTCAAATTATGAAATGCACCAAAAAGGATCCATATAAATTTATAAAATCATAAATTACAAATTACAAAGCCACATCTCAATCTCAAGAAATCCGCATAAAAATGCTTGATCCCTAGACACTTTTGATGTGTGTATTTACATCAGCTGTAATTTGTTTTAATTAAAGTTCATGATCTATTTAGCCTTTTGTATTGGGCGGACTTCCAGTCTAACCGGACACACCTGAATACCAGTAATTTACATGAAGCTGTCTCCTTATATTTTATCATCATCATCATCATCAGCCTATTAGTGTTTCCACTGCTGGAACACAGGCCTTCTTTCTATGAGAGGAAATGGGCCGTAATCCACCACGCAGGCCCAGTGCGGATTGGTAGATGTCACATGTGTTCATTTTTTTTGGTTCTCGGACATGTCGGTTTCCTCACGATGTTTTCCTTCGCCGTTTTTGAGAGGATTGGTGATGAAATAAATTACACAAAGTAATGCGCCTGCCTGGGTTCGAACCCTCGACTTACTGTAAGTTAAGGCCACCGCCACTGGGCCTCCGCTGCTCTGCAATATAATATTTTATAGATTTACGTAATCATACATTTAATTACCTACCTAATGTCACCAAATAATAAGTTTGTTCGTGTCTAAACTTATAATAGGGAAGTTAAATTTTGTTTTGTTAGATAAAATGTAGGTATATTTAGTCCTGTAATAACTTATTCTGTAAAAAGTGCATTGTTAACATGCTTTAAATACACGATCCAGCATGATAATGTTATGTAACGAAAAGCAGTAGGCGTTCGATTACCGAATGAACAATAATGTAAACAGCATGTAGATCGAACCGCAACGAATGAATTGAATTATACTATTTGACATTTGATCGCACCGATAATTGAGGATCGCGCCCGGCCGAACAAATAAATCAGTGTACTGATTTCAATATATCACCGTAATGCAAATACACTGTTGCTTTCGAGTGCCGTGCGACGTATTGCGTCATTCCCCGGCATTCGATCAAGGGGGCGTGGCATGCGTGCGCGCATAGAGAGTGAAAGCTGAAATCATCACGACTACCATACATTTTAATTGTCCTACATCAATAAAATGTAATGCCATTTAAGTCGGAGATAAAACGGCTCAGTGAGGCGAAATAAAACAATTTGTTGCGACGTGAAATTATTTTTTATTGCTCACTTGAGATAGAAGCTTTAGAACGTTTGGGGCTATAATTGTTGGATTTAATTGTTTCAGTGGAAAGCGAAGGTTACATGTCGAGTTGCTCATTAACTACATAATCTTTGTTAATGGCTGGCGTTTTATGTAATAAGGGATTTAAAGATTATATGTGTCTAATTATGAAATCACAAGAGTTACTCTAACACACTATCTCTTTCTCTTTCTAAAAGAGACAGAGAGAGTAGTACATGTAACTTTACGCCTGTAATAGCAGAAGGGTTAGACAGAGGTATAATTAATTAGTACACCCACATTTCGACAGTTCAGTTTAATATACATGGAATAAGTGACGAACTAATAGCCACAACTGGGCACCACTTTCGATTCCATGGCTGCTAATGACAAATTCTTTAATAAAAACCCATTAACACTTTACCCAAACAGGGAATCGGATACAGGACCTCGGGCTCAGCAGTTGTTTTCAACCGACTTCCAAAAAGAGGAGGTTCTCAATTCGTCTGTATTTTTTTTTTGTGTTTTTGCCTCAGAACTTTCTACTGGGTAAACCGATGTCGATGATTCTTTTTTTTATTTGAAAGCTGGTGCTTCTCGTTTGGTCCCACTTTAATTTGCTGAAGATCTGATGCTGATCTTCCCAGATATAAAATGGAACTCTTCAAAAATAGATGGCAAATCTGCAGTAATTGCTGCAATCGCTTGTAGGTTCATTGTTCATACTACATCATGACGTAACATCACGCCTGTATGCTCTGAGGGGGTAAGCATATGTGTACAATACTCCCAGATTTCGACAATGTTTGTTGCCTCTGAACTTTCGACTGGGTAAACCAATTTTGATGATTCTTTTTTTATTTGAAAGCTGGTGCTTTCCGTGTGGTCCCGTTTGGTTAAGATCTGACGCTGATCTTCGGAGATATAAATGGAACTCTTAAAAAATACACGGCAAAGCTGCAGTAATTGCTGCAATCGCTTGGTTGTTTATTGTTTATGTAACATAGTGACGTAAGATCACGCCTGTATGCTCTGAGGGAATTCGCAAAAGTGTACAACACACCCAGATTTCGACAGTTAGATGTGTTAAGTTCCATTTAATGGGATCCTGGAGAAATAGAGGGAATTCCTTAAATTTTACAGGCACACCAGAAGCGATTTGGGTACTTTTAGGAAAAGTACGTTCTTGGAGTGATCCCATTTCAATTTGGCAAAGATCTGATGAAGAACTTCGGAAGATAGGCGACGGGAACTCCTCAATAAATGGTAGCAAATGTACTGGGATCGCTGAAATCTCATGTATTTCTATTGTTTACACCAGCCAACAAAAAATCACGCCGTTACGCTGTGATAGGGTAAGCATATATGAACCACTAAAAATGAAAAATAAAAACTTTTTTGCAAAAAATATAACCGACTTCACACAAAAAAGTGAAAAATAACTTTAGAAGTCGGCTTCAGAAGTCGGTGACAAAAAAACTAAATCATATTATATTTTTTGCAAAAAAGTTTATATTACGACCACTAGACCAACGAGACAGTTAATTTTTTTACCCAGTATAATAACATAATGTAAAGACTCAGTTTCCTTAAATGCATTTTCTCTTTGAACAGCTGCATAAAAACTGAACTCTGAACTTTCATAAACCCGACGACAATAATTGAAATTGGATTTATTTTAGGTTTGTTTTGCTGAAATCTAAGAAACACCATTGTCTTTTAAACACATTGAATTTCAAAATACATAATGAAACACATGCAAAAAACTAAACAGTGTTGCAGGTAAAATCAGTTATGTTCTAAATACGTGCCTATTAAATGGGGTCAGTTTTTTGTACCTAAGGTGTTTTTTCACCTATGCTGTCTAGACGAGAGGTGGGGCGAACCGGTGCAGTCGTAACAAAAGGAGTTACGTGGACTTATTTTATACTACGACTGATTACCCTTGATCCTTTTGAGAAGATTACTGAATTATATTTACGTAAGTTTACCAGAACATTATACAGGGTTATTTTTTGTTTATACTAAACCCGAAAAGGGGTCATTGTACTCATCATTTTGAACAACTTTTTCTATGGGACGAACCGTGAAATCGCGAAAAAAAAATCAGCTGTTCCCTACATTTATGTTCGCATAACTCGTCAAAATGTAGGGAACAGCTGATTTTTTTTTCGCGATTTCAAGGTTCGTCAGGTCATCCTAGGGTTTAAGTAGTCCGGCTGCGGGACTGTTCGAAAGATACCGCGGGCCCGGAACGTAAAGGGCGAGGAAGAAATATCACTCCCTCCCGCTCAGCCCAGAGTGGGAGAAGTTATTTGATGATTTCCCAACCAAAAAAAAACAGAAAAGGGTTTATATAGTAGGGGGAGCTTTTGCGATCAATCGGCCACAAATCCAGACACCGTTGCTGCCTATACGTACTGAAAATCTTGATGGAGAAATCCAATAACACTTAGCCTGACTTGGGAATCGAACTCAGGACCTCAACACTATAGCCCTTGCGACCACTAGACTAACGAGGTAGCGTGATGTAGATTTTTTAAATTATTTAGTTATACGCGAAAGTATTTGAAGCGGTGAACAATATGAGGAAAATGGTGCTTGAAAAGATATTTCTGACCCAGAAAAAAGACAACGATCCAAAAGTAAAACTGCGGAAATTAAAAATGTCGAAGTATGCAGCCCCGGATATAACAGTGGGGGAGTCGATTGCACACTCGATTAAAGTGTTGTCACCCAAACACTACCAGAACGACTCTCACAGTTTTTATCTAGTTTTTTGACATTGGCGCTCGATTGATTCCGATTCGAGTTGCATTCGGACCACAATGGATGGCGGTCATGGCCGTCAAAGTCGAGTGGTGTGGACAATTTGGTAACGGAGGCGTTCCATAGCGTCCCATGTAAATTAAAAATCCTTCCTGCGATAAAAAAAAACTCATTGGTTAACCTGATTCATTCGGCTGCCAGACTTGTCTTATGCGTGACAGGTTGGATTAACCAACGATAGTTCAGTCTGTGCCTGACGGTATTCTTTTCCAAGAAGGTTGCATACCAATTAAAGCACGAGCGACAACCGAAAGGAATCGGCGTGAGCCAATTTAATGAGTAGTAGATTAATTTATAATTCACAGTGAAACAATTCAATTTTAGGAATTGTTTCAATTCACGCAATTATACGTGGTTGCATTGTTTCGGAGATTGTAGCAAAACTGATCACTGACAGACTGTCTAACACTGGCATAAATGTGCGCAACTTTACCATTACAATTGTTTCTTCCACGTTTTGTTACCAACATAAGCATATACCAGTATAAAGTGTGGTAATTTGTAATTGAACTTTGTGATATCAAGAAAAGAGCTTTGTCAACTAATGTATGACAAGAGTTTCATAGCAGTGACGTCATTAAGGTACTTTAAAAATGTATGTTGTTCAGCCTAATTCGTTTCTGGTGCTATTTGTTGTTTTACATGCAATTTGCGCCCTACTGGTTTGGTAATACCGTTGAACCTTAAAAAGCACGTTTAGGCCTTGATCATAGGCCTGACCCTCGTGAGATACGTTCTTTCGTCCCACTGGACTATGAGAATAAGTGTAGAGAGAATGCACCTGGGTCTCCGCACACCCTTATGCGCTATATTATTTCTCTTGCCGATGGCTGGTCACCGAGATTCGAACAAGAACCGTATTGTTTATTGTTTTTATCAAGAAAAGCAGTTTATTATTCTGCCGACAAACTGTTCTGCAGTTTGGCAGAAGATTTGTGAAATATTCATGCGTAACTTTAGTTGAAATAAAAAAAGAAATATAACATTTAGTTTCACTATACCTGCAGCGGTGGCCCAGTGGTGGCGGCCCCGACTTACGAACAGTTAGTCGTGGGTTCAAACCCAGACAGGCGCATTACTTTGTGTAATTTATTTCATCACCACTGCTCTTAAAACGGTGAAGGAAAACATTGTGAGGAAACCGGCATGTCAAAGAATAAAAAAATCGAACACATCTACCAATCCGCACTGGGCCCGCGTGGTAGATTATAGCCCATTCCCTCTCATTGAGAGGAGGCCGTGTCCCAGCAGTGGGAACATTATAGGCTGATGATGATACCTGCTATGTACCGGACCGAAGCAATGTACTGCCATGTCAAAGGTCACTACTTCGAACCCAAGACATTTTTCGGATTCATGTGCGTAATTTGTAACTGGCTTCGGTTTAAAAAAAACATCGTAACTTCGTAAGGCAACCAAACATACCTGAGAGATATTTTTGACCCGAACATAAATGGCGAGGAAGGAACATGGATGGGTTTTAGTCAGTAAGAGTCTGACACTCCCTCCCGCTCCGCCCAGAGTGGGAGAAGTCATTTGATGTCCCACATCCTAAAAAAAAAAAACAGATATTTTTGACGGCATTTAAAGCCAAGTCAGAGGCCCACGAGTGGCATAAAAACACCACACAAACAGAAGAAGACCGTACCGAACAGAGTAGCCGAAGTTTCCAGAGTACGCAGTAGGTTAATAAGATTACTTATCCATTTACCAAGTTCATGCCCAGTAGCTTCTAATCAGACTTGATACCGGCAATATTTAACAAATCACTTAAACTTTTAATGGGTATTCGGTGGAGCGTGAACTCTGGGCCGGTAATTAATACCTTATTAGCGATCGGGTTAGCGAAATTATCTGTTGTCATAAATTCCTGGGGTGTAAATAATCGCCTTATAGAGCAAGAGTTGTGCAGTAACAGCTTGAAGGCAATTACAAGCGGTGTGTGACGTTGTGCCTGTCAGCCACTGGGTCGAGTCAGGGCTGACAAAAATATTTGTTAACTTTCGAAATATATAAATCAATAGAAAATACTTTATTGCGCATAAAATTGTTACTTCCCATTAATATAATTATTGTATAGGTGCAACGAAGGTCTTATCACTGATCTTAAAGTTATGTATTTATTTCAGAATACCTTGGATGGACTCAACGAAAGTAATTAGTAACTATTTTAATAAAAATACCAAGTCATTAGTATCGAAACTGTGTTGATGCCAAAGCGTAAATATATTGCAAGCGATAGCTTCTTGTCGTAACAATTTAGAGAATCTTGTAGCGTTCATTGTTTATGGTAAACTCCGGATAGAGCATACAATTAACCCTACGATGATATATTCATCTGCATCAAACAGTCTCTAAAATACACAGACGTTTCGTAGTTCATGCATCGCAAAATTCAAACTTTGCTTTGACAGTGCTATTTTAGACACACCTACACTGTTACCATGACAGCCAAATACTTACAGTATCTAAGGAACTTGCTAAACACAGATTTTCGTTCTGGCAGATATACAGGATGGCCAAACGAAACAGGGAGACAAAGGAGGTAATTTCCAACAAAAAATCTTTCTCCAGCATGGCCATAACTTTATTGCAAGAAAAGATATGAATTTATTTTTGTTTTTTCCATGAAACTACCGAGATTTTTTACAATTTAATCAATAGAAAATTAAATTGATTAAAAACAATAAAACAAAAGGTAACATGTACCTTACTGTAACATTTGTACCTCATTCGAATCAGCATTAAACCAGCAAGTTTTTTTAATACAGAGTCACTTTTACACCCTGTATAGCTAACATGATTCCCAGTCATGAGTTCATGACCAAGCCGCCAACCATACAAATACCACACAACTAAAAAAAAACATTCATTCCGAATCCGTTCAGCCCTACTCACGCGTCAACCATGCTTGTCGGCATTCATTTGTCGTTTCGACGTCGTCGAGCAGAGTCGCGTTGAAAGTGAGAGCAAGACCGGCTTGCAATAAAATTAAGCGAGTAATTAGCACCGGTCAGGGACGGCCGTTTGTGTACGTACATCTGCAAACGGCTACCGTTTAAATACCTGTGTTTAATATGGGTTGAACGTTGGTAGGTTGGATTGAAAGTTTATCATGCTGGTGAGAGATTTTTTTGGTTTTAATTTTGGGAATACTACTGAGAGAGCAGCGGTGATTCAGTGGTGGCAGCTCCGACTTACGAACAGTAAGTCGTGGGTTCAAACCCGGACAGGCGCATTACTTCGTGTAATTTATTTGATCACCACTGAAACGGTGAAGGAAAACATCGTGAGGAAACCGGCAGGTCCTCGAACCAAAAATTCGAAGACATGTGACATCTCCCAACCCGCACTGGGCCCGCGTGGTGGATTACAGCCTATACGCAAAATACGCGCTTTGAAGTGGAGTTGCGGACAACAGCCCGTTGTACAATACAATACTACTGAGACGAGTTTAGCCCTGATCTTCTCAGGGTGGATTGTGCAGATGGATGAGGGTAAACTAGGTTCGAGTTAAATAGGGCTCGAATGGAGAGAGCATGACCCTCTCGCATACCACACCAATCCAATTCAGCAGTGGACTGCTGCAGTTTGACGATAAAGGTGTTGAATTCGACTGGTCTACATGCTAACAAGAACAAACAGAAGGAAAACAACCTACGTTCAATTTTAAATTTTCAAAGAAATCAGAATCATTTCACACTCTAAAATAGTCTCGCTTCGAAAACAATCCAATAAAAAATCCTTAACAACAAATTCCAAACTCGTGTGATATCTAAGTAACCTGATTTGCAAAGGGTCACAGATTGAAACCTTTTCCTAAATCATGTGTTCCGAATACGTCCCTTCAGGGATTTCTTTTATCCAACTCTTTTACTATTAACATTCCGGCTCCCTGCAGAGTTCTTTGACATTCAAAACGCAGTTTCAATGAGATGTAAAAAGGTTTATTTGTATAACAACTTTATTAAGAAAAGTTGGAATATGAATGGCTAATGTATTTAAATTCGGAACAGTCGGTAGTCATTTGTTTGGGATAACAGTGGGTCCTACAGCCGCGTTTATATTGAGACAGTAACTGTCAATAGTGACAGGTGAGGGGACATCTTTAGTGGGTAAGATAGACGGGTTCTACCCTGTGCTGTCTGCCAGCACTGGACTGGCGAAACTTACATTTACATGAAGTCACAACCGCATGCAGCGCTGTTGACACTCACTGTCTCATCATCATCTGTCTAGCCTTTTCTGAACTATATTGGGGTCAGCTTTGGTTTCCGAGACCAGTTGCTCTCCAGTTTTCGAGTCTGTATAGGTATTGTTGTTGTATTTGGGATAATAACTTGCAAGCCTATAGTCTCGGCATCGTTATAATAGGCATAACGACAGCATAAAAAAAAACATGCAAATCTATTTAGTCCGTCAGTAGGAGTATTGGAAAATAATAGACGCGTATTTTTAGTTTATCTAAATCAGTGGTTCCCAACGTGTGGTCCACGGACCAGTGGTGGTCCGCAGGAATCTCGAATATGTCCGCGGAAGATTAATATGTTATTAATAAATTATATTGAGACTTATTCCTATTTCCGCATGACTAATTGCTAAATTTTTCGAGCTCACTTCAATCGCTTTTGTATTTGGTTTTCACGCCATTTTCCAAATTTTGCATTATGTTTCCTACTTCAAGATTCACCCCCCTAGAAATTATCCTGTCGGTGTCCATGTTAATCTAGAATCAGGGTGGTATGGAATCTAGGTCCAAGAAAGGTTGGGAACCACTGATCTAAATCAATGAATATTGACAAAAATAAAACGCATCTTAGTTCAGGAGTCACGTCACGAGGGGCTCGTGACGTGACTCCTGAACTTAGATGCGTTTCGATGCGCAGAACTAGCTAAAAATTATACCTAGGCGTAACGTATTGAGAATTTGAAAAGCGTCGTATCTTCGTCAATTTTGATTTATGTTACAGAAGAAAAAATACGGGTCAAAGATTTGTTGATAATCTAACTGACGGACTTGTTATTATTTTTTGTCGTCTACCCTATTGCTTGAGGATCTTGAATGGAATATGAGATCTTTTTTAACATGCGCGATTTCTTTAAGAAATAATTACAGGGTGTAAACCACCTCATTACAAAGCCGTTAGTTAACCATTAAGCATTCTGTACATCAAACTAAGTAATTTTACGCAAAAATTATTGCTGGGAAACACATTTTTTTTTTGAGGTTATAAATCATGTTTTGTGTATGTATACCCAATGTAACGCACTTAAAACATTGTGCTGGTGGATGGATTGAATAGTACGGGGGACGTGGAGGTGTTAAAAATCACAAGTTTACAAAAAAAACTTGTATTTTAAAAAAACTTGTCAAAAAGTTGTAACTTTGACCCCCCATATCTCCGTAACTAGAAGGTTCCCAGGTATGGTGTAGAACAAAAAAATGATCGCATTGATGAGGAGAAAAATTGCCTTTCGGCTCCGTGAAGAGGTGTTTTACACCCTTTATACTGTACATGATTATTTGTGGTTGAAAAAGTACTTAATTACATCTGACATTATGATGAGTTTATTTGAAAATCTAGAGCTTCAATTCAGATTTATATTGTTTCATCAAGAATTTCTTTGGTTCGCCCCATAATACAATATAACAATACATGGGTCCTAGACACCAACACTGCCTAACCATTCAGCAACTTCTGGCGCTATATTACCTGTGTTCTCTGAGAACTATAAGTAGTTATGCATAATTGAAGTACTGAAAAAAAAAATATATATATTCGCAGCAAGATAGCAGTTCGCGTGCGTGTTCCTCCCTCAGCCAAATCAATTTACACAAACACTAAGGATCACAACAAAACGTGTACGTACACTGCATACAAAACACAGTCAGCCGCGGGCCATAGCCAACAGCGGGATCATAGCGAGAGTAATTCCATAATCACTATATAATACTTGGCAGACGTATTAGTGATCCCAGTACGATATTATTACCACACCGGGCAATCGTATTGCTGAATCTTTTTTCAAATATCCATTTACTTTGTTGTTACTGGAACCTTGTATAATCACCACTGACTACCCATTCATTCACCTAACTTAAACCTAACCATTAAATAACCTGTGTTTTCTGAGCCCTTTAAGCATGCTACTATGAATTATTGAGTTAGAAAAAAAAAACAGTTATAATCCGCAGCAAAACAGCAGTTCGAGTGCGTGTTCCTCCCTCAGCCAAATCAATTTACACAAAAAACAAAACGTGTGCACGTATTGCATACAAAACACAGTCAGCCGCGGGCCACAGCCAACAGCGGGATCACGGCGAGAGTAATTCCATAATCACTATACTTGGCAGACGTATTAGTGATCCCAGTACGATATTATTAACACACCGGGCTTTTCTCTTGCTATTTTTTTTTTCAAATAACCCTTTACTTTGTTGTAACAGTCACGAAAAGTAATTTGTTGCAATTGCGTTGAAAAGAGATAGTGATAAGCGTCCTGTATAGATCTGTCTCTTTCTTTTAATGAAGCAATAATGGCTCTAACACGTCTTAGTATCCCTGATGTTCTTGATTTGTTTTTTTTTTATTATATCGGTACAACGTATACAAAAAATCTGGGACAGGAAAACTCAATACTTTCATACTATCAGTCTATCACAAACGCCAACTAAATTGCGTATCACATCAATGAAAGACAAATTACATTGCGTTGCAATCTAATTTTCGTACAAACATTTTTTTTTCCAAATTACTATTTTATTCACAGGATTAATTTAAAGTAAGTAATGTATCGTTTTGTAATTTCAATTTGAAACCAATTGTTACTTTTAATGTGTTACGTAGGTACATCACTGATGTTTTACTGTAGATAGTTTAAAGTTTCAACGCTACAATAGGCTTCAAACAATTCCTCACTGTCTTAAGCGATAATTCCACCTAAAGGTCTGCCTACCCTTTTTGGTAACAACCGTAGGTGTTATGAATGTGTTGGAAATTAATACCATCCAAAATTGGAGCTTCTGTGACCCAGTCATGGATGTGTAATACGCAATAAATTGCTCCTGTCGTAAAATACAGCTTTTAGTAAAAGGACCAATTAGATAAGATTTCATTAATTAATATCGACTTCTACTAATTGAGCAGGAAACAACAACTTTCACGATCTATATTTACATAACGTCCACGGCAAACATCTAATACCGAATATGGGCAATCCCCTTTGACCGACCGTATTTCGAAGGATTATATTGAGAGGTACAGCAAGGTTTAATACTCTATTAGCAGCAGATTCTCTTACTAAGCAGATTGAATTATTTGCAGTTTCTGGGAGCCTGATCCAGATTATTGTCAATCAATTCCATATCTAAAGGGTTAAAGTAGTTACAAAACGTAACTTCCCGTTTCCGGGTCCCCAAAATAGCAATAAACTATCGTCGATCTTGGAGAGAACAGAATAATTTTAATACGAAAGAAAAAGTATTTATTTGGCTCGCACAGAAAAAAAAAATTAAAATAATCAACGTGCCCTATGCGCTTAGTAGGGTTCCGTAGTAGCCAACAATAACAACGATATAGAACGATTCTGTTGTTCTTAAACTTACGAAAACTTATTTAGGTTTTTTCGGATTTTTTTTTTCAATGCAAGTCTTTACCCGTTATATGCAAAGACTTCATGTTAGTCACTTTAAAGGTTTTATTTTAAGGAAACTTAAAATGTCACTTACGTGATATCTTCTAATTTTTATTGATATGGAGTTCCGAAAATTCGACGCTGGTGCAAGCGGCATGATCGCGGGAATCACGGAAGATATCCCGTAAGTGACATTTTAAGTTTAGTTGTGAACCGAGAAATTGAACTATCATATTGATTTTTTTTTTTGATTTTTCAAGGCGTCAGTTTAGCTTTTAGAGGGGGGGGGCGCCTTATCGGAACAATTTGCATTTTGAAATTGATTATTTCGTAAATGGAGCATGAAAACGAAAAATAGTATTACCAACCCCTAAGTCATTTAACCTTTACACTATGCAACGATACCTCACACAATGGGGCAAATTCCCTAAAAATTGAGCTACTATAACTAAACTGGTTCTGTACGAGGCTAAAAGCCCCCGATCTCAGCATGGTGCTGTAAAATATAAAAAAATAAAAACACGTAGCATCCATAACTTATCGTTGTTGGCGACTCGAATGGCGTACCTAGTGGTAGTGAAGCTGCCTTACGTTCATAGGGTCCTGGGTTCGAATCCCGGTAGGAGCAAATGTTTGTGTGATGAGCATGGACATTTTGTTTCCGAGTCATGGATGTTTATATGTATAATAAGTATGTATTTACAAACAAAAAAGTATATATGTAGTATATCAACTATCTAGTGTCCACGACACAAGCTTTGCTTAGTGTGGCGCTAGATGGCGCTGTGTGTTAATGTCCAGCGATATTTATATTTAATAACACAAAATCGCTTAAAGCCATTAAAACTAGTTTAAAATTCTTCTAATCTAGAGTACTTCTTCCATGTTAGTAAGAGTTTGCAAAACAAAACCCTTGTTCACAGAATCAGGATAATACAAACAAGATCTGTTCATTAGTCAAATATAATCCCTGAACCCCTTTACGACACTCAAGGAAACAGACATAAATAATATCCGTAAGCAACTGCGACCACACCGCACAAAATGCACAAAACAATGCTTTATACGTTTTAACAACACAAAATTTTCAGATAAATTTGAATAACAAGAGAACCAGTAAAACACATAAGCAGGCATATCTCAAATAACACAAAACCAGTATATGTAGAGATTGCGTGAACGTAACAAAAGCGAACCACGACTGGTCTCTGGGAACCGATCCTGGGGCAATAAGGAAATCGTTGGAGGCCCGCACGAAAATCGCAGCGGCGTGAGGCAAACACCCGGGAGAACGGTAGCTATAATGATTATATTCTGACGTTATTAGTGGAGCTACATATGGTCAAAGTGGCTGGAGATGATGGAGTTAGGAATTAAATGGACTTAGGTGATTTGGAGTTGAATGATAATCACTTATTTAAAGGACAAGATTAAAGTAATCGTATTTGCTTAATCACATTAAATTTTTTAAAGTGTATAAGCAAATCAAAACTAATTAACATGAAACTGTTATCTTGCCCAATTATGAAAGCAAAAACAATCAAAACTTATATTGTCACTTACGGGATATCTTCCGTGATTATTTGTTATTTTGAGTTCCCGATATTTCGACGCTGTTGCAAGCGCCATGATCGCGGGTTGACTATGGGTATCGGGAACTCAAAATAACAAATAATCACGGAAGATATCCCGTAAGTGACAATATAAGTTTAGTTTTAAACCGTGAAAGCCTAAAACAGTGAGCAAAAACAATGTACAAGTATTTCTAAACAAAAAAACAAAAGGAGAAAGAATCAATGTAAAACGAGCTCAGCACAGCCAATAGAAAGCTTTAAAACAAGACTGAATCACTAACCGCTTTTAAAGTGACAATTCTATTAAGACCACGATGTGCTCCACAAAATATAAGAAAAAAGCCGAAAAGCAATTTACACGCAAAGACATAAAGTAAGAGTACTCTTAAAATAACCGTTATTTTGATTGATTCCGCCTTTTGCTTTTGTTCGATTTTGTTCATATGTTGTAACGTTACCAGTTCCTTATTCACGTAATTATTTTATTTTTCATCAAGAACAATGAACATTTCAACTATCTTGACGATTGTATTCAGTTTATTGTGGCATTTTATGTTCCGTAATTTTATCGCTTTCATACTTGTCTATTGTTTCAACAATATTTTGAAGTAGAAAATTGAAAGACTAACAATTTTAATAAAAGAAACTGACAAAATATCTCGACTTGGCACACGAAGTTGTCGACATGTGGAATGTGAACACAGCTATAATTGTACCGATTGTAGTTACGGCCTTTGCAATGGCCTGATGACCAATAGCCTCGACGAACATCTGTCGAGGCTCCCGCTAGGCGGTTGGATCAAGGACCTGATACAGAAGGCAGTACTCTTCGATACGGCCAGTATTGTGCGGAGGTTCCCGTCTCTGGAGCCCTAACCACCGGTAGCTTGGACCCTGCTCCCGAAACTGGACCAGAATTCTCCGGAACACTATTTTTATTAAAGTTTTTATGTATTTTTAAAAACTGTGTAAAAATGTAATGAATGCGTAGAAAGGATGAATAAAAGATATTAATAATAGGTATGATGTATGTTTATAAATACTGTTAAGAATAAACCAATGTAAATCATTGTGTGTGGGTCATAAAAAAATCGAAACCAAGGTTTTCATCCTATATCATAAATAAAGATTTCAACCGAGCGTAAAATGAATTGGTAAACACAGATACAACAAAAACACAAATTACTTTGTTAAAACCCAAACAAGGCATCTTGTTTCCCCATCTCGCTGTTACGGAGATTGTTCTGGACGTAGAAAATTGCAAACAAACGATTTGCCCGGGACTTGAATGCGAGATACATCCCGACACGGTATTCACGTGCACGCATCATGCATTTGTTCTTTACTTGCATGGGCGAATGGGCGTGCGGGGTGAAGGAATCATGGCTTTAAAGTCAGCGGTGCAGCGGTGATGAGAAAATAAGGAGAACCAATTTGAATGAGTCTGAGATCATGTTTGATGAATATGAAGAAACTCAAATGTGTCAGGGTCAGCATATTGAAGAACAGAAATCCTTCTTAGCGTGTCTTCGTGTGTGTTTAGCCCAACATTCAGGTACAAAAACTCCGCTTAAAATATAACATCACTGAACTTTAAAAAAAAAGTTGAATACATAGGTTAACTTTACTGGCGAATCTGAGTGTGAGTATTCGGGGACACTGGTGTCGATTTTGTTGTACACAAACTAAACTTAATTTAAGCTATTGCTATCTTTTTCTCTATAATAAAAGGAGAAAGAGACGGACGTAATTTAGAGCTGTCAAATTTAATTGGAACTAATATTTCCATACAAATGAAGGGTGCACGTAAAAACATTTCGACTAAAAACACTGTGAAGCGCAAGGCATGTACTAGTTTGATATCTCTAACTTAGTTAAGAGCTATAGCCGTCCTTTTCTCGCATTGCCTTCTAATAAGAGATAGCAATAGCCTTAAGTAAGTTTAGTTTGTGCACAACAGAATCGACACCACTGAATTAGTGTGAATGTCTTAAATTTTATAGAATAAACAAACACAAAACAAATACCTAAAATGATAGTTACTCAACAAGAAACACTATATTGAAGTGGAATTTCTAACCGTTAGTGTTTCTGTTTGTTTCCCGACGATAGTCTTAGCACTACACTATTTAAGTGTTTGCTTCACTGTGGATTCTAAGATATAGGTAAACACTCTCAACAATAGCGCTTTGATGAAGACTGCATCGCTGGGTAGCGCTGCAACATTCTAACTTCATCTCTAAATCCCGGAGTTTTAGACCGCTTGGTCTATTCGTCCCAACTTCGATCTCGATATATGTCATCGATGTTAAGCGGACGTTTGTGTCACCGTAAAATTTGAAAACCCGTTAGATTGTAATCTATATGTATAGCGAGATTGAAACTCTCGAAAGATTGTGAACCGAACATACTGCTTACTGATATATCGAATTGAAACCGTCAAATTGTGAAATACATGCGCTGGAAGTATCTCTGACCCTATAATCGGTAGGTAGTTCGGGACTTAAAGATCACACACATAGCAACTGCAGCAACAGCACACCGACACGACGTTATGTTAGATACATAAAGACAGAAAAAGCTCCGTCGACTACGTTTTTTAGGCGAATATTAAGCGTTTTGAGGTTAGGTTATATGGTTTTTCTCAGGAATGGTGTATTAACTTTTTACAATGTATCGATTTCACTTCGATTGATTATAATTTACCGAAGAATAATACGTTATATTGTAAGCAACATGTTCGGTTGAAAATCTTTCGAGAGTTTACAATTTTGCGGTAACACATGTCATATACATCAAAACTAATATCGATTAGTACTTTCATTGGACCTTGACTAAAGTAGAACACCAATTCTTTATTACAAATTGGGTTACTAATTGCCATATTTTTTAATGTCACATCGATCCGCCTTTATCTTGTCACGTTCTTAGAGGCCACAGCCAAACATGTGTTGTAGACACTGTGACGACTGTACTTACTGCATCTGAAACGATGCGAGAGTACAATTCGACATTCGTTGGAACTTAAACTTTATTTTTCAGCAAACAAAGTCTAAAGTTGTGGCAAGTTTTAGATGTGGAGTCAGGAAACTGGATACACTGACTGAAGTGACAATGACAGGGACCTATTACATCAGAACTAGTTCTAACTTGGCTTTTAACTTGTTATCTGGCGTCCTCGTGGGAAAATATAGATTACACTAGAACTGGTATGATTATTCATGTTACATATAATTACTGCTATGTCGTCCATGACTGATGATATAGTGACGCAAAAAATCTTAGCTAGGTGGTTTAAATATACATGAGCCGGGGTAATTGTTGTGGGATCTCACACTCAACATACGTGATTATGAATTCTTGCAAGGTAGCTCAATGTTTCAGTTGACTTGAAATTTTAATGATGTTATAGCCCTTGAAATCTTTAGTGGATTTGAAAAGAAATTCCAAGCAGGATTCTATTTCCCCATTGTCATCTGCTTAGCTTTTTCACAGATGCAGTTGAATAACAGAGATTTCGATGACATGGAACGGCTGTCTATCTGACTACCACGACCCAGTAATTACTGGATAAGAAGGAACCCTTGGTAAGGCTGGTTATCAGACATTCAGGCTACTGACTACCTGTAACGACTGCCCAAGATCTACAATTGACAGCCGGGACCGCCATTTTTCGAGGCTCGGAGGTCACTCAGTATAAAGGGTGTAAAACACCTATTAACGAATACGAAAGACACTTGTTCTCCTCGTCATTCTGATATTTTTTTTTTCTACACTATACTTGGGAACCTTCTAGTTACGGAGATATTGGGGGTCAAAGTTGCAAGATTTTGACAATGTTTTTTTTATATACCACTTTTTATCGCATGATTTTTCTTTAAATATCTCTACGACCCCCGTACTATTTGATCCATCCATCCGCACAACGTTTTGAGTGTGTAACATTGAGTTATACCACAAAACATGATTTATAACCTAAAAAAAAAAGTTGTTTCCAACATTTTTTGCGTAAAGTTACTAGTTTGATATACAGAACGCTTGGTTAACGGCTTTGTGATGAGGTGAAATACACCCTGTATAATGGGTGGTCACCCATCCATGGATCAACCCAGCAAAGTGCAGCTTAATTTGAAGATCGACCCGAGAGACTGTTATTATTTAGCCGCAAGCTCTTCCATTTTTTAGCCTCTCTGAATTAGAAAACTAAACTACAACCCGGGCTCTCTGGGTATACCCACAAACTGCTCCAACGGAACTCTTCAACTTCAAAACATCTAAAGCAAACACTGTGAACCATTAGCCTCTGCACAACACAACAGAACCTACGTCCGTCCAACTAAAACCGTCAGGTCTAAATACGGAGTATCGTGTTGTCGTTTCAATAGCATTAGTTTGTTGATGTTGAGGCGCCTCGCCTGACGTCGACAGCCCGCGGACATAAGGACTTTAATAGGGAAACGGTCGATATTGTACATTGGATATTTTCGAGTAGTTGAGGAGTCTCCCAAAATAGTTAAGGAAAAAATCGTGAGGAATTCGATGTGTCCTAACTGAAAAATCGAAGACTTTTGTCGTCTACCAAGTACTTACAAACCGCGTCGTGTATTTTGACACTTCCTTACACATGAAGGATGCCTATGTCCCAACAGTGGGAACGATATATGCTTATTAAGGTATCATCATCTTCCTGCCCTTGTCTTATTGTATTTGGGGTCGGCGCAACACATTTTCCTCTTTCATTCTCCCCTGTTACACGTCACGGCGTCATTTACTCCTTTCTCTTTCATATCAGTCTTCACATCATCCATCCTTCTTTTCTTTGACCTTCCTGTCCCTCTCTCTCTCACGCTCATTGTGCTATGTTTTTAAGAAAATTATTTTAGATGGCCACACAAAAATATAATATAATTGCACGTTCAGAGATATTTTGGAGCGATGAAGACACCATGTCCGAAAACCATATTTAACATGAGTGCGCAGTTCAGGGCCTCCATTCTGCTATTACAATAGTGTAAGAGTAGTCGATAATTGATTTCATAATGATCAAGTTCTGTCAAATTTGGACAAGTTTGTTCATTCTATAAACATAATGGCGCCATTATGACTTTTCACTGACACTCCATTAAAAGAAATGTCATAGAATGATAATCTCGTACATGAAATCTGGCATGAATAAATGTTCGCATTTAGTAGTAGATGTCGAAAACCATTTGTACTAAGCGTTTTATAATAATGACAATACGACAATGCCAATAAAACACAATTTTAGCAGATTACGAACTTTAAGCAAAATTACAATGGGATGAGAATGGAATCGTGTTGGAGTGACGAATTTATTAAAATAGCAGAATTAGGCCCCTGGATATTTGATGTGTGCCTAGCAATTTTGCTGGTTCAGTCGCTTTAACTTCAAACTTTCCGTATACATTTAGTAGTAGCAGACAAGGGAAGGAGAAATAGTTTGACAAATTATTCAAAAGGAAATCAACTCCGCTGCAGTTTATGCGAATTTAAAAACTTAAAAGGAAGACTAAGAAATTCATGAATGCATATTTCAAGAGAGAAACGGTGGCCCTGTGGTGCTGGTGGCGGCCCCGACTTACCAGCAGTAAGTCGTGGGTTCACATCAATACACACTGGGTCCGCGTGAGGCATTATAAGCCAGTTCCTTCTCATAGAGAGGAAGCCTGTCCCAGCAGTGGCAACATTACTCGCTGATGATGATGATGATGATGATGCATATTTCAAACAGTTGTATCACATTCTAATTTCTGACGTAGTTAATATAACGGTGTTGTTTTGAGCTATCTTCGTTGACCAAAGGACTTAAATAGGTAAACAGTGCTGCAAAACTATGAATGTTTCAAGAGACGCAAGCGATTCTATAGAATTAATTTGTTGAAAGTGTTTATTCTACTCAATCTCTCTAGTTTGAATGGAATAAACAATTTCCGAAGGGAAAATAGTCTCCTAATTTAGATAAAATGTACAGAACTGCAGATAGGAATGATTGTAGCGATAGTTTAATTTTTTTTAAATAGTCAATCATTTCGCACTATTTGGCCCGCAGTGACTGATGTAACAACCACTTTGTAATACAAGCAATTAGAAGTTTATTATAACAATATTACAGGCGCAGTTTGAACCACCATAAATAGAGTTGCTAAATTAGCTCATGCGCCTTAATGAAAATATATCTTTTAGGCTATCATCATCATTCTTCTGCTCTTATCCCCCTTTATTTGGGGGTCGACGCTGCATGTACCTATTCTTCATCTATACTTCGCTATTGCTCGTCATCTCAGCAGTTACTTCCTTTCTAGGCAGCCATCATTATCGTAGGCAATAAATAAATAAACAAATATCGCTGAACCTTACACACAGCGCCATCTAATGCCACACTAAGCAACAAGGCTTGTATCGTGGACACCAGATAAAATTGAAATACGTACACTTTTAAATATTGTATTGTACAACGGGCTGGGGTCCGCAATTCCACGCTCAAAGCGCGTATTTTATGTATGGGTTATAATCCACCACGTGGGCCCAGTGTAGGTTGGTAGATGTCACAGGTCTTGGAATTTTTGGTTCTAAGACATGGCAATTTCCTCACGATGCTTTCCTTCGCCGTTTTTGAGAGCATTGGTGATAAAATAAATTACACAAAGTAATGCGCCTGCCTGGGATCGAACTCACGACTTACTGTTCGTAAGTCTAGGCCGCCACCACTGGGCCACCGCTGCTCTCACTTTTATATCTCTGATAACTTCTTCACTGGTGTTGAATATTTTATTCAACTATTTATTAATCTACTGAAGAAACGAAAATTAATGCAAAAATAATTGTAATATTCTTAGTATCCAAATATTTTCAAAATGAACTACTCGTTTTACTCGACAAACATACCAAGTTGTTCCGTGAGCTGTATTCAGCTTCATATTACATTCCCTTCCGCAACTTTTATATGAAAATATAAAGTTCTTATTTCAACAGTTAACAACTTTTCAAACACTAAGGACCAGTTTCACAGGTTGCGGATAAAGTGTCGGTTAGCCTATTAGGAACTTATCTGCCAGATAAACTAACACTTTTGTTTCACAGGTGTCGGATAGCGATATCTGGTAGATAAAGTATTAGTTATAACCAGCCTTTAAGTGGTTGATAGTATTAACTATCAGATAACTAACCGACACTTTATCCGGAACCGGTGAAACTGGCCCTAAATTAACATTCCGAGTAATTCAGCAACCCGTCCCACATGTCGATGGCCCATTTGGGACGAGTTGATGAAAATCAAAATAAATAATATTTTCATTGTGCAACTCGTCCCATGTTTCTTTTTGTGTGGAACTTTAAACTTTATCAACGTTTTAGAAGAACATTTTCATTACCGTCCGTCGTCTCATGCATTTAGAATATTTTCAAATGCAGATCCTAAAATTATGAAGAACAAAATGGTATTCAATGTGTTTTATTAAGGAGGTGGTATCTGCTAACGAGAGGTTTTCTCCATGTAACTCCTCTTTGATAAGTGAATATAAATTTGCAAAAAATATATATCTTGCCTATTAGACTTTAAACTTTAATTTGTACAATTGAAATAACTACAATTCAATAAAATCCACTCATTTCGCGCTATTAGGCCCGTTGTGACTAACGTAACTACCACTTTGTAGTGCAAGCTGATTAGAACTTTTACAGTCTTTCAAACGAAATTTGAACCGACACAAAGAGTTGCTAATGTAGCAGATACCACAGCCTTAAGTGACTACGAAACTTTACGGAAAATAGGTAAAATGGCCTTTAAAAATAAACATTTCTGAATATGATACTGTTACAGTTATGTTTTGAAGTCCCATTTAATAGGGGCGAGCCTTTGTCAACCGGGCAGAAACCCAGACTCCATGTTTGCTACAGAGCAACTGATGGAAAACCCAATAGCATTATTCATCCATTCATCCTTCATTCCTTAAGCAAAATGTCTTCATCTGCTAATTTATATGGCTTTTATAACAAAGAGTATTCGATTCTATGCAAAAACCGATCGAATTCGAAAGTGTGAACCCGGAAAATTGAACTACACGATTTAGGAGCAACTAACACACACGTCGGAATAAGCTTGTAAAAGAAAATAGGGTCTAGTTTTCAACGAGCGACGTACAGAATAGGGTCTCAATTTCAATACCTTTCAGTTGGTTGCCTATCTTGTTTGTATGTGACGTTTTGTAGTTGATAGGCTTGACACCTCGTAGCATGCGCTCGGCTCGACCCCTGCCATGCCAGTTGCAAAATACCTTTCGTATATTACTATTTCTTGCTAATAAATCCAGACTTTGTTGCTATATTTACGTTCTTGTTAATACCAAACCCTTTCTGATCGTATCTTTTATATTATAAGTAGTAAAATTTCAAAAACTACTGCTTTATTTCGTCCCATATTCTTAACTCAGCATTATAAAGTCAGGAACTGTCTCATTCAATAACCACTTACCGTTATCTGTCAGCATTTTGTATGAAGATTGTGTAACAAATCTCTGTTTTTGCTTATCTGATGGAAACAAGCGGGCTAATGGGCGTATGAGATCATTTTAACGGACCATTGTTCCTATGTAATATACAACAAAAATTATGTTTTTGTACCTAGTGTTTTTTTTACCACTAAGGAACCGTTTTTGGGCTTATCGAGAACTTAGATACGATTTTTTGTTAAGTAACCGGTAAAATGTGTATGTTTTTACAGTTCCGTTTGTTTCGAAAATCTAGTTTAAAATGTTATGGAATCAAAAATACTAGCGTAGCAGAATGACGTGGGGCTTACGTGTAGGCAATCATTTTACAATTGTGAGAAAAAGTCGATGTATGATATCGGAGCCTATTAAATCTAAATGCCAAAAGAGAAAACGTACATAAGATGTAAGATGTATGGTAACATTGTTGGCGTATACCAGGTTCCCACAGCAAACCTCATCTTATGAAAAAACATTGACAGAAACAGATTTCCAACTCTATTTGGCTACTTCTGAGACAAAGAATTCTTCTCAAGGTAACGACCTAATATTTCAACCAAAAATAAACTTTACACTCTTTGAAAGAGTTCATATTTTAACTACCTACCTTCCTACCTACCTACCTTCTGAAAAATCATTCGACGCTCGGCCACCGTAGCGTGCAGACGTGCGCTCCGCCCCGCTCCGTCGATTCTCCGCGCCCCACCGCGCATCCCGTCCTGTTCGTCGCAGCTTCGCCGCTTCGCCGAGCATCAAGGCCCAGTGCCTACCGTCCCGTAGTACATCGTTAGTTTGTGTCTGATACTCGTATTAGTACACATTCTAACCGGTGTTACTCAGTGGCAAAAAAACAGCCTTTTTCGAGGCTATATTTCCTTTATCGTCGAATCGTCCGCGTTTTGTTGCCCCTTCAGGGAAAAGCCACGGTTTTGTGGTTCTTGACGGGAAACCTAACGGTGTTAACGAAGTCAAGAGGGTGGTGACCCAATCCTACCCGCCGGACCCCTTCAGGGCGAGGCATTCCATTGGCATCGGGAGCTAGGACCTTGGCCTTGGGGGCTTCCCTCGTCAAACCTAGTCTTCGACTTCGTTCACAGCTACACACCTAGTGTCGGTTGGGAGTGTCTACCCCTTCGCACTAGAGCCCCTTGCGGGACTAGGGCCCTGTCGCACAATAAGACTGGCGACAGGTTTACAAGCTTAGGGCACACCATAGGTACTCACCTCACTGTTCGCACAAGTTCAGGAGAGGCCACACATCCCCGGGCGCACCTACCCGGGGACCTAGGTACTGGTATCGATAGATAGGAATTCAGATTAGGCCCTTCAGGCAATTCTCAGACAGTCGTGTCGCTGACAAGTTTGTTTGTGTTTTTCTTCTTGCCAGCTAGCACTACGAAAAACACAAGGGTGGGTTCGTTTTTAACGGGGAACTGTCTGCCCGGGGAGCTCACGTTTTACGTGTCTCCTCGGGACTAGGTAGTTAGCTCTAGTTAGGCTACCATAATTAGGTTTTAATAGGGTTAGGATCCCCATGCCAAGATGGCAAAAGCACGTAATGGTGTACTAGAAAGTCAACTCGACCTACTCTTAGCGGAGCTTTTAAGTGACGATAATGAGTACATTAAGGAGAAGTATACGGATCTCCTTACTCCCTTTAAAAAAGATAGGTATAGGGCCCTCCGCAAGGCCATTCGTACCCCCGAGAGGGAAAGTCAGTCGCGTTCGCCCTCCCCCGCCCCGATCACTCAGCCTTCCTCCTCCGATATGGAGATAGTTGAGTCCGCGCCCTCTGCCGCCGAGAGCTCCCCCGACTCCCCCAACACCACCTCCTCGTCCTCTGAATCGGAGGACTTTCAGCTGGTGCAAAAGGGCAAAAGGAAGAAGGGAAGGAAGGCTAAGGCCAATAAGGCCAAGAAGGCTGTTACAGCCCTCAATGCGCCTCCCCTTGCTCCTCAAGCCTCCCCGTCCCCGATAGCCCCCATCGCTCCTCAAGCTGCCTCCCAGGGCAGTCGCCCGGCAAGCCCTATGGCTATTTCACAACCGCAAGGTGCGGCTCCTGTCAGCCGCCCTGCAAGTCCCACGGCTGCTTCACAGCCAGCCCCCTCCTCAGCTGCTCCTTCTTCAAAGAAGCAGCTGAAGCCACCCGCTCTATACATCCAGGAGAAATCCAGATGGACAGAGATCTCTAAAATGTGTGTGGATCGCAAGATCCAATACACCAATGCCACATCTACCCTCCAGGGTATAAAAGTCAAGACCCCCACTTCTACGGATTTCCGTAACTTGGTACACGCTCTTCGTGGAAGGAACGTCGCCTTCCACACTTACAGCCTCCCTGAGGAGAAGCCGACCCGTGTGGTCATTAAGCGGATCCCCAAGGAGATTCCCTCCTCCGACATCCTGGATGATCTGACATCCCAGGGCATCCCTGTTTCGGCGGTCCACCGCCTTCACAAGAATAGGTCCCAAGGGGGTGACGAGTGGGGTGCGATGCCAGAAGTCCTCCACGTGTGCTCGGCGGGTGCTGGTTCCTCTCGATACGTCTGGAGGAAACAGCAGCCGCTGGGCCGGTGCACCCTGGGCGCGGCAGTGTCCTTCCTCTTGGAATGAGAAGAAATTCTCATCCCTTGGGATTGGCACTGCCGCGGCTAATGAGTCTGGCAACAGTGTGGGGTCCTACACGGACCAACGGTGGATTCCTCGGCGTACCCTCTGTTAAGCAGAGGGCACAGCGGAGGAGTGTGTTACGGCGGGCTCGGTGTGCACTTACCCTGCCGCCGAGCAGACAGAGAAGGATGCGTCCTTCTCTGTCACCGTTGATCTCGTAATCCCGTATCGGAGTGCCGTGGATCAAGTCTCGCGACTCCGAGTCCTTTTGGACAGGGACCGAGGGTCTTGGCTTAACCGCCCGGACTGCGAGGTAGAAAACCTCTATAAAAAGTTACCCCGAATCCCAAGCGGCGACGCAGCGCGAGGGGATGTATGGCTGACGGGTGTGCCTTTTGGACGAATCAGTCGCTACTGCTAATCCTCGCTGGGGTACCTGCAGACCCCCTGGCGAGTAATAAAAGCTAAGAAGCTGCCCTTCTAGGTACAGGGGTCTCTGCCTAGTAAGGAGTTTATTTCCCCCATACTCGTGGGTTCAATTATGGAAAACAATTCAAAAAACCAAAACCAAAACGCCGGTAACGGCAAAGGAGGAGAGGAAGAGAGGAGGAGCGTGGTGTCGGAGTCCGACGCCACAAGTGAGATGAGTGTCGCGGGAGCCTCGGTGAGCTCCCGCTGCGAGAAGGCTGGGACTGCTGCGGAGACGAGCAAGTTCTTCCGCAAGCGGTCTAGAAAGGATGGCGACCAGTCGTCGTCCTCGGAGGACGAGCAGTTAGCCTCTGCTCGCAAGATCCCCACCAGCAAGCGCGGGGGGATCCGAGGCAAGCGAGGGGGGCTTTCTGCCTCAGAAAGGTCGGCACGACTGGCCGAAGAGGGGCGCCACCCGGGCATGACTGCCCCGGGGTCTGGCAGCGAGGCGAGTGCACCTGGCGGCTCCGAGGCGGAGCGTAAGTCCAGATTTGCGGAGGAGGTGGCAGCCGCGTTAAAAAGTGTGGCCGTAAAAGTGAAGGTATCTTCAAAACTTAAGGCCGTACCCGCGGCTTCCGCCTCCATCTTGGCGGCGGCGGAGGCGTATCTCTCGGGGCCTCCACCTCCACCTCCCTCCTCACAAGGGGATGAGGTGGTTAAGTTGCGGGCGGACATGGCCCGCCTGGCGGCGGATATGGAGCTTCTCCAGAAGGAGAACTCCAAGCTCAAGGCGGACCTGGCCAGTCTGAGTAAGCCTGGCCCCCGCGTGGCCCCTGAAAGTGGAGGGGCCCAAGCTCAGAGGGGGAGCCAGCCTGTGCCGGTGGAGAACCAGGTCCTGGACCTGGTTCGAAAGGAGCTAGCTTCCTTCCAGGCGCGGTTCTCCGTCCTGGAGGGAATTGTTCTGCGCCCTCCCCTGGGCGCGAACAAGGCGGCCGCGGGCACGAGCAGAGTCTCGTACGCGGCTGCTGCATCTGCTCCGGGGCCATCCAGTCGGCCCCCCGGCGTGGCTGCGTTGCCGGCCCCGCCCCCTGTAAAGCCGACTCCGGCCAAACAGGTGGCGGCACCGGCTGGGCAGAAAAAGAAGGCGGCCCAAAAAAAGAAGGGCAAGGCGGCGGCACAGACGGCAGCGGTGCCAGCGCCAGCGCCAGTGGCGGGTGGGCCCACACCCCCTGCACCTCCCACGGCTGAAGCCGGATGGCAAGTGGCCGGGGAGAAGCAGAAGGGGCGAAGGGCGGCCAAAAAGGCCCGCAAACAGGAGCGGCAGCGCCAAAATAAGGCGCGAAAGGTCGCGGCTAGGCTTCGCGCCCCGAAGACCGCCGCTGTAGTGATTACACTACAGCCGGAGGCGGAAAAGAAGGGCGTGACCTACCGCGACCTGCTGGCGAAGGCCAAGGAGACGGTGGATCTCGGGGAGCTCGGGATCACCGGGGGCCTCCGGCTCAGAGTCACCGCAACGGGGGCTCGGATGCTGGAGATCCCCGGTGAAACCAGCGGCTCGTCCGCGGATGCTCTCGCTGAAAAGCTGAGAGCGTCCCTAAACGCGGACGAGGCCCGAGTCTCCAGACCCGTCAGATGCGCCGATCTGCGCGTCACGGGTCTGGAGGACTGTGTAACCGAGGCGGAGTTGGTGGCCGCCGTCGCTAGGTCCGGGGGGTGCTCTGCCGAGCAGGTCAAGGCAGGCACCTTTCGTCCGGACCCCGCGGGTATGCAAGCCGTTACGGTGAGCTGCCCCGTGGCGGCGGCGAAAGCCATTGTGGAGGGCCGAAGGCTTTTGGTGGGCTGGATATCGGCGCAGGTAAAACTGCTCGAGCCCAGACCTCTGAGGTGCTTCCGCTGCCACGTGGGACACCACGTGTCAGTGAAGTGTGCCTCGGAGGTTGACCGCAGCGGTCTCTGTTTCCGCTGCGGTCAGCCCGGCCACGTGTCGGCTGGTTGCAGCGCTGCGCCGCACTGCCCTGCATGTGCGGCGGCCCGCAAGCCGGCCGATCATCGGGCTGGGAGCAAGGCCTGCGCCGCTCCCGCCAAGAGCGGAGCCAAGGGCAGGGGAAGGCCCTCCGCCACCTCCGCCAACGCCACCGTCGCCACTGCCGCTGCCGCGGCCGCCACAGCCGCTGTCGCTGTCGCCGCCGCCGCTCCCGCTTTGAGCTCGCCTGCGGAGGGGCCCTCACAGGGGTCCCGGGGGGAGGAGGCGATAATGGACTGCCAATAACGGCGCCATTACGCTTCCTCCAGGCGAACATCAACCACTGCGCCTGTGCTCAGAACCTGTTGCTTCAGAGCATGGCGCAGTGGTTGATCAACATCGCTGTGGTCTCTGAGCCGTACTTTGTCCTGCCCAGGGAAGACTGGGTGGCGGACCTTGACGGCTCAGTGACCATAGTGTCATCGGCCGCCGCCGGTACCCCGACCCTTGAAAATGTCAGGAGGGGTCGGGGGTGCGTAGCAGCACGGTTCGGGGAGATCGTCGTGGTGGGAGTCTACTTCTCCCCGAGCCGAACTCTCGCCGAGTTCCACAACTCTCTAGCAGAGTTGAGTGTCGTCGTCGGAAGCCATTCCCTCCCCGTGCTTGTCCTCGGGGACTTCAATGCCAAGAACTTGGCTTGGGGTTCTCGTTGCACAGATGTGCGGGGAAGGATGGTGGAGGACTGGGCCCTGGAGAGGGGCCTGGACGTCCTTAATCGGGGTTCTGTTCCCACGTGTGTGCGGATGCGGGGCGAGTCGGTGGTGGACATTTCGTTCGCTAGCCCCGCTCTGTCGCCGCGTGTCGTCGACTGGCGTGTCATGGAGGGGGTGGAGACACATTCCGACCACCGGTACATCCGGTTTGAAGTCTCCGCCCAGTCCTCGAGCGCGCCGGTCCAACAGGCCCCGAGTGGTCCGCGTTGGGCGCTGAAGCAGCTGGACCGGGAGCTCCTCCTGGAAGCCTCGATCGTGCAGGCCTGGGTGACATCACCGGACAGGCCTGCCGACGTTAACACTGAGGCAGAGTGGTTCCAGGGGGCCATGTCCGACATATGTGACGTGGCAATGCCCCGAGTCCGGCCAGGAAGCGCCCGACGCCAGGTGTACTGGTGGTCGCGCGAAATTACGTCTCTGAGGGAGGCGTGTGTCGAAGCGCGGCGCCTGTACGCCAGGCATCGCAGGCTCCGCATCCGCCCGCCGGATGCGGAAGCCATTGAGGCGGAGCTGTACGAGGGATACAGAGCGGCGAAGACCGCCCTCCGGGAGGCTGTCCTGCGGGCCAGGGAACTGGCCCGCTCGGAGATGCTGGAGACTCTCGACAGAGATCCGTGGGGGCGCCCTTACAAGATGGTGCGGAATAAACTCCGCACCTGGGCCCCCCCGCTGACGCAGAGTCTCCGGCCCGACCTCGTGGAGGACGTGGTGAGCGCTCTGTTCCCCTCGCGGGGGGAACATCCGCCCCCGCCTATGGCTCCGCCACCTGCGGTGTCGGACCCAAGCGACGACGACGACACTCCGGAAGTGACTGGGGTAGACCTGAGAGTGGCGGTAGGTAGGCTCAAGGCCAAAAATACCGCCCCGGGACCCGATGGCTTGCCTGGCAAAGCCTGGGTCCTGGCCTCGGATGCGGAGGCTCTCGGGCCCCGACTGAAGGGGTTCTTAAGCGCATGTTTGGAGAGAGGCCAGTTCCCGCTTCGTTGGAAGACGGGGAAACTGGTCCTCATCCAGAAGCCGGGGCGCCCTGCGGACTCTCCGTCCGCATTTCGGCCCATTGTGTTGCTCGACGAGGTGGGCAAGCTCTTTGAGAGAGTCATTGCAAACCGCCTCGCCGAGCACCTTGAGGGGATGGGGCCGAATCTTGCGGAGAACCAGTTTGGTTTCCGCAAGGGGCGCTCTACAGTGGACGCCATCATGCGCGTGAGAGCCCTCACGACGGGGGATGCGATATCCCGGGGCGGGGTTGTTTTGGCGGTGTCTCTCGACATCGCCAACGCCTTCAACTCCCTGCCCTGGAGCTGCATCATGGAGGCACTCCGGTATCACCGGGTGCCGACATACCTCCGTCGTGTGGTCGGGGACTATTTGACGGACAGGGCCGTCATCTACCCCAGTCGCTGCGGAGACTGGAACCGGCGAGAGATGTCGTGCGGTGTCCCACAGGGATCGGTTCTGGGACCGCCCCTGTGGAACATCGGTTACGACTGGGTGCTGCGCGCGGACCTCCCTAGTGGTGTCAGCGTCGTCTGCTACGCAGATGACACCCTGGTGCTGGCACAGGGGAGGTCGCACGAGGCGGCGGCCGAAATTATGACACGCGGGGTTGCGATAGTCGTTGAGAGGATCCGGCAACTGGGTCTCGAGGTGGCATTGCACAAGTCCGAGGCCATGTGCTTTCATGGGCCTCGGAATGCGCCACCGTCGGGATCCACACTGACGGTAGGAGGGGTATCCATCGGCGTCGAGTCGACGTTGAAGTACCTAGGACTCGTCCTCGACAGCCGGTGGAACTTCGTGGAGCATTTCCGACGTTTGGCCCCCAGGCTGGAACGGACAGGGGCTGCCTTCAGGCGGCTCCTGCCCAACCTTGGGGGGCCGAACGCCTCCTGCCGCAGGCTCTACGCGGGAGTCGTGCGGTCCATGGCCCTCTACGGGGCCCCAGTGTGGGCGCGTTCGTTGAAGCGGCGAGCCGCTCACCATTTGAACGCGCCCCAAAAAGTGGTGGCCGTAAAGATGGTCCGTGGGTACCGCACGATCTCTCGCGAGGCGGCGGGCCTGCTTGCCGGATTGCCGCCGTGGGATCTGGAGGCGATAGTCCTCGCGCGCCTGCATGAGTGGCGCGCGGAGGTACTACGCCGGGGGGAAACCCCGCTGCCGCGGCAAATTGCCGCTCAGCGGACTGACCTCCGGCGCGATCTCATGGCGACATGGAGAGAGCGACTGTCGCAACCCCGTGCAGGGCACGCCACGATAGTGGCGGTAAGTCCCCTCTTTGAGGAGTGGCTGGAGAGGCGCCACGGCGTCCTCACCTTCCGCCTGACGCAGGTCCTCACCGGACACGGATGTTTCGGGAGGTACCTGCACCGAATCGGGCGGGAGGAATCGCCCGGGTGTCTCCACTGCGAGGATCGACCGGAGGACACGGTGGAGCACACGGTGGAAGTCTGCCCTGCGTGGGCGGAGCTCCGCCGTGTCCTCGTGGCGGCGATCGGCGGCGGCGACCTCTCGCGTCCGGCCCTGGTTCAATCCATGGTCCGGAGCGAGACGGAATGGGAAGCCGTCGCCTCCTTCTGCGAAGCAGTGATGCTAGCGAAGGAGGTGGCGGAACGAGAGAGGGAGAGATCCTCTCTTCCCGGCCGCCGCGGGAGACGCAACGGGCGTCGGGGGCCACGTGGTGGCTACCGGCCACCGTAGATGCGGGCCTGTGGACGGCTGGCTATGGGCAATAGCTGGCCGTCCGGCCGTCTAACGACGACGACAGGCCGTGTCGACGGCGCGTTCGTGTTCCACGCGCGCCTCAAAGAGATGTCAGCAAAAGAAGAGGGGCCCGCAAGGGCCGAAGCCTGCCGGGGTTGCGGGCCTGTTCGAAAGAGATACCGCGACCCCGGAACGTAAAAGGCGAGGAAGGAACATGGATGGTTTTTAGTCAGTAAGAGTCTGACACTCCCTCCCGCTCCGCCCAGAGTGGGGGGGGTCATTTGATGATTTACCATCCTTAAAAAAAAAAAAAAAAAAAAAAAAAAAAGGGGGTGACGAGTACGATATGGTACTCGTAATATGTGACCCGGTTGAAGGGCACCACCCTATCTTCAAGGTCCGATCGGTGTGCTCGTTATCGGGCATTATCATCGAGAGGCCTAAAAAACTCAAAATCGTAGGGCAGTGTCATCGCTGCCAACTATATGGCCACAGCCAAAAGTACTGTTACGCACCGCATAGGTGCGTAAAGTGCCTCGGCGACCACGCCACGGCAGACTGCACCCGTCCCAAGGACAGGAGTCTCTGCACAGAGCCGCCTAGTTGCGTGCTGTGCGGACAGTCTGGCCACCCGGCAAACTACAGGGGCTGCCCCAAAGCCCCGAAACAGTCCGCTGGCAAGTTGGCGAATCGCGCCAACCAACGTCAGCAGAGGGAAGCTCCCTCTTCCTTCAAAGTCCCGTCAACAGTCCTCCCAGAGCGTCTCAGCCCTCAGAGGCCTTCTCCTTGGAACATGCTGAACCATCAGCAAGCGTTCCCTGCCCTCGCGAAGGGTAAACCCAACCCCCCCATGCCCGGTCTTTTGGACAACCCTGTCCCAGCGCCCACTCCTGTGGCCGCCCCTCAGGCCCCTCAGGCCCCTCCGCAAACCCGAGCTCCCGCTGCTCCTACCCACGCTCCTGCTTCTCAGAATTCCAATCTGAACTACTTGATGAGGATCCAACCTCTCTGCACCGCTGAGGCCGACCGCATGGTCGCTGAGCTCAAAGCGGCAACGGACCTCCAGCAGGTCGTCGACATCATTGATGCCTACCCAGTCATCAAGGCCACTCTTCGTAACCTCAACTTCGCGCCGTAATGGATATCACACCAAATCCCTCTTGCACCCAACCCCGGTCCCTTAGATTAGGTTATTTTAACGCCAATGGCATGAGAGGACAGCGCGACGAGATCGCCGCCTTCCTCCGTGACCATAACGTTGACGTTCTCCTCATCCAGGAGACGTTCCTAAAACCCAGCCACCGCGACCCCAAGATTGCCAACTACCGCATAGTTCGCAATGATAGGCTACGTTGTCACAAGGGCGGCACCCTTATTTACTTTCGCAAAGAATTGCATTGTATTCCCATCGATCCCCCTCCTTTAAAGTCCCTACTTGAGGTTTCAATCTGTCGGCTTGCTATGACCGGTCATCAACCGGTACATTTAGTTTCCGCTTATTTGGCCCCCACTAATACTTGGGAAGATTACAACCTCCTGGTTAGCGATCTCACCCTTCTTTTCGGCTTGAGTGACTCCGTGATCATCGCGGGCGATCTTAACGCCAAACACCCGGCCTGGAACAGTAGAATGACGAACCCGAGAGGGAAAGTCCTCTACGATCTAGGCCAAACTCTTAGTTTCGACGCGGTCGCTCCCATGGAGCACACGCACTATCCTGACACTGTCAGTCATCTTCCCGACGTTCTCGATATAGCGCTGCTCAAGAATGTGAACCTTCGGTTACACATGATTGAGACGTTACACGAGCTCCACTCCGATCACCGTCCAGTGCTCATGCACTTAATTCCTCGCTCGGGTATCATTGACCCCAGCCAGCCCCTTCCCACTATTCTCACTACCGACTGGAGGAAAGTAAGCGATATGCTGAAATCCGAAACATCACCACTTCTAGATGGTATTCCCGACCATATCGTCTCAGTCGCAGACACCGAGGCTGCAATCGACTCGTTTACAGAACACGTACAATCCGTACTGAAGGATTGTTCTCGAGAAGTACCGGCGGTGAGTGATCGCCGCTGGATACTTCCCGACGATATACGTGAACTGATAACCGAGAAGAACGCGGCCATACGTGCCTACAGCTCTTGGCCCTGCGATGCGAACAAGGCTCACATGCGTTCCTTACAGCGTGCTGTAAAGAAACGTACTAGTGAGTTTCGCTCGAGTCAATGGGACAAGACGCTTAGCGAACTCGAGCCCACTCATCAAGCCTTCTGGCAGCTTCAAAGGAAGTTGCGCACCTCGGAAGAGGTCTCTTCTCCACCCCTCATACGTCCCGACAAGAGCGTCGCTTTTGACGACTCTGAAAAAGCAGAATGCCTAGCCGACAGCTTGGAATCTCAATGTTCGCCAAGCACTCTACCAGTAGACAAGCAGCACCTTGATGAGGTGGATGCAGAAGTTGAACGTAGAGCATCGCTTCCCCCTTTTGAAGATCCCGATGACCCCCTCCCCGCCATCACCCCGGAAGAGGTCAAGGATATTATAGATAAGCTTAAGCCTCGGAAAGCCCCAGGCGCCGACGGTTTCACGAATAGAGTTTTTAAAGCCCTCCCCGCTAGGCTCATAGTCCTTTTGGCTGCCATCTTCAATGGCGCCCTGAGCAATAATATTTTCCCCCAAACGTGGAAAGAGGCCACTGTTATAGGTATTCCCAAACCTGGGAAACCGAAAGCCCAGCCCTCCAGCTACAGGCCGATCAGTCTCCTGAGTGCTCTCGGCAAGATCTATGAAAGGCTTATATACAAGCGTCTCAGAGATTTTGCCGAGACAAAGGGCCTCATCCCGAAAGAACAGTTCGGCTTCAGGACCGAACATTCTTGTATACATCAAGTCCACCGCATCGTCGAACACGTGAGCGCTGGTTTCCAGCGCGGAGCGATGACGGGGGTGATGTATTTCGATATCGCGAAAGCCTTTGACAAGGTCTGGCACAACGGGCTGATATACAAGCTTTATCAACTCGGTGTGCCCGACCGTCTCGTGCTCATCTTACGAGACTTTTTGTCAAACCGTACCTTCCGCTACCGTGTGGGTAAGACGTTATCTTCTCCTCATCCGATTCGCGCCGGAGTCCCTCAGGGCTCCGTTATCTCTCCCCTCGCGTTCACGCTGTACACCAGCGACATTCCGAGGAACCAGAAGGTTCAAACAGCACTTTTCGCTGACGACACCGCGATTTATTACACCGGCCGTTCTCCGGATAACATCCGCCGCATTCTCCAGAAAGCTGCCGACTCGCTCGGCGCTTGGTTCCGTAAGTGGAGAATAGAAGTTAATCCCGAAAAAAGCCAGGCAGTATTATACTATAAGGCACGCCTTAAGCGTTCGCCAGGTCCCCCCATCACTATGTTCGGTAAGCCTATCCCTTGGGAAAGGCAAGCCAAGTATCTCGGAGTTATTCTGGACGACCATCTGTCGTTCAAGGCCCACATCAAAGCAGCTCGCGACCGGGCTGCCTTTGCTATGGGCCGGCTCCACTTCATGATCACTAGGAAGAGCAAATTGTCACTCAAGTGCAAATTGCGTCTTTTCACCGCAGTCATCCGCCCCATCATGACCTATGCTTGCATAGTATTCGCGCATGCCCACCCGCGTCATATCCACACGATGCAGACCTTGCAGAACCGATATCTCCGTAAGATCACCGGTGCCCCCCCTTACGTCCGTAACGATAGTCTTCACGTAGACCTCAGAATCCCCACCGTTAAGCAGTTCATGAAACGCCTTTCCAAGCGTTACTTCGACTCTGCTATTAAGCATAGGAATCCCCTAATCGCATCGGCCGCCCGGTACGACCCATCGCGTATTAGCTCCGTCCAACGTCCGCGTCACACCCTAGTCGCCCCCGACGATCCGATCACTATCTTGCAAGAGAGTAGGAAAGATACCAGTACGGTACGCAGATCATACAAATACAGACCGAAAACCTACCGACCTCGCCGCAGAGGTCCGGCGCGAAATCCCCGATCAATCCCTCCCCGACCCTTGCTCGAGCCAGCCCGCGACGCTGAGCCTGTAGTATTAAATCAGTCCCTAAATAAGGACAATCAGATCCAGCCTGTCCCTTTGCTGCCCCCAGCGACGCCCTAAGCCGAGGTTCGTACCCCACAGGGGGTGCCCTTAGAGCGCTGTCGCTTAGTTTTTAGTTATTTTCGCCCTGGCTGGAGGCCTTAGAATCAAGGCATCCACAGGACATTGCCCGGTTAAGCAGAAGCCAGTCTTCTCAGACTGAACTGCGAGATGCCATATCCAAAAAAAAAAAAAAAAAAAAAAAAAACTACCTACCTTCTTATACTTGACATATCATATTCCCAGAACCCAGTTGGATAGACCGATGACCCGACTACAATAGACCTACGAAATACAATATACATGGACTCGAACTTTCCCGTCTCCGTGTCCTTTAATTTATCTCACCGTAATTCAATCGGAGACATAAAATAATGTCTCGAAGCACATTAAGGAAACTTCGCAGCAAATCTAGAGGAATGTTAAAAAGGATTGTTAGTACGCACTGATATTAATAGTTGAAACACTTTGGCGCCAAGTGTCGAGACAAAACCATTAACGCTTTGGATATCACTAGAGTGTCCATCAACTTGGAAAATTGGTCATTTAAATACATAATAATTTATTTTAATGCAGGTATAATTTGATGTTTAGATGCTTTTAAACGTTAAAGGTTTGAAATATGCTTGGTTATGACTAGAATTAGTAGCTCTCCTGTAAGGGAAATATTATTATAGGATAATAAAATATTCCCTACTGCACCTTCATTAGAAGTTCATGGGTCTTGAATTAAATGGCCGCTACTCGTGTTATCATTTGTTACACGTTTATAATCATTACACAAATAAAAAACATCAAAAATTTTATTTTATTTCATAGTTGTCCTTACATGGAGATAAAAAATGAAAGATGATTCATTTTTCATGTTCATCATCTTTTCTAACGACAACTACGTGTGATCAAGTGTCTTTTGTTAGTAGTCCAAACCCACACTGTTCTTGGTATATTTGATGTATGTGTTATGGACCAGGTGATTAATGCGGGCATTATGCATAATGTTCGAGCATTATGAATAATGGCTATCTCTATCGGGCTAAGTGATTAATACTATCTTAACTTCATTATTTAACACATTGCACGGTCATTATTATAATGCTACATGATAACTGGGCAATTTGATAATAAAGCTAAATTTGATATTAAAGCTCGTGCGGCGGACTTCAAGCGCTATTGTTTTTGTTTAGTTTTGCATTGTAAACGAATATGGACGGACGCGGATGGGTTTCAGTTTCGTGACTCAGGGTCAACGCGAGTGTGTTAACACTGAATTACGAAATTAAGATTTATTTTGCCTGAAGATGTTTCAGAGACAGAGATTTCGATGAGAAAGTGTTGCAGAATGTCCTCTAAATGCGGAGGGCAACGTTATAGTAGATGCGGTTGTAAAAATGGTTGGAAGTCTGATAATGTAGTTGTCGCCAAGCCAAAAAGGCAAAGGCAAAGAGCCGCTCGGGTCGATCTTTAGGTTAAGTTGTGCTTGCCTAGGTTGGTCTGTGGATGGGTTGACCACCCTTACATACCGAGTTTCGTTCGTGCCTCGGAAAGTACGTTAAGCCGTTGGTCCCGACTGTCATTTGTCCCAGTGGCTCCAAAAGTCTGACACCAGCCAAGTGGTATCGTTTTCCCAGAGTTAACTGGGTTGTGGAGGTCAGACAGGCAGTCGCTCCATATAAAATACTGGTATTCAGCTGTATCCGGTTAGACTGGAAGCCGACCGCAACATAGTTGGGAAAAGGCTAGGCAGATGATGATGATGAGTAGGATAAGTAGGAAATATATAGTAGGATACGAGTAATAATAAGTCATTTCTATAAAACAATATTAGACATAGACATGTTTCTTTTTATTTTTAACATGTTTTATGTTATATTTTGAAAATGACTTCTTAATGTAGAAGTCCTTAATGATTAATCCAAATAATGAGTCTGATTATTTAGATGGTTCAATATTTAGTTTATTTTAAGTTAAATGACAGTAACAATACAAAATATTTATTAAATATGTTTGTATTACTCTGCCCAAAAGGTGATGGACAATATTTATAATGCCCGGTCAATTTGATTATTTGAATAATTTTTACCAAATTGCACTTTTATATTGGCTATTTTTCATAATGACCGGGCATTATGTATAATGCCCAATTCATCACTTGGTCCATAACATATGCATTTGTAGCAGTTAATAATTACTCGTTCAATTAGTAGCCAGATTGAACTGCGGATTAAAAAGCAAATACATTGCAACATGATTTCCCATCCATTCGTTTTCTTAAAATATTAGCCCACCAACCTTTCTGAAACAGATCGTAACTACGATTTTAAAGCAAAACGTGGCTCTGATTGGTGAGAACATAATTAGTATGGCCACTAATTGAATTTCTGTTCACTGTGGAGTCGAAATCGTGAAGATATAGATAACTGGTACAAACTGACCATATATCTTGGGAGCGGAAAAATCGTGAGCTACACAAACGTAAACATGAACAGTTTGCTAGGAAATGGTAAATGTTTAGGAGAGCTAAGTTTACCATTACTTAATAGGGCAGTTTAAATTAGTATTGAGATAATTATAGCACGCTTTCTAACAGAGCTTTAACATTGTTTTGCTGTATTAATGTCTTGGATATGCACTTATTTGCTAAGTGCTTCTAATAGGTATTTCTGCGGTTGTGAGGTAAGTGATTGTATCTGTTGGATAATTGCACATTGATGGTTATTATTTTTACGGTTATAAAATAGGTAAAGGTACGTACTTTTACGTAAGCGGAAAATGTAATTTTATGAAATATAATACGAGCCTTTGCCCGCAGTTTTTATAGCATCCTGAAAGAGCTACTTCATGTAGAAAGTCGTTTAATGGCTGGTTTTACTCTTAATAATCTAAAACATGCTCCATTTTCGGCCAAACTTCACTTAAATGTCCGTGCAGAAGTTTATGCGTGATTGCGTAACAAATGTCTTCTCAAATATCACACTCATAATATTATTAGAAATAGTAAACAAATAAATATAATAGTAACAATAACCAAATATCAATCCAAACAGAATTATAGGGCAAACATTCTATATACTCATTTATTTTTATTCACGGTGTATTCAGGAGTTAATGTGACGTGTAAAATTAGTAGACAGATGTAGGACAAATCCCGTTTTGTGAGTACAATATGGTTGTCCTACAATATCACGTGCCGAGTAGACACGACTAGAGACGTTCCTATTTTCGTTGTTAATTGAATATTATTATTTTATTAGGTGTTTTTGATGATGTAAGATTTAATTTTGCTTAAGAATGCATGATGATAAACGTACGATAAGGCGTCTTTGTAACACTATAGTTTTATCAAGACGCTTTATCGTACCCATCTATGTATAACAGTCCCAGTATCAGTATGTTTCAGGGATGTAGACAACAAGACAAGCACATAGCAATTTCCGAAAACGATTAGAACTTCAATTAAAATATCTACCTATTATCATTTCCAGCTGGTCAATGGTCATGCGCCTGTCAATAAAGTTGTTATCTTTGTAAGATTTATGGTCGAATTGATTACATGGATATTGACCAAGTAGGTAACACTATTATTTTAATGTCTCACTTTCAAAAAATACTTAATTATCCAAACCGGAAATCCACTTAAAAAACATAAATCAAACAGCGTCCACAAATTCAATTTTCCTATCGCACTTCGTACTGTTTTATCTCTTACCGCCTCTTAATATGAAAACTTATCTTAACTGATAATGAAAATTTTAACGATCCATAAAAAACTAATAAAAAAGAGACACACCAATACTTAACATTTAACAACAATAGGAAAATAACTCCCACCTCGTTCAATTTTACTATTCCTCTCATGGAACAAATGCCGGCTACTAAAGTCTAAAGTATCTTTTCGAAACAATCATGCAAGCAGCGAAGTAGCTAAAACAATTCCCATAAGAAAATTATGATATATGAATAGGGATGCACTGGGTAACGTACCAACATCGACATCAGCGGGGACTACACTAGCCGGAGTACAATTCATATTACATGTCCAGTACCATCGCCCACAGAGAACTGGCGAGTACGACGGATCCGAATACTTAGGGACTACGGAACCAACAGTCTTAAACACCCCATTGACTGCAATGGAATTTGATGTTTAAAGTTTTGTAGGTACGGTTCCTTTTAGGTTGGAGGTGAACAGTGATAGGCTCTTAGTGCAAGATAAATGCAGCCCTCGACAGAGTAATAGAAAAATATAAAACAATTGCATAAACATCAACAAGCGGATAGACATACCACGACTCCTTAAGAGTCAGAGCTCAGAGGTGACCTCAAGTAACTAAACAATGGCTTATAATATACGAGGGAAGAGGGAACGAATCAAAGAGGATGCTATTAAAAACTTGGTATAGGAAGTCTCGTACAAAGTTTATGAAGAAAGGTTTATGGGACATTTTGTACATTACTCAATTTAGACGGATAATTATGGAGTCATTGTATTTTAGAAATGAACTTTGCTATCGTGGAAATCTACCTTTGAATCTGCAAAAGGTCCTCTTATCCCTGACTCGACTTATATCATCATATACGTGGGTAACCGGTAGGATTGAACTCTGGCTGTGCGAATTGAGACATGAAAAGATAACGATCTTGTAAATACATCGGGTTCAAAACTGTGCACCGCTGCACCAGTTTAATGGGACTGGCTTTACTACCAAGCTTCCGAGATGGGTGATAGATCCTTGCCGCTCTTTGGTTGGACAATGGTGTCGACTGATGTGCACAAACCAAACTTAATTCAAGCTATTGCTATCTTTTACTTAAAGGTAGTGCGAGAAAAGGACGGCTATAGCTATGAACTAAGTTAGAGATGTCAAACTATGTAGTTTATGCCTTGCGCTTCATAGTGTTTTCAACCGACTTCCAAAAAGAGGAGGTTATCAATTCGTCTGTATTTTTATTTATTTTTTCCGATTTTGATGGTTCTTTTTTTGTTTGAAAGCTGGTGCTTCCCGTTTGGTCCCATTTTAGTTTGCTGAAGACCTGATGCTGATCTTCGGAGATATACAACGGAACTCTTCAAAACTACACAGCAAGTCTGTAGTGATTGCTGCCATCGCTTGTAGGTTCATTGTTTATACTATATTATGACGTTACATCACGCCTGTATGCTCTGAAGGGGTACGCACATGTGTAAAATACACCCGATTTCGAAAATATTTGTTACCTCATTACTTTCTACTGGGTGAACCGATTTTGATCGTTTTTATTTTATTTGAAAGCTGGTGCTTCCTGTGTGGTCTTATAATCATCAAATCAGTAGCTGATGATGGGATTCTGGAGAAATAGAGAGAATTCTTCACATTTTATAGGCACACTAGAAGCGGTTTGGGTAGTTTTATGAATTGTATTTTCTCGAAGTGATCCCAATTCAATTTGATGAAGAATTTGGGAGATATGCAACGGAACTCCTCAATAAATGATAGCAAATGTTCTGGGATTGCCGAAATCTCAAATCTGTCTTTTGTTTACACCAGTTCATAACCTAAAATCACGCCGGTACGCTGTGAAGGGGTAAGCACATGTGAATCACTAAAAAGTGAAAAATAAAACGCTTCAAAAGTCGGTGACAAAAAACTAAATCAATCAAAAAAAGGTCACCGACTTCTGAAGCGTTTTTTCTGAAGTTATTTTTCACTTTTTTGTTTTCTCTGAAGTCGGTTTTATTTTTTGTAAAAAAGTTTTTATTAGTCGACATGTTTTTACCTGCACCCTTTATTTGTATGGAAATATAAGTTTCAATTGACAGCTCTGTCTCTTTTTGGTTTTTATTACAGATAAAATGATAGCAATAGCCTAAATAAAGTTTAGTTTGTGCACAATAGATTCGACACCATTATTTAGCATTGTGCTTACACTTAATTGCCAATTTTGAAGTTAATTAAGTATCATTGTATCACACTCATCAACATCACAGTAATATAAATCTTCCACCAAGAAACTCAATAACTAAATTTTATAAGTTTCTAGCGATCTTCCAAAATGTATTACTGTTGTAACAAATACTGTTTCATTTAATAGCCGAAAACTGGCTTATCAATCGACAGTAGTGTGTAATTCAAATGTAGGTACTTAATAAATATCATCGTTGAAACACACAACAGAAAGGATATTACCCACTGGCTTGATGGGCTTGAAGTTGTGGTTGATTATTCTGAGTTTAGACTCAAAACTTTGGATTCTATCTCTTCTCAAGTTACCACAACGGTATACTTCCTACAAAAACCTTTACCTAGAAAGTTAGAACCCCGCAACGTAATGTACGTATAATGAGCCGTAACATAAATTCACTTCATTAGGCGTTCCGCAGCACAAAGACACCGTGTTTACTGTTTACACGTGCTGCTAACGCAAACGTACGCGTTCAGGGTTAGGTTTACTGAGAGTTTGTGGGGTACTTTCTGTTGTTTAACTGAGTTGGTTACTATTTATGAAACGTTCTATAATAGGTTTATAAGAGGCTCTTGACGGTCGTCAAATGTCTAGAACTATTTGTGCCAGAGGCCCTAATCCCTAACGTTTTGTCCGTCTATTCGGGTCTATCCGTCTTTCTCGCGCACGTCTGCAGATGAGTGTGAGTGAGAGAGGCGGATAGATTAGAGAAGCGTTAGGGAGTAGGGCCTCAATTATAGAAAAGTTGAAAGGGAATCGCCTGTCGTGGAAGAATCGCATGTGACTAAAAGAGTGATGAATATAAATGTGGATGGATGGAGAGAGAGAGAAAGATCAAGGAAACGATGGATGAACCGTATCAGGAATGATATGAAAGATAATGGAGTAAATGATAGCGTGACGGTTAACAGAGAAGGATGGAAGAAAAAACGTGTTACCCCGACCTCCAGTAACATGGGAAACGGGCAGAAAGATGATGATAATAACCTAACCCATGACCATGGTCTATCTGTTTGCCAAAGTTCATTCAAATGGCAAAACACAGGCAATTGTCTTTTTAAACTTTCACGATCACAACACATTATACAACTTAAGAAGACGGGTATTTATCGCGAATTTACCTTTAATTATGAAGATGAGTGAGGTAGTTGAATAAACGCCTTCACTTTGCTGTCGCAGTACCTCCAATACTTCAGTCTCCCCGCGACCATGACTGGTGCAATCCGGTCGAAACGCCGGGATTAAATTAAAGGTAAATTCGCGATAAATACCCGTCTTCTTAAGTTTTATAATACACAGGAAGACTAGCAGAGTTACCTTCGCGTTTTATATTGGTGCGAACACATACAGGGTGTTAACCACCTCATCACAAAGCCGTTAACTAAGCATTCTGTACATCAAACTAAGTAACTTTACGCAAAAATGATTGTCGGTTTTTTTTTTGTTTAAGGTTGTAAATATTTTTTTGTGGTAGAACTCAATGTAACGCACTTAAAACATTGTGCTGATGGATGGATTTAATAATATTTAATTAGAAGTGGGTCGTGGAAGTGTTAAAAGTCTAAATCTTATCAAACAAACTTGTATTTAAAAAAACTTGTAAAAAAAGTTGTAACTTTGACCCCCCATATCTCCGTAACTAGAAGGTTCCCGGGTTGCGGGCCTGTTCGAAAGAGATACCGCGACCCCGGAACGTAAAAGGCGAGGAAGGAACATGGATGGTTTTTAGTCAGTAAGAGTCTGACACTCCCTCCCGCTCCGCCCAGAGTGGGGGGGGTCATTTGATGATTTCCCATCCTTAAAAAAAAAAAAAAAGGTATGGTGTAGCACAAAAAAAATATCACAATGATGGGGAGAACAAGTGCCTTTCGACTTCGTGAAGAGGTGTTTTACACCCTTTATGTTTATCGCAACTTTTTGACTTCCAAAATATCCGTTATCAATTACTTTTCAAATATTTCATTTTTGCATAAAACCATTGACGAAAACATTGACACAATAGTTTATTTACCCAGTATCAATATAGTCTCAAGTACTGTACATTTGACACAGTACTTACATACACCCACTGCATTGCAACCGACAATTTACAACAACATTAGCGATCCTCCAAAGCGGTGTGGGCGTTATAAATCCAATGACAATCAATAAGTCGATAGTGAAAGTCTCATATCAATTGAATGACTAATAACCGGTTCGATTAATACCTTGCCGATATTCCATGCCAAGCCATAACCTTACCATCAGATAGGCTAACGAAATTATGCAATTTTGCTTAGTTTTTTTTTTAAATGTATCTTTAAATAATTTTAAACTACGTCGATCAGAGGATCTAATAAAAGGCTTGAAATTACTCAAAAACTGTTGCCAACACGACAAAAGGAACAGTCAAGGTTTAAAATCATGAAATTAAGAGCTGTGTACAAAAAGCTCTGTATTGAAACAGTAAAGGCGATTCAGCTTACCTATGTAGAGTACTAAGATAGATGACAAACCAAATAATAAGTCCGTTGATTTCCAAAAAAATATTGGACACATGTTTTTTTCTTTTTTCACGTTAACAATAAATAAGGAAAACTCGTGTGAGGTCACATTTCAGTACATTTTTTACCGGAAAGTAACGTCACAGGCAACTCATGTTTTATACACGTTCTATCTTTGTCATTTCATATTCATTCGGTAAAACAAAAAACGTGTATCCAATTATTTTCGATAATCTAACTGACGGACTTGACAGAATTATATATATTTTAGTCAGGAGTCATCCCTAATGTCAAACAGTGGTGTTTTTGTTTCTAAGCACTCACAACACATTTCATGATGCCTGGAATCACCAGAGTGTTAGGTAGGTAGAATTGTATCATTCACATTTGCCAGTTTAATTAAGTTACATGTTAAACTTATATTGTCACTTACGGGATATCTTCCGTGATTATTTGTTATGTTGAGCTCCCGATATTTCGACGCTGTTGCAAGCGCCATGATCGCAGGTTGACTGGAGTATGCGGATGGATGGTAAGTTTAATTTTAAACCGTGAAAGCCTAAAACAGTGTTTAAGTTACATGTTACATTGTTACCGTGCACAAATCAATATTAAATACAGGCTGCTACCGAAAAATCGTGCCAGAAGTATCCAATAACACCAATCGAACTTAGAATAGTGCTTTTGTTGGTACTATTAATTGAATAAATACAATGCTCCGATTGGCGCATACACTACTATTCGTAATGAAACGATTCGTCCTTAGATAAAGGAATCGAACCAATTCTTGCACCAGTTGTCCAGTATCCCTTTATTATTCCTACGATCAACACTACCACAATAAATTACGAGGAAACAACAGCACTACAACAAACAGCTACTGTTGTCGGTTGCTGGTCGGGTTGCTGACTCGTCGCGTGACTTCTCACATTTGTAAACGACTGCAACTAGTTGCTTAGAGATAACAAGACCTCGGACTAGGGTTACCGTCCATCCGGATTTGCCCGGCTTTGCATCGCTCTACAGTATGAACTTTATCCGGCGTTATCATTTGTCCGGATTTTAGAACTTAGAACACAAATCATCATTTTCCTAACCTCTACCCAACTATGTTGGGATCGGCTTCCAGTCTAACCGGATGCAGCTGAATACTAGTATTTTACATGAAGGGAATAGCTATTTGCCCTCCTAACTCCTGTCAATCATCTAATGGCAACTGGGACCAACGGCTTCACGTGGTTTTCAGGGCAAAGAAACAAAACGACTTTTCAAATTTTGAAATGGGAACCCTAAGTTGGACTGTCTATGAGGCTTTGATACTTCGCCAAGATTGTCCGAACTTTAATTTAGATTTACTTAGAACAATTTGTATTCGATTAATTGGAAGTATTTCGAATGTCAAGTGACGATTTGTTTTATGTAATGGTTTTTAAATAAATGTGTGAAGATGTTTGGTGAAGAATTAATGTTGGCAGCTTATCGGTGCTTGGGATCGCTACTGGCTGTTTGGTTATTTAAAAGGGATAGAGAATTGTTTATGTTCTTTATTTAAAATTTATACGTATGCTGTAAGAGTTTAAAATACGTCTAAGAATTACTGACTGTAATTAAAAAATATGAGCTCAGGCTTACTTAAACTTACGTAAAGTGGCGGACAGTGAACTCTGTACTCCGGGCTTTGACATATATTTCAAATGTGTTTGGTCCAAAATTCAGCCAAGTGATCTCTGCTCACTGATGCTGTGATTCGAACACCAAGAGCATAGGTGCAAGTTGGAAAGTGGGTAATTGCACTCATTGCCTGTGGGGAGACACTGCCGTTTATGTACCCCATCATTAGAGACTTTTTCTCCGGCCGAATAAGGTTCGAAGTCTGTTTATAGATGATTCATGCCAATCCCTTAAATTTTCTGTGATTGTGATCGCTGGCAGAAAGTCACTTTGACCAGACCAAGCTCCTTCACACTAGTTTGACAGTTCTTCTCTCTCTCTTTCCAGATAACTTTTTGGCTAGTTCAATTTAATTGCAATTCTACTAAGCCATTTATTGCAACATGCTGTCAGACATCATAATATTGAGCCCACGTATTCAGTAGTGAACTTTAAACAGTCTAATATTTATTATGTATTCAAGTACTAGTGACAGTATAATCATACGAAATATTGTTATCGACGTAACTGTCTATATACTCTATTGTAATCTTGATGTAATGTCCGTAACATGATACCTATTTCACGTAAGACCCCTCGGAATTGAGCTCATCCCGTGAAAAAATAACATACGTTACATTTAATACTGCCATTACCGAACCCGATTTATTAGACATCGATTGCATTTTTACGGTCACCATACATCTTACAATAATATCTCATCATATTAAAATTCCGAAGCAATGTCAATGCTATTACAAACGCCGGTTCAAAGAACTCTCATAAACCTTCATATTTTATATTTTAAACATAACAGAACCGATTATAAGTCACGTCCGACATTATTGATCTGTTGCGTTCATCGGTTTGTTGCATCAGCTAGGCTTCACCGCATCTTCGACCGCAAATTGAGATATTGGCATAACCGGTCAACCACGCGTACCTCATATATTTAAAATATTCAGATGAACCTTGCCGCGGGCATTCCTTGAGCAACATTATTGCTTTTGAATTTAATGTATTTGTCACTATACGAGAATGTTACCCCTCGTCGCATCGACGACGTCTATTTTACGTCGTAATGACACCGTAATACGTCTCATAAATTTTGAAGACGGGTAATGCACACCACTATAAATATTACCCTAAGCGGTGATTTACCCGATTCGACTAACGGTTAGAGGAGAGGGAGGTAAAAGCTCACTTTACTCCACTCTAAATTGTTTCTAAGTTGCCTTAAATGCGTTGAAACGGTACTCTAAAGTTCTCTAAAGTTTCCTGTAATGGTCGTTGACAAAGTTTTTTATGTTATTAAGATTCTAGTTTTTGATAAACCGAGACCTGTAGTTAAAGTAGAAATTGATACGGGAAAACAATATGCTCACGGCTTCGCTGTTCCCGATAATAATAATTTAATAGATCGTTACTACGAAGTAACTGTTCGTGTGTAGACGGAATAAGGAAGAATTTGTTGTGTTTTAATGTGTCTCATATAATATAATGCGCCCGCTTATGGCTAACCCAGTGAATTTGTATGAACTTCATGTTTGTGCACTAAACTAGACAGCTAAAATAAATCCTTTATAGGGGACCGCTGATTCGTCGATTAGATAAAAATGTTTCGTAAGATGTGGCTTGCAAAACCTGTAATAAAAGCGCCGACAAAGTGGTCTGGATTTTTTTATTCTGAAGTTATTTAGGATTGTTTGTAATGTGGGATGTTGTTAATCGGACCGGTGTCGGTGGTGCAGTGACGGAGAATGCTTCAAGATATCTGGTTGATGAGTTCCAGAGATGCGTAGGTGGGCCAGTCCCATTCTACAAGGTCAATGCATTGGTGCCCTTCGGCTGTCCGTCGAAGGCGTCAAATGTAACGGATTATCGTCAGGTGAGCTGACAGCTTATTGACTTTTCTCATTTGAGGCCAGGCGATGGATGGGTTTTATTTCGTCCTACGGAATAGATGGGTTAGAAAGTTAAGTTGATTCATCGTGTGTCAATCGTTTTGTCTTTTACCAATTAGATTTGGGTCTGGTTTAAGTGGGACTCTTTATTTGAAAGAAAAATATTGTAGATGCTCGTCATGAACATTACCTACTACGAGAAGCTATTCAATTTCATCTGCTACCCGGATATTTCACAATTTATCCCTAAAACAAAGTAAATCAAAAGAATTCCCAAAAAAATACAGCAAAAGGAAATTGAAAGCAATCGGGAAAATATCATCGTCGAACTATTTGCCGCTACTCAGTCCGTTTCGACGGAACCATTTGAGTGAGGAGTGAGAAGTATGGCATTCCGAAGGCGTATCGTCTGACCTATCTTAATGGATCCCACTTCGCTTTAGACACCAAAAAACTCAAGGATAAGGAACAAAATGAACGTCTAGCGATAAAGCGCTTCATTCTTATTTAGTTGAGGCTTTTTTTTCTGCTGAGATTTAATTTGTTTGGAAGATTTGGTGTAAAAAGTTTGAACGTGATGTTTCGTTTTTATAGATTAGGTGGTATTGTTCATCTTTATTGTGGAATGAATGAACTGGTCAAAATCTTTAAATTCATTAAAACATCGGGGACAACTTAAAACGTAACCCATTGAAATATTAATACGACTAAGTCGTGAATATTTTACCAAGAACTATAAAAAAATATTAATTCACCAAAAGCATTAAAAGCGCTAACACCGCTTAAATCCAAAAACTCAACAAGGATCCTTACAAGGATGCTCGCCATTAAAAAGTAATAAAATCCAAATTCAAAAAATCCTGTTCGAAAAAAGAACAGCTTCTATAGTCGTAAATTTGTGTATAGGGTTGGCCTAGAAGCGCATATCGGTTTATAGCTGGACCTCAATGAGTCCTCGCGATAAATCCATGGTATCGTGAGGGCGCGGATAGCCAATCGCAGTCGTAATAATAAAGGTTACAAAGAGCTTTATTCATTTGTGAAGTCACGTGGGAACCCCTTATTTGTAGCATTGACAAGGACTATCAGATACGAGGCTAATAGGAAAATTGTGATTGGATTGCGCATTCATCATGTATAGTCCTTTTGCGATTCGACCTTGCTTAATGATTGACTTTATATGGGGAGGCGTAGTAGTGTAGTGACCTGCATACTAGTAATTTGTAATGATATGCAATTAATTACTTTGCTTTTATGGTTATTTCTAATTATTGGATTATTGCCTAATTTAGTGTGCGGAATATTCAAATGTTTGGGGACGTTAAATTAATACTTCAAATTCAAAGAGATTAGGGTTCAAATTATAGTAATCCCTCTGCATTGATGACTTCAATAATTAGAAACCCTGAAAACACTGAAGAATTATTAAGCATATCAAAATTTGTAATTAATGTTATAGAAATCAAACATTTGTTACAAGAATAGCACAACTTCAATGGTTGCTGCTTCAGAATACTTGACGGAAATACTCAAACACAGTTTTCTCGAACTTTAGACCTCACAATCATCAGTACCGCTTGTAACCAACGAGGCAGTTCCTAGTCAAAATCCGTGAAGAGTGTAAAACCACTTGCCGACAAAGATGAAATCGTAGCGAGCGCTGCAAAGTGCAAGGCTATTTGCCACTTCAAATAACAGTAATACGCCATGTTTTTATGTGAAAAAGTCAGTTGTCCACAATTCCACGTAAATACCATGAGTCAATCAGATTATTCTGAGATGGTTGACATTTGCAGTGAACTGATAATATGGTTTTATACTACCAAGGTACTTTATTATCGCCTCGTTGGTGTTGCGGTTGAAAGTGCGACTGTGAAGTCCTGGGTTCAAATCATTTTCAACCAAACCAAAATTTGACTTATAGCCAGATTCGGAGTTTTCTCGTCATAGTTTGCCATCGTCAATCTAAAAATAAGGCTAATATGGACCACTTCATTTTGGCTCAGTTTTTTTATTGATTGTGAGATCACAAAAGGTCATACGTAGGCTAGCTTGTAGCAATGACCAGCTGCATCAAGCTGCAACTGTATAGCAACCTATAATATTCTTATATTCTTCTCATTTTATTTTATATATATATATACTTTTTTTTTCATAATTACAAAATACAGTATGTATTTTTTTTTATTAGTTTTTATTTTGGACCACAGTTCAAAGTTCAATAGACATAATTACAGTAGACGTACTTTTTAGGCCCACTCCTGGCAGACGGCCTTCCTTCAGTCCTTCTACTTCTTGCGAACCCGCCCGACCTCCTTCCAGTTCTCTAGTTCAGTTCGTCCCACCATCTTTTAAGCATAAACAATCATAATCATTTCATACTATTAAAGCCAGGATAGCTCCAATATCGAACTAGTTGAAAACAGTTCGTCAAATAATTTTTAAAAGCTACAAAAAACAGGGATTGCAAATTCGAATTCTAATTCAAATTATAGAAGGCATAAAGCTCATTATAAAACTTAAGAAGACGGGTATTTATCGCGAATTTACCTTTAATTTAATCCCGACGTTTCGACCGGATTGCACCAGCCGTGGTCGCGGGGAGACTGAAGTATTGGAGGTACCGCGACAGCAAAGTGAAGGCGTTTATTCAACTACCCTCACTCATCTTCATAAATGTTAATTAGGGCCGGTTCACACTAGGACAGCACACTACACTAACAGTGCATAAAGCTCGCCCATGTCAATTTGCCGTGATAGATATACTACAGCTGTAAATTACATACCTACACCCGTGACGGTCATCGCATCGTTAATGGATAACGCAAACAGAATCAAAAGTATAGAAACCACCATTAAAATGGAATAGCTTCTTTGCGAATGATAGATATTGAATATCAGCAGTAATCACGCAATGCTCAATTAAATTGCAATATTCTCACCAATTCCAATTAATTAACCCCGTCTTTATTTTTATTTAAATGTCTCACTGTATGCAATCTTAAATCTTACAAGGATTATCCAGTTTATTGCATGGTATCAGGTTTTATTGTTTTTTTTTGTGTTTTACGAACTTATTTTCTTTGGAACTATGGCCTTTTTTTAAGCAGCGGAGCTGTCTGGGTTCGAACTTCGAACCTTGCATTACTTTGTGTAATTTATTTCATCACCACTGCTCTCAAAACGGTGAAGGAAAACATAGTGAAGAAATCACGTCCTAGAATAAAAAAAATACGAAGACATGTGACATCCACCAATCCGCACTGGGCCCGCGTGGTGGATTATATCTGTCACCGTAAAATTGTCAAACACGTTATATTACAATATAACGTGTTTTTTCTCGCGATATTGTAATGTCTCGAATTATTGTCAACTGAACATACGGAAGTATCTCTGCTCCCATAATCGGGACTTGGGGCACCCCCCCGTTAGGTTAGTTAGGTTCTTTTAAACCCTGCACTCGGAAATAGGGGCCCCGCGGAGCGGGGCTCCGTCGACTACGCTTTTTAGGGGGAATATAAAGTGTTTTAAGGTTATGTTATATTAATCGGTATTTCTCAGGAATGGTGCATTATCTTTTCATGAGAGTTGTACCACTGGGCAAGGGGGACCCCTCCTTCTCTCCACACCGCGTAAGTTGACTACCATCGCATGCATTTCACGAAAAATAATGCGTTTTGTTGCAAGCAGTATGTTCATTTGACAATAATTCGAGACTTTACAATATCGCTAGAGATATTACAATATAACGTATTTGACAATTTTACGGTGACATATCCATATTCTATCCCTCTCGTAGAGAGAAGGCCTGTATCCCAGCTGTGGGAACATTAATAGACTGGTAATAATGACGATGATGATAAACTTTTTGCTTGTCGAAATAATTTATTCTTAGAATTTAAATAATACATATAAGCAGAATTTCTCAATCCGTGCAAAATACTACGACCATACAACTATCCATAACTACAAGCTACCTCACACCTTCTTTCTAATTTCACAACCGTCAGTTACAGTAACACGTATCTGTAGCATGTAATGTAACGTTTGACACTGCACTTACACGCTTTCGTTCACCGTAATCAAGTATGAGTGTGCAGCCACTGATTTTATGCGTGGGCACACTCCTTTCTATCAACGCTACAGGATCGGGTACATGATTGAAATTTAGTCGATACTACACCCTGTATAAGGGCTCGTAAATTTTCGGGAGCGCTCGGATGTTTGGAATTGATTGATCTTATTGGTTCCTGAGGCACGTTTGGCATTTTGGTGGTATTGCCGTTTGATCTAGATGGCATTGTTTAAATGGTAGATCGCAGGAATCTGTTACTACCCTATTTCAATGATATTTTATTGATGCATGAGTTCGTATGTGTTATTGGTACACTGGACTTCGACAGATATTTATTTATTTATTTAAACTTCATGTACAATAGTGGTACATAGGCGGACTTAATGCCACAAGGCATTCTCTACCAGTCAATTATTGGGTCAAATAGACAGCATTGTGATAGAGTACAATAAAAATAAAAATAAACATACCATCTTGTAATCCTAAAATAAACACATAAATAGGTACCTACATACTAATACCTACATAGATAAGCATATGAAATAAACTAATATATATAAATACATCTGAATAGTCCGAAATACGAGAAATCTTTTGATATAATTACAACGACTCTATGAATGACTGTATGGTAAACAACTTAGACAGACTTTAAATAAAACTTCCGAACTACTCTTTTGAAAGCCATATTTCAGTGGGTACATTATCTGGCAAAATCTACCTCGTTGGTCTAGTGGTAGCAAGCGCGACTGCTGAGCAAGTGGTCCTGGGTTCGATTCCCGGGTTGGGCAAAGTGTTATTGGGTTTTTCCATCAGGAATTTAGCAGTAGCAACCACGGAGTCTAGATTTGTGCCCCGTTTAATAATACCTATACAACCTACAACTCCTATTTTCGGCAATAGGCTCGCCCTATTTAACATGGATTTAAACAAAGCGGGCGAAAATGTGGGTGTACTATTAGGCCTCTGCCTAACCCATCGGGGATTATGTATATTGATACCATTGAGTACTCTAAGTACATGAGTAGTATAACTGCTTTAGTTAAACAAAGTCATTATTAATAGTTTTTATTGAATTTGCACACTTTAATCAAAGTAGAAGGAATTTATAGCCAAAAAAAAATCAATATACATAGTTTTTGACTGCCGATGGAGGTGTAGAATATGTGTTAAAGCACCAAGAGAGGGGCCCGCAAGGGCCGAAGCCTGCCGGGGTTGCGGGCCTGTTCGAAAGAGATACCGCGGCCCCGTAACGTAAAAGGCGAGGAAGGAACATGGATGGTTTTTAGTCAGTAAGAGTCTGACACTCCCTCCCGCTCCGCCCAGAGTGGGGGGGGTCATTTGATGATTTCCCATCCTTCAAAAAAAAAAAAAAAAAAGCACCAAACCCAAAGGTAAATTAAATTAGAATTAAAAAAAAACCCGACACATAGGGTCGTTATTTCATGGTTTTCCCGGATTTTGGAGGTAAATTGTGGATTATTATGCTTAGTCATTTGTATTGTAATGGTTGTGCACGTGACTTTTTCAGAGGGCGGCGCTAGTGTCAAGGCTCGCAGCAGGAGCAAAAGACGGCTCCACTCAAGTCCGCCAGTGTCCTGGCTCGCAGCACTAAAAGGTGCCTCTTTTCAAGGACGACATAGCTTCAGAATCGCACCAGGGCTAAATATCGCTGGCTTAGCGACCACATCAAATTGTTCAGAGCACCGTCAAGCTTCTTGCCCGGCACCAGCACCAAAAGCAGATTCAATTTTCAGGCCCGGCTTCCCGTCATCTCACAATTATACATTTTTAGATTGTTCTAGATCATAGAAGAATAAAATGGATTCAAAGAAGGTCTAATATCAAACTTATACAAGCTACAACGCCTACTTTCAGCAGTAAATTAAAAAAAAAGAAAACTATGCTAGACATTGTCAGTTTCTGACATTGCAAAAGTAAACAAAGATTGAAAAGACTAAAATACACAGAAAAGCTAAACGTAGTGATTATATACTCTGTGAGAAAAGCTACAAATGATACTAATTAAAAGGCATGCTAAGCTTCCACATAATGGCCATGCAGTTACTTGGAAAGAACGGCAAAATGTCGGATCACAATAGTCAAAAACGTAAGTATTAAAACAACAAACATTACAGTATCTTATGCGTTTTCCTATATTTTTTTATTAATCATCGTCTTTATTTTGGTGGTCTGAATGATAATGAAACGCCTGGCGGCCAATGTGAACACGAACTCGGCACGTCTCCGCGCCCGCACCCGCTGCCGCGCCCGCACCCGCTGCCGCGCCCGCGTTGTCCTACGTGAACAAGTACTAAGTGTACTGAAAAACCGTGAGAGTCTAAAACAGTTTTGCCCATCTATTTTAATGGGACCTTATATATGTCACCGTTAAATTGTCAAACACGTTAGATTGTAATCTCTTTAACGATATTGTAAACTCTCGAAATATTGTCAAACGAACATACTGCTTAAAATAAAACGCATTTATTTTTCGAAATGCATGCGATGGTAGTCAACTCGTAGTGTGGAGGGTTCCCCCTTGCCCAATGGTACCCTCTCATGAAAAGATAATGTACAATTCCTGAGAAATACCTATTAATATAACCTAACCTTGAAAACATTTTCCCCTAAAAAGCGTAGTCGACGGACGGGCCCCTATTTCCGAGTGCAGGGTTAAAGGAACCTAACAGGGGGTGCCCTAAATCCCGATTATGGAGGCAGAGATACTTCCGTATGTTCAGTTGAAAATATTACGAGAGTTTACAATATCGCTAGAAAGATTACAATCTTACGTGTTTGACAATTTTACGGTGGCATATACACCACATAATATTTTAATTACCAAAGTAGTTATAGCAGTTGATAATCATCATGTCAGCCCTGAATCATCTACTGATGGTTATAGGCCTCTCCTTGCGTCTGCCTGCATTCTTCTCTGTTCTGAACGTCACTGATCTGTTTGCGTCTCGCGATGAACTTAGCAATCTAAAATCTATGACAGATTGCCGTAATATACAAAGCAATTTGATTGCAAAATCTATCCACAATAATCCCCGACTTACATACATAATCACTGCCGTACAAATCACGATTTAATCAAAAATCTGGGCCACTATAGCGACATAACAAAACAGTTAATTTGATGTGTCGATCGTTTTAACTGTAGAATCATTTCTTACTGACAGTCCAACGAGTGGTTACATAGATTTTTTTCACTTACAACTCTTCAAGAGTGAAATAATCGATTGTGAAGAGTTACGTATATTGCGTAATTTTAGCCGGAAACTAAAGAATTACACAATCGTGTTCAAGGCTTTTTTTTGTCGATTTGTTGATTTTTGAGGTAAATTGTGGATTATTATGCTTAGTCATTTGTATTGTAATGGTTGTGCACGCGACTTTTTTTACTGTCTAGAGCAAGAGCCCGAGACGTATTACCTTCGTATAAACCCTGAAAGTTTCTCTGTGTATGTCCTGATCGCTTCCCGAGTATGAAGTTTGGATCACGGTGCCTTTGAAAGTTATCAGTTAGAGGTGTATAAAGTTTGTCCTTACTTTCGTCCTACAATAAAGCTCAGTTTTGATATCATGTTATCACTATCACTACATGTTATACAACAAAGCCTCCCGCCGCGTCTGTCTTTCCCTTTGTATGCTCAGATCTTTAAAACTACGCAACGGATTTTGCTGCGGGTTTTTTTAATAGATAGAATGATTCAAGAGGATGGTTTTACTATATAATTTTACCAGGGACCATTTTGGTTACCCATTGAAAGGGTTTTTGATAGGGTTTTGACAAAGTGTTGTTTTAAAAACCATTTCAAATTGGTTACCATTTTTTACGAAAACCCTCATCAATGGATAACCTCTTCCAAACCCTTTCGATATGATTACCTGTATATTCGGAAACCCATTCTTGGTGGGTTATACTTTTTAATGGTAAGTCGTTTTGTACGGGTTACCCCTTCAACGACTGTAAAGCCGTTGAAGGGGTTACCCATTCGGACTACCAGTATTGTAATTTTATCTCTCACGTATTTTCTTTAAAGTACTAAACTGCATACATTCGGCAGGAATGCGTCAAGTCGCAACACGCAGTCTAGGCCCTAGCGATCAGTAGCGACTCCTTAAATATCCTTTACGCGGGTGAAGCCGTGGGCATCGGCTCGTTTGGAATAAAGAAAAATTATAATCCATCTCGTCCATTGTCAGACACTTCAGAAGGTTTCAATGATGAATTCATCAATTGAATTCTTCTTTTAGTTTTTTTGAAAGCTATTGTTGAAGTTTTTGCACCTATCACATTTGGCTGGCTTAGTTGATTATAATTTGATGAGGAAACATTCAACACACAGGATGAGTCAAGAGTATAGGTACCAAAGTATGCAAAAGATACCAACATATGAAATTAACGGCTGATAGCCAAGCTTTTTCTGTAATATTCAATTTAGAACATTCCTTCACTTCGTAATATTCAAGATATTATATCTTCAATACAATATATGTTTTTTGCTTTATATTCACATTTTACATCTCACGTTACGTCCTAATTTTAGATACAACACCCACTCAAAACAACAAAACTTTTCCATTTACTACAATAGCAGGATTTCGTGTACCTAGCTCCATTTTTCATCCATGTTCCGCAAAAAACGCCCGCCTGTTGGATTGATCTCATTTATCATAGCAGTTTGAGAAATGACAGACATCAATAATCGACATTTTAATCCTTTCTGTACCCACGCAAACCATTAACGTTTAAAAAACGTGCTAAGTGTCGTTAGTAATGATAAGTGGAAGATAATGTTGTCTCTGTGTTATTTATTTGTTTAAGATGTAGATGTACCTCTATTGCGTAAGTTTTTTTTTAAATAGCGCTGGTTGTACAGAAAATCTTTTAATGATATAAGTGCCAAACTTTTACTATATTCATAGACCATTTTAAGGATACTTTAGTTAGCCATTTCCTCTCCAATTGATCCGACTTCAACTCCAACTTCGACATTCACAATGTAACGTTGGAACTTGGCTCAAAAGACGACCCAACAGTCAAGATCCTATAATCCCATATAACCGACAGATAACAATTCGATTCCCGATCCAGGCAAAGTTTTATTGGGTTTTCCATCAGAAATTTCGCAATAGCAGGCACGGGATCTGTATATGTGCCAATAGGCTATGATTCGGTCCCTATTACGGAGAACTAACGTAACTGGCAGAATATGCTTGTACAACTCTGCTTAACTCCTCGGGGATTGCAGGAGTGATGTTATTATGACATTTTTAATGTATCATCATCATCAGCCTATTAACGTTCCCACTGCTGGGACACGGCCTCCTCTCTATGAGAGGGAATGGGCTATAATCCACCACGCGGGCTCAGTGCAGGCTGGTTGATGTCACAAATGTCTTCGAATTTTTTGGTTCTAGAACATGATATTTTCCTTCACCGTTTTCAGAGCACATTTTTTATTAAGGCGCTGAGACGAGCTAAATCAATATCAACTCTATTTGTGGTGGTTAAAACTTCGTTTGAAATGCTGTTAGAATAAAGTTCTAATCAGCTTGCACTACAAAGTGGTTGTTACGTCAGCCACAGCGGGCCAAATAGCGCGAAATGAGTGGTTTCGATCGATTTACAAAAAACTATTACTTGGATTAAAAAACTGAAACAGTATCATGCTAATATATTGCTTGTAGAATTATTTGCCAAAAAATCAGAATGATCGCATGCATATTAGTATGTTTTTTATTGTTTGAAAGATATTTTTAGAGATAAGTTCGTGTTTTCTTTTAATCGAGCCAAATTAATTGTATTATGTTTTCAAAACAGTATCATGCTAGCATATATCCTGAAGAATATCATATATTTTTCTGGTCTTGTTTATAGCAGTGAATCATATACTTTTAGTAATTATAAAACTCGCGTTTTGCTCATGTAATCGCCTTAATCATAGTAATATACTATCACTTCCTATATGCAATGTCTAATCTATGGTCTAATCTATGGTAACATGCGCGTACGTCACATCGGCTTGTCTCAGGTCTCTGGCATGTAATTATAATCTGGTCGTTTAATATATGTGATAAAGTATATATTTTACGATTCCATCGGCTGCGCGGGCGTCGTACATTCAAGTGATGATGGACCTCTTAGACGGGACATTATAAGTTTTAGTTTGAGTTAGAAGCGAACGCGGTTTTGTAAGTAATACAAATCAATCGCTTTCTAAGTGTTTCGTATTTCTTTTAAAGACTTTCAATAGGATTCAATCAAAATCAAAATCAAAGCATTTATTTCAAGTAGGCCAGTTACAGGCACTTTTGAATTGTCGAAACAAAATGAACATATAAAATAGCTACAGTCCCAGTCACAAGACATAAAAACTGTGAAAGTACTGTAGTTGCCCATTCCCTAACGTAGATCTCTATGGAGAAGAACGGGCAAGAAACTCCATGGACACTCTTTTAAATCAAAATATTGTTACAAAATCTTGGTTACATCATTCATGTTGAGATGGTATATTATGTGAGAACAATGTAGCAAGATGTGCACGTTAAAAGTGTCCATAGCAAAACAAAATAGAATACAACTCAAAAACTAAATAATTAATTCAAATAACCCATGGCGACTAAGAGATGACCAGTCACAACTGACAGCGCCCGTTCACGAACATGACGCATGGATCAGCACCATTCAGCTCAACCATTTTGAAGGGAACTAAATGGTCCGACACACGCGCCACCATCAGCGAGACATTTAAGAGAGCATGACATACTCTCAACCGCCAGGGCACATTCTAGTCAAGAACTGCCGTAGGCTTCCAGTGAATGATAGCTTTCTAGTAAATATGTAGTACTCACACAATATGGGCTATGCGATTATATAATACTAACATTGAATCTATACAATGCAAAGATAGTTAAGTACAATCTTCAGCAGCTCCAACAATACCATTTAATGCTATCAATTTATGCGTCCCTGTCCTTATGGAGCAGGACCAGCATTGAGCCAAGCATCTCTATCAGCGATATAATCGCTCAACTTGTAATATGCTTGTTGACAAAGTGTGCGTTTAATGCATGTTTTAAATATACTGATTAAATATACTGATATACTGATTAAATATACTGTTATTGATACCCTGCGTCATCCCACTGCTGGGTATGCTTGACCCCCATGACTTCCAGTTTTTTCTTATCGAGCTCGTTCAGCCATTTTCTTCGAGGTCTCCCGCAAATATATCTTTTTTTAGATTGACCTTAGCTTTTCTAACGTTTAAGTAAATCCCATCCATTTTTAACTTCACAGTCATTGCTATATTTAAAGATAACAAAGTGCCACACTATCGATTAATAGAATTTCAGTTTCTATTATAGATTTTCTTGCTATGAACTGGTATCTGATCAGAAAATAGGACGAAAAATCATATTTGTCCTCAAAAAATTACAACGAAATGAGCTTTGAGAAAACGGGGCTAAGCTTCACATGTTCATCGCAAGCTTTACACGTCATTAATCCGATCTTTACTCTTAGCTCTCCAGAAACAAGACTTGGCACTTACGTATAACTGCAAAATTTATTGAAAACACAAAAGACATTACCGATCTCATAATTAGTTTAAGTTTCAGAAAACGACAGTCAAGTTCTAGAAACATCTCCGATATAAATCTACACTCAATATTCATACAAATAAACAAGCGAAACAGTAGACGAGACTCGTATCATTGTAAACCTACAGATCGCCAATAACGGTTCTTCCTACAGACTAAGGCTGTAACACACTTGAAACCCCCATCACCACACCACGCGCTTTCATTGGTCAAAACGACGAAATGTTGTTTCACTATATGAAATGTAACCAATGAGAAGTCGCGGAACACGGTGTGTTAGAAGTCTGTTCCCAGCTTAATGTGATTCGTAAATGTACTGAGCAGCGAGCTTGTTGCAATTTATCGGATACAGTTCTAATCTCCGGCAATAACTGAGATTCCTATTAGTAAAGTCCAATTAACCTATAGCTTGAACTGGAGATCAAACTGGGGACCAAAGAACCGATTGCGGACCAAAGCTTTAGTTAAGTCATTGAATTGACCTCTCGAATTAAATTGTTGTAGAAAATAAATTATTACAAGAATGCCGATGTCTCATAGTTCTATAACGGATTTTCGGTGTAGTTTTGTAAACAGAAATAGTCTTTTTGGCCGTTCTTCAACATTGGAGAAAATAAAACACTATTTCACTTCTCATGCTCTAAAGCCCTACGAAGCGGGATTAAAGTAACCGTTTATTCCCTAGGGAGGAAAAAGTAATTTAAAAATAGAACGATCTTTTACTCTGAAACATGGTCACAAAAGAGACCCATCAAAGGTTTTATTTAAATTTCGAATAGGCTTGCAAATAGAAAGCGGTTTATTGAAAAAAAAAACAAATGAACTCTTCAACGCGAGAAAAATTTATGGTTGTTTGTGTGCATCGTTGATTTTGAAAACTATGTGCAATGCCTCTGTTGCTAGGTGCTGCAGTAATGTAGGTTAATACTAATTATCTGTGGAGTATGGATCATCTTTTTTGCGAAAATGTTGAGAGTTTGTGTTGTGTTTTAAATTGTTAATCTGTGATTGACCTGATAGGAGAAAAAACTAACCGCTCAGTTCAGAATTTTTGTCGAGTGTAAATTTGTTCGGTTTTAAATGACTATTTTTCTCGCACTCGAAGTAAAAAGTACAGTTTGCACCTCGAGACTAAACGCCAATCTAATATACCCTAGCTTGCATTGCCTCCCTCGCAAGCTCGGGAGTCAAACCACCTCGGGTATAAATAATGGCTTCGTTTAGTTCCTCGTTATAAAATATACTATTGGGCCACCGTTTCTCATAAAGGTTAACAGGGACCTCCAATGCAGCTGACGGTTATATGATAAATTATAAAAGCCCACGTAAGTACACAAAATATAAAATGAAGCTGCATTTAACACAATCACTTGGACCGTTATCGTGCAGATCATACATTATGTCGCTGCCGCTCCTATCTTACATCTCCTTATCTAAAAAGTGTGAGGCTCGTCCGCCCCCTCTTGACTCCATCTCTTCACACCTAAGAATTCAATTAATCTCGACGCGCACCCGCTTCGCTGGCCACGAGATTCGTGACTAGTAATTACTTTTTGTTACAAAAAGAAAACAAATCCATTCTATACTCCCCCGCTTGTTTACGAAAATAAAAAGATACTCTAACCGAGTAACGGACCAACAGAACAATGAGCGATGACACGGAACTCTTCCTAAACAACTCCCCTGTAAAAGGGATATCTTGTTACTAAAATATTCTACTCCATTTATAATAATAACATACGAAACAAAGGCGATAACTAGCAAGGAGTAAATTACGAACAAGATTTACGTTTACCATTCATCATTCGAGAATTAATCTCCCTGTTTCTCGGCATCGCCTAGAGATATTTCAATATACCTCAAAAGAATCCCATTTATTCGTAGGTACCTGCCGACTTCGCCTCATATTTCTCCGGGAATAACAAAGGCTCCGGGATCAAGGCATGACCTGTGGGCGCGTTCAGCAACAAGTTGTAAAAAACTACGCGCACGAGAACGCAAGTTGCAAATGAAATCGAAATAACGTAACGTCCAGTCCGGCAAGGTCTCGCGGAATGAGATACGGCCTTTTGATTAACCATTGTCGGCCAGCCGACCCGTGGAGTCGCCCCACAACACTGCCAGAGACTTTATTTATGTCTCTATATTTATTGCATTCTTTCATTCGCAATAAAGAAGATACGTTTTTCTAAGCGCGTCTCCGCTCTCGAAGATCTGCCCGGTTGACTTCATTTGCATACATTATGTATATTTCAATTTTTTAATATCATCTTTTCTCGCAGTCATTATAAAGTAGATAAGGAAAATTGATTATTATTTTATTTGTGTCTTAATTACAATTCAAATGACATATTAATACCTAATTTTTATCGTCGCCGGTGAGATAATTCCGTAGCGATTATTCATAGCTTTGATGGTTAGATTTATATCGAGCCATAAGGTGTTTTGATTTGTTTTCAAGGAACTTTTTGTGTTACGTGCCCTTTATTACCTTATAATGACATTTTTAAGGTTGGAGGGTTGGCAATAAGTCACGCGCTGGCCCCGAAAAGAAGCGAACCTCCTTCTGTTAGTAATTACATGCAAGTCGGCGGACGCGTAGGGTTCACCCCTGTACCTACATCACGCGATGTGAAGCTTTCGCAGAACTGAAAGATGTTTTAAAACCAGTAGCGTCGACCATTGTTCGACGACGAACAAACTTTCTGAATCGAATCTCGAAATACTCATCGAACTTCGACCAGCCAGATGTTGGAGTTACAGCACTCCTTATTTAACTTTCAGATGAAACTTCGAGCAAGGTGCTCGATTTGTTTACTCGAGTATGCCGTATCTTACAAAATTATACTCTAGTTCGATCTTTATCGAAATACGTACACTACATCCCAGACATAAAATTTATATCACTCGATAAAGGTACTCTTTGTGTGGCGGAGTTTATATCCGAAAGTTGATATTAGCGTCAGTATAAAGTCTACTCTGAGGGTTTTAGAGGCGCATAATCCAGTCGTTACAAAAAGTCGACACTGCGATAAAACGTGCAATAAGAATGGGTTGGTTATAGGTAGTATAGTAGGTCTTCATGTGTGTAAGTAAGCGGGCAGCGGGCGAGCTAGGCTTGGAGCTTGGCGGGTTGGCAGGCCGGCGGGCGGCGGCGGCGACCGGCGACTTGTCCTCAACTCGGTAGCCGTGGCCGGTTCTCGCTGCTCGCCACTCTAGTACGGCACGGGCGGAGTCACGCAACGGACGCGCCGCCACAACCCGGCGCGCGCATACACACACGAACTTAAATAACATTTGTTCATAGTTCATACAAACTTTTTCAACCGGTGTGTTTATTGACTGTGTTTGACTGTTTCATACGGAGGATTGAGTGCACTTTGAGTGACTTGGGGACGTGTTACGGATTTGGCGGGAGTAGAGGGAAAGTGGCAGGACGGAGGCGCGAGCGCGCCCTCTTTTACATAATCGTTGATAACTGGAGCTTTCGTAATTGTTGCGTGATAACAGTAAGTACACTTTTGTCATACTTTAGTGTAAGAAAGGTTTTAGTGTATTAGCATCAAGTATCTTATGTTTTCCATTTATTGTTTATGTTTAGTCGCACGTCTTTCTTCGCCGTAAAGCTTATATTAAAAACAAAACAGTTAAATCTTTCCGTAAGTAGATATAAGGGCCCAAAGTTTTTCTGTTTGCATTGCGCATGTCAAGTTAATGTTGATACAAAGTTATCTCAAGTTGATAGACGTAATCCTCTTATCTGTGCATTAAGTACTGCTTTAACTTAAAAGTTAAAACTATGTCTCGTGTGTTGCTTTGGTAAATAAACACAGATATAAGTAAGCAAAGAGTTATTTGAATATTTTAGTGTCCAATTTGAATTTTTGTAGGGCGGCTTACATACCTTTGTTGTTTGAACTCGAAATGGTTTGAACTCAATCATGAAGTAAGTACCTAGTGTAGATACGACCTTTTTACATTTAGTTTGCGTAGTATTAGAATGGAATTTATTACCTTTATGCTGTTTTGAACTTTTTGTTTCCAAGTTAGGGTTTGGTTTTCAATAAAGGTTGAAATTAATTATTCCACATCAATTTTTAATTCCATAAATTGGCAGTTTTATGATTTATTGTAGCTTTATTTAGCCTCCGGGGAATAATGAAATTGATTTTCGGTATTTGCGTTTCCTCATATTTATTTGAAAGATTGTGTCATTTATCTAAGATCCGATTTGTCTATAACTCGTTCGATTACATATTTGACTCATAAGTTGAACGTATCTCACAATTTTGAATCATGCTGGGTACTGGGTTCGATTCTTGAGTTCAGGAAAAGTATTTCTGTTTTTTCACCATTTATGAGTTGGTCATGTAATTCAGGAATGCTATCATGGGTAGGCAATATGTTTATTTTGTTTATACGTATACATAGACGGTGTACATGGGCAAATATAGATGTTTGAGGTGTATAAGTAAACTCACAGCTGGAGTGAAGTAGGATAGAGGGCAAGAATCGTAAATCGTTTTATAGATAGATAGATAGATAGAATACTCTTTATTATATACACCATAAAAATTAAAATGCAACAGTTTTAGTTTTTTGTGTTGTGTTGGTTTTAGTTTTACAGTTTTTATAGGTAAATGTAAAGCAAATAGATCTTGCAGTTCTTAGTACACGGTCGAGAAAAAGTGCACGGTACGGGTTGGTCGTCTCCTACAGACAAGAAACTCAATGGTTCCTTTTTTAAAATGACTTATTTTTACAAAATTGTTATGTTACTGCGTTAACACTTAAGTATGGGAGGATAGCCTGAAAATAAGTCGTATAGTTCTCGATCTCGACTTTTTAAGTAGGTTTAATGGAATGAAAGAAATCCAACATTTCCTTATACCTATCTAAAAAGTAAACTAAGTAGAAAACAAGATTAACTAAAGCCAATAAGCCGACGGGGATGCTCGACGCAAGACCAATCACGTTTGATGGCCCGATCGTGGCCCTCTGTCGCAATTGAAACGCGCCATTATCGGCCACTTATCACCGCTGACGTGCCGACTAATCCTGAATACAGCCTACCTACAATGTCTACGGGTTACAAAATTCTGTAGTAAAGCTGGGGATACACATACCTATAGCTTGCACACTAGCATACCAGCTCCTTGCCCGTGCCAGCTACTGTCATGTGTATATGCTAACTGGCATGCCTGTAATGCCTGTGCATGGCATACAAGTGGCTAGCACAACATGTGATTTATTTGTATGGCCGTTGAGGGAAGGTCGCGGGGGGTTGCCTAAGTAACACGTGTATGCCAGTGCCGGTAATGCATGCCATTGTTACTGGCAAATGTAGCCGCAGTGTATCAGTTACTTGTGCAAGCCAGTAACTTTCATGCCATCTACTTTCCTGATTTACTGGCATGCGTATCCCCGCCTTTACTTAAAATACCAAATTACCTACTTCGTCTCGACTTTTGTTGGATCTGCGCTTGCGCATACTAAGTATATATTGAACTAGGTAGGTATTTAATACATTCATGCTGTCTTAGTTTAAATTATTATTCTTTTATTCAATTATATACAAACCTTTTACATTTTTAAATATTATTATAAAAATATATATAAAAACATTTAAAAATATAAATTTATTAATTTATTTTATTATTTTCCTGCATTAGTCTCAATTTATTTCGGTATGCCAGTATATCTATTTCTTCCATTTTTATCTATTGCTCGTTATCTCAGCAATTACCTCCTTTCTAGGCATTTCATCCTTCGCACAGTCCATTCATCGCTTTTTTTGTCCATTTTATTTGGCGCAATACAAACGATTTACGATTATAAATAATAGCAGCCTTGAGTCTAGATTTGTGTTCAGTTCATGTCAACAGCCTAACCTAACCTAACCCTTTCGCGAAAAACGGGCCGACTTGTTGCCTGTTATATTTTTACGATTCCATGTTTAAAGTCAGTCATCTATGTGATGCGCGTGGCGATCTCGTGATCAGATCACGAGATCGTGCGACACCCCGCTATCAATACTCTTTATCTTCGGCCATAGGACTAGTGATGGGACGAGCAACCTTTAAAATTAGTCGATAATTGACAGCTATTAGAAAACTAGACTAGATGTTGTTTTCTGGATTACTCTTTATTTACCAGTAGGGTACAATTAAAACGAAGCTAGAAGATTTTATGGCGTTTTTACGGAACAGTTTTCTTTCAAATTTGAATAAGTTACTTTTTATTGTAATACGGGATATAGGTAGGTACGTTAGAAACTTTTGTGTGCAAATGTTTACAATCTTAATCAATAACATGTTAAACCAGCTTATGTGTATGAACAAAAGCCTCAAAGTAAGAAAATAACCGGCTCAACTTGAGCAATAAAACTATTCGTTCAGAATTAGCCAATACCACACTTTTTGACCAACCAGGGCCACTGTCTTGCAGTAAACCGATAGGAATGAATGATAGAACGCAATATGTTAGCCCCCGGCCATCTCGCAGAGCAAATCACGAGATGCCTAGATCGTGGCCGACACCCGCACAATCTATACTTTTTATCTGTGTCCACTTCACTAGTGATGTGCTGACCAACTTAGTAAAAAAAATGTCGATAGTAAAAGTCAAAAAGCTGAATCAGACACTCAGAAAATTGAGTAAAAAAAGCTCAACTTAGTTTTCTTCGTCTTAATTGAACTAAAACAATGTCAACTTACATTTTCTTTGAAATTATTTCAGTCGAATGATGTGTCGGTGCTGGACATTGCCCTTTTTTAAGAACTGTCACAAAAGTCGGTTCAAATATCGATTTGACCAATGAATATTAAATCTCCGATCCCCCGACCCTTAACTTTGTTAAAGGTTTTTGAACATTTTTCACTGTAACTGTTGTGCTAAACTTGCTTATATTTATATAGAAAACCAACAGATAGAAGGTAACAGATATCTCTCCACCGATGTTGTAAACCCGGTCATAAGACGCCAAGATCGTGTCTGTATTTGACCCGAATCTATACCCTCTGTCTTCGTCTACTTGGCGGCTTGACAGCTGAGTAGTGGTTAATACCAAATGATACCGAATCAATCGTCACGTAACATAATACGATCGTTACTTAAATGGCGGTACTTACAGTGTTTGGCCGGTTTATATTGATATGTCTTACGTAGAACATTCAATTGATTTATTTTTGTACTTTGGCTCGGTTCTTGTCAGTCAACACATTTTAGTGTATGTTTTTAAATAAATAAAATTGAAAAGGTAGACATATACCTTTATTACGACCACATTCCGGGTTACGATTAAGTCCCATGCAATAAGGGACTAGCCTAATGCCATTATCTGGTCACAAATGCAACTGACAACAATCAAATAACTCTGCCTGACTTTGAAATAGAAACCAAGACCACATGCTGTAAGTTCCATTAAAAACCACAATAACCATAGTCGACTCCAAAAAACAAAACATTGGCATACACATTAGTCGTTAATAAAAAAAAGAAAACCAGGCAAATAGTCTATCCGATAAAATAAATCGATTGTTAACGACTACAGAATCGAGTCCAGTCCATCTCTAGTTATTGCGTCCTATCTCTAGTTATCGCCACAATAGCGTCCTCTCGTTAGGCCGCGACACTGACTGCAGTGCCTAATGGCGCGTCGTGCTGCCAATTCTTGGCTTAAGGCTCTTTCACGACTAGCAGGCGTTAGCACGCATTACTTTAAATGTGTTTTCTTTTATGGCAATACTAGAGTTAAGGGTGTTGTCATTTTGAGAATAGATGCACGCTTTATTGTTGAGTATCCGTCTTTATAGGTATGGGCTAACTTATGTTAACCACGGCAACATCCAGTAGAAGTAGCCACAGCGAGTGAATTCCAAGAGATTTAAATCCTAATTAAATACCTACGAAAAGTATGCAACTTTTTAGAATATAGTACCCATAACAATCTGCGCCTGACCACGCATAAACGCGCAACAAGAATTCGAATCGCGAATCCAATAAATGTTTAATACAGCCGGCAACTATGTAAACACAAAACCATGAAAATGTTTAGTGCCAATAAGTTCTATACTCTTCCCTTTATATCTGACTCATAAAATTTTATCAAGAGAGCTGAGAGTGCGCAGTTTTAGACGGATATGAGCAAAAAAGGCGTTTCTAATCAAGACATGCGTTTGCGCAACGCGTTGATGTCTTTTGTATGGAAGAGGAAACGGCGCCCGCGCAAGCGTGGTGATTTCCGACTTTTTGCAATTTTTATTATATTTCTAATTAGGAACTTCATAATTCACCGTAGTTTCCGTGTCGGTGTAGGATAAATAAATTAAATTCTCTACAAGCTTCTTGAATATTCGCAAGTAAATGTTTCAATCAACTTTCCAAATATTGATCATAATATGCGTGCCGCCTTATGTAAGTAATACATAAATACACCATATTTACTACAAATGGCATTTACTGACCAAACCACACTTTGTGTAGGTGCAAACTGTCATACTTTACCATAACCGTATACAACATGCATATTTGACACAAAATATGGATTTTATCTTTCAAGCTTACGTATCAGTCACTTTAATATTAAGCCCCACCATATAAGCTTTCCTAAATTTAGAGCTTACTGTGTCTCAATTTATTGTAAGGGGTGTTCAGCCTAAGTGCATACCACAGCCTACGCGGATTATCTAAACAAAGCAGATATCGTCCCATTACCAACGAGTTATAGGCCATTTAAATAGTCAATTAAATTGAGTATTGCTCAAGTGAGTTTTCTCCTTATTCTTAATTACTTAAGTTATAAATCAGACTAGCCAGTTATTATTAACAATAAGTCTATTATTATTTATAATTACTTGTTCAATTTTCTTGAGTTTAACTTAGTTATGTGTCGGTAAAGCTCTGAGCGGTTAGTTGAAGTGTTTTATTACCTGTTTATTTTATTTATCGGTTCCTATGTTAGAACTAGTAGGTATTGTAAGTTACTGTTAGTTGATTATGATGAAAAACGGCTATTTTATACAATAATGTACTTTTTAAATGTGGACATAACTGTGATATCTGTTAAACACCAATATTTCTTGAATCATCGTCATCTGCTTATCCTTTCTGCTTATCCCAACTATGTTGGGGTCGGCTTCCAGTCTAACCGGATGCAGCTGAATACCAATATTTTGCATGGTGCGACTGCCTATCTGACCTCCACAACCCAGTTAATACTGGGTAATACGATACCACCTGACTGGTGTCAGACTTTTTTGGGTCACTGACTACCTGTAACGACTGTCAAAGACGGACAAATGACAGCCAGGACCAACAGCTTAACGTGCTTTCCGAGGCACGGAGGAAACTCTGTATGTAAGGGTGGTCACCCATCCACAGTCCAACCTAGGCAAGCACGGCTTATCCTTAAGGTCTACCCGAGCGGCTGTTATTATTTAACCACGAGCTTCTAAATATTTATCTAATATTGTGTTTTAAATACTTCTTCTAAGCTACCTAAATTTAACAGAAAAACACTACTTATGCATATTCATCTTGGCTTGGTCTTTTCCCAGTTTTATTTGGGTCGGCTTCCACTTTTACTAGATGCAACTGAATACCAGTATTCTACGTGGAGTGAATGCTTACAAGACCTCCACTTACCCAGTTACTTCGAATATGTATACCCTCGCGTCAGACTAGTTGTTTACCGGGGTTGCGGGCCTGTTCGAAAGAGATACCGCGGCCCCGGAACGTAAAGGGCGAGGAAGGAACATGGATGGGTTTTAGTCAGTAAGAGTCTGACACTCCCTCCCGCTCCGCCCAGAGTGGGAGAAGTCATTTGATGATTTCCCATCCTAAAAAAAAAAAAAAAAAAAAAAAAAAAAAGACTAGTTGTTTATCATTATTATCTTGCCCTTACCCTTCTCTCGTCTTATTATTCCATATTTCTCTATTACTTCTCATCTCATCAAACATTCCCTTCTTGCCTTAACATCCTTTAAACAATTCATCCATCGTTTCTTTGATCTTATCTAAATTCATACTCAAACATATATGTATCGGGTTCCATCTATCTGGCAGAATCATGTTGCTCCGAAATTCATTTAGCATAACACACTTGGCATAATTTTCTTTAAACGAATATATTAAAGGCATATTTTTTTTTAAATATACTTATTGTTTGGGTGAATGTGTGTATGACCGAATTTCGAATGGCATACTTTTAGATGGCAGTTTTTTATTTGGCATAATTACCTTTGGCATTGTTCAAATTTCGCATAATTTCGTTTAGAATGTTTATTTAGAACAACGATTATTTGATATAATTTCACTTGGCATACTATGAAGATTGCAGAATTTCATTTGGAATAATTTTATTTGGCAGTATTGCCATTTTTTAATGCGACAAAATAGCATTTTAACCTTAATTTAAAATTAAAATATTATCTTAAAAAGTCAATATGTTGTGCTAGAAAAGTTAGTGACAGAAACGAATCGCTCCAAAACCGACTCCACGTAGTCTTGTCTGCCCTACCCCTAGAGTGTAATTTAAAATCGCGTAGGCGCGGAGGGGCGAGGCGGGCCGCGAGCTGAGGAGCAGGTGGTTTTAACACTCGCCGGCCAGCAAGCCGAAGCTGCGGTGGTGAGCGTTGAAACACATCTGCGACGAGAAGCTCGCGTGGGACCGCCGGGGCCCCGCAGCGCCGGAGCCGTGACAGAAACCATGCCTGCTGCATGTTGCATTCTCGTTTGCTGCATGCTTGCTGCATGCTTGCTGCATGCTTACTGCATGCTTACTGCATGCTTGCTGCATGCTTGCTGCATGCTTACTGCATGCTCATTGCATGCTCATTGCATGCATGGTATATGCGGGTTTGCATGTTTGCTGCATGCTTGCTGCAGGCTTGCTGCATGCTTGCTGTATGCTTACTGCATGCATGGTGTATGCAGGTTTGCATGTTTGCTGCATGCTTGCTGCATGCATGGTGTATGTTTGTCACTTTGCACTTTATTTTTTTCGTAAATGAATCCATCCATTTCTAACTTTATTCCACCTTTGTTTGATTTAAACACTTTTAGTGTCTTTCAGTATTTTCCATAATTAATATACTTTATATTTGTTTTGATCAACACAATAAAACATTATGATAACTAATAATACACTACCCCCCACTACAGCAAAAGTAAAAATTAATTGAAAAACGCCTGATCAGAAATATGCAGCAATAAACATTATCGTAGTATTTTTGCGGCGAAAAAAAATGTTCAATAAATTTTATAATTATTACGGTAAGAAATATAAAATTAAACTAACTATGAATTTTCTGTACCTATTGAAAATAGTCTTTCCATAATTATGCATAAGAAGTGTATGCGAAAAGATGATTCAAACTATAAACTTCCTGAGATGTGATAGTTCTGCCATTCAATGACTATTGATATGAAATTTATGCCAATAGATGATTCTAACCCTAAACTTTCTGCGATAGGATGGTTCAACGTTTAATGTTTATGCATATGAAATTTATGCAAAACGATGATACTGACCTCCAACTATCTGCGACAAGATGATTCGACTTTTAATTTATATGCATATGAAATTTATGCCTTTAGATGATTCTGACTTACAAAATTATGAGTTTGAATGTATGATAAATGCGTGTCTGCCAAACGATTTTCTGCGAAATGAAGTTTATGCTATCCGCTGTTATGCAAAGTAATAATATGGCATAAAAAGTTCTGCTATAAAGGGTGGACCCATATGTATCATCATCATCATCATTTCAGCCGAAAGACGTCCACTGCTGGACATAGGCCTCCCCCAAGTGCCTTATTGACCGGTCCCGTGCGACTCGCATCCAACGGATTCCAGCAACCTTCACCAGGTCATCGTCCACCTAGTGGGAGGAATACATACATCGTTCACATTGTATTCCTACATAAATCAATAAATTAGTTTCCAACTAAATTAAATAAAGTCTCTAACTGTATATCAACGATGAATCATCCGAAGGTCAATGCCAACACGTGCATGAAATCTTTATTATTCTAGCTGTCCGTCGGTCAATGCATCAGTGAGTCGTATTATCGATTCATTAAATCGATAATGACCACTGCATTCGATTATGGATTTTTCCTTTCCACGTTTCGTATTATAGTAGACCATATTGACTTCGGGGGGGCCTTAAAAGGCTTCTTTCATCATCATCATCATCATTTCAGCCGGAAGACGTCCCCTGCTGGACAAAGGCCTCCCTCAAGTGCCAACACATTGACCGGTCCCGTACGACTCGCATCCAATGGATTCCCGCAACCTTCACCAGGTTTAAAGGGTTCTTAATTAAAAACAAAATAGTAATAATATGAATCACGTTATAAATCACAAAATTTTCGGAAACGCAGTTAATTGTACAATTTTTTTTGTGACTAATTTACGGTTTTTTGCCTAAATAAATGATTAAAGTTTATGTTAATAAAATACTCCAATCATTCAAGTGACTACAAAAATCTAAATTGTTAATCAACTTCATTCACTTTGTCAAATGAGATTATGTAAATATCTCAATCAAATCAAGATTATTTTTCTCAATCAAATAGCGAAGTCAAGGTTTTACTTAATCAAATCACCATCTTAATAGCTAATCAAATAAATGACTTTAAATGAGTGCAGCTTAAATTGGGCCTTTATATCATTTTATCTATACTTATATATATGAGTCTGTCTGTGTAATAAACCCAATATAAACCCTCATTGGGGCCTCATAGGGACGACTTAAGAGCTCTACGTATGACGATGAAATTTGGCACACAGACTATTTGACGTGAGTTAAGACATCAGACATATTTAGAATACTTATTATACCGGTAGTGTTGAGGAGCTCGTGTGTAAATAATAACAGCCGCTCGGGTCGATCTTTATGTTAAGCCGTGCTTGCCTAGGTTGGTCTGTGGATGGGTCCACCCTTACATTCCGAGTTTCCTGCGTGCTTCGGAAAGCAGGTTAAGCCGTTGGTCCCGGCTGTCATTTGTTCATCGTTGGCAGTCGTTACAGTTGGTCAGTGGCCCAAAAAGTCTGACAACAGTCTTACCAAGTGGTACCGTATTACCCAGTATTAACTGGGTTGTGGAGGTCAGATAGGCAGTCGCTCCATGTAAAATACTGGTACCCAGCTGCATCCGGTTAGACTGGAAGCCGACCCCAACATGGTTGCGAAAAGGCTAGGCAGATGATGATCCCGGTAGTACAGTCCTATGTAATATTTTCTGCTTTCCACACGAACGGAGCCACTTTAATAAGTAGTTACCAGATAAGTATCTGATGTGTATCTAGACTACCATCAAGTAACTAGGCGCACTCATTATCAAGCACACGACCAATACCCTCATCCATAATCAGTTCCGTTTTTACGGTCAACCGCCGTCTGACCTCACAGCCCTTAGGTCAGTTTCCAACGTACATAAATGTACCTACAAAACATAGTATTAGAAACATAATAATATACAAGTTAATATAGGTAATCTCTAACGACCGACCTACCGACCGACCACTGGTTCAGGAAGTACGTGATTTTACGTAATAAAACACTTCTATATGGTCAGTTCGCCCTGTTTTTTTGGCGACCACAGAACTTAATCGGTCGATCTGATGTAGGTCGGGGGTATAAATTGTATTTGTGTTGTTTTTTTTATATTGGGGTGGCGTATCGCAACCCAATGGTTTGTTTGAACATGAGGGTTCTTGGCAACAGATTTTGTAAATGGATTTGTTGTCGCAGATTCAGACTGTTTCGATGGTCCAGTGGTAGCAAGTGCGACTGTTGCGAATGAGGTCCTAGGCAAACCCAGGACCGTATCCTCAACAGTCGGACTTCACACACGTAACGTGACGGGGATAGTATTATTTTTATCAGTCATCAGTCTGGATTTCTGCCCTCTTAATTGCAAACGCAGAACTTGCAAAATAGCGCTTTCGTTATTTTATGCATCTATACAATAAGTCGATGTTAGATAACTTTAGATTATTGTACTTAAAAATAGCAAGCAAAAATCAAGCTGCCCATTATGGTTAGTCCTCCTTTTTGTTTTTTTTTTCGGATGGGAAATCATCAAATACCCTCTCCCTCTTAAGTGAAAATCTCAAAACTTCCGATTACTCCAAGTACGTACATTACCGGGGCAGATTCGCGCCGGGTTGATGGCAATAGGCTCGTCCCTATTATATGGAACTTAAACATAACTGGCGGAATGAGGGTGTACTATAAGATACACCTCTACCTCACCCTTTGGGTATTGCAAGCGTGATGTTATGTTGATTCAGACATCTGGTATCTGGTATCTACCGCGTAACACAAATGCTTGACGTAGGTCTGAGAGGTCAGAGCACTCACAGCCGACATTTTTATCAGTAATTTCTTCTTTGTGTGAGTCATAAAAATCATACCCTCGTCAGTGAGTTCTAAAGGTCATACCTGAAGCAGATTTTTAGTTCAGATTCGAGGTAGGTTACATAACGTATTACCACGTAATTTTATAAATCATTTTGCCTTATATAGTTTTTTGGCGACCAAACAATTCTAATCGTTCACTCAGATGTAGGTCGAAGGTAAACTATGTTTTCCATTATTCATATCCAATTGTTCTTAGTTCTGACGGAAAATCGTTAGCGGTGACTCATTAAAGAAATTCGACCGGTCTCGAGATCCTGGTTCTCGATAACGTTGTTTGCAGTACCTATATCGATTGCAAAGGAATTCCGATTTGAATTATATTTTGTATATCGATATAAATCGGTCTTTATCGTTCGGTATTTGGCGGCGCCTTTGTGAAGTCTGTTACGCATCATATTGATGTCAACTTAATAATTATGTTCGGTAGTTAGGACCTTAAATTGGAGTACTGTTGTGGTTTTGAAGGCGTTGCTGTTAAATGGTATTCGGCTGAAACGTTATGAACGTATCTAAAGGGTGTAAAACACCTCTTCACGAAGCCGAAAGGCACTTGTTTTCCCCATCATTGCGATATTTTTTGTGTTCTGCACCATACCTGGGAACCTCCTAGTTACGGAGATATGGGGGGGTCAAAGTTACAACTTTTTGACAAGTTTTTTTTTTAATCCAAGTTTTTTTGTATGATTTTAAAAAATTTTAACGCCTCCATGACCCCCATACTAATCAATATATCCATCAGAACATTGTTTTATGTGCGTTACATTGAGATCTACCACAAGACATGATTTATAACCTAAAAAAAAAGTTGTTTCGCAGCAATATTTTTTGCTTAAAGTTACTTAGTTTGATGTACAGAACGCTTGGTTAACGGCTTTGTGATCAGTTGGTTTACACCCTGTATATACAAAACACTTTTTTTTTCAGAAATGAATAATTATTTAAAAAAAAATTGTAGTCTAAAGAGATTTATTATTTCGAGGACTGATTTGATTGGACAACATTACATAAGTTCAAAGAACTCGGACTTTTAACAGACAAAACATGACCTAAAACATTTATATGGACATCGCGTCACCTACTTTACTTTTACAATTCATTACTACTACACAAACAAATATGTAATAAAAAAGTAACAATAATCAATAAAACATGAAGCTTTTATTCGATTCAAAATTCTATAAAAGGCTTCCAATGTTTTGTCAATTTAGTCACGTCCACGTGTATTAACAAAAAACTGCGTCCTTGAGTTACAGAAGTTTTCAAACAAACACTGTATAATGTACCACACACATGCAAGTATGTATATAAATATATTCATTCAACCATTGACCTCTGGACGATCGATAACAAAGAATCCGTCGTTTGAATTGACCGCTGTACCTATGTAGAACGAAACCTTTTAATTATTTATGGAAATTACTTGCAATTGAGGACATCGCCATCGTTTCCAGTACCTAAGTATATTGGAAAACTTTTAACTGCACAAAAAACAGTTCTTTTTTCAAAACACCTTCGATGTGTTTGGAAGATTATTAAGTCTTATTAAAATCTGTATCGCCTACAATAATTTAACTTTAAAGCGCGTTGAGCACTTTTTGAGTGAACAAAAATCATGGAACTCGCGTGACCGTCACCTAACGCTTCGTAGCACTCGTAGCCGATACGCTACGGTTACGCATGCCCCGAATGTTTTTTTGGCCCAAACTTTCAAGTAGCTCACAGACAAAATTTTTGGGACCGGGCCCACGTCATCGTAGGTTTTAAACTTAATATGACCCACTTCCTATTAAAGAGGCTGAGAATAAGCATTGGGTGCAAGAGATGTTATAGATAGATAATATTAAAGACTGAAAAAAAAATACCGCAAAAATAAAGACTTTTCCAAAAAAATATTAATTTGTAAACCGTTTACCATCATGTACAATTTTATTGTTTACTAGCTGACCCACGCAACTTCGTCTGCGTCACATAAGAGGGAAAAAGCTACCTACTACTACCTACCTACCGACTACTACATTTTTTTTACATAAGAACCTTCTCCTGACAATAACAAACACAACAAAAAAAGAATCAGCCAAATCGGTCAAGCCGTTTTCATGCTATGTCTTGGCAACGGAAAACGGGTTTCATTTTCATATATATAGATTTCATAACACGAACGCAATTGAAAAAAGTAGTAATTTGTAATATATCACCACTAATGACAATATTAGCTCGAACAACCCTAGCACTGTCAAACAAAAAAGCTTAACCCCCAAACACGCGTAATATTTAATTTAGTAAACATTCAAGGTTGTGTTACAAGTGTTACGCTTACGATTTGAACGTTATTGGTCGCGTCTGATAGCATCGAAATGAATTTGTAACCTTCGGGGCGAGTGAGGGTTATCACGCGATGGTGACGGGTTTACTCTTAGCCCTTTGTCACCATTTAACTTACGTATATCGTGTATACGACGGGTAATAAACGCAATTCCTGAAACTGATTTGTTCAATATCTTCTACTGAATAAATGAATCAAAACATTCTTAAAAAACTGACTTCCCAAAACACGTTGATTGGTTTAGTTGGTGACCTTTGTTAAATTGCTTGTTTTTTTGCCCCCGACTTCTGAAGCTAAAGTTATTTTTCACTTTTTTGTGTTTTTAGAAGTCGGTTTTATAATTTTGCAAAAATGTTTTTATTTTTCAGTTTTTAGTTTTTCACGTGCGCTTCCCCCTTACAGCGTACTGGCGTGATGTTATGTCATCAACTGGTGTAAACAATAGACAGACATGAGATTTCAGCAATCCTAGTCCATTTGCTATTATTTATTGTGGAGTTCCGTTACCTATCTCCGAAGTTCTTCATCAAATCTTCACCAAATTGAAGGGGGACCACTCCGAGAAAGTACTCTTCCGAAAACTATCCAAATCGATTCATGTCTGCCTATTCAGTTTTAAGAGTTCTCTCTATTTCTCCAAGATCCCATCACCAGATCCTGACTTGATGATAATGGGACTACCTGTGAAGTATACCCTTTCAAACAAAATAAAAATAATCCAAATCGGTCAAGCCATCTTCACCTCCTCCTTTTTGAAGTCAGTTAAAAAACGACTTCGAAGAGCACTCTCTACGAACTTGTTTTTTTTAAACAAATACGCAAGCTTTAAGAATTAGGTATGAATCAATATTATCTTCTCAACATTCATTACTTTTCATGAAACAAAAATTCTGTGATAACACAAAAAAATTACAAAACTAAACGTTGACTATAGTTGATGAGCTAGATGTCTGAATCTATACAAGATTTCTGTTGTCGACTTTATCTTTTTGCTTAGATGCAAGGATGCAACCATAACATTGGTAGCACATGAGCAATGAAATGCCGATGTAATTGAGAAAAGCTGGATGAAAAATTATTTTAATACGCAAAACTATTGAGTTTTTTTTAGTCTATTGAGTTCTTGACGACCCAAATGGCGCAATGGTAGTGAGGTTGCCTTACGTTCTTAGGGTCCCGGGTTCGAATCCCGGTAGGAGCAAATGTTTGTGTGATGAGCATGGACATTTGTTTCCGAGTCATGGATGTTTACATGTATAATAAGTATGTATTTACGAACAAAAAAGTATCTATGTAGTATATCAACTATCTGGTGTCCACCATACAAGCCTCGTTGCTTAGTGGGGCACTAAATGGCGCTGTGTGTAATGTCGAGAGATATTTATATTTATTTATTTCTTCACTGTGACAATCGCGTAACTTATACCTAAGTGTTTTGTTTATTCTTTTAGCAAAAACATTGTAAACATGTTATGTTTCGTTTTATTAAACAAACAGTTTCTGCTAAGAACGGAAGTCTGGAGCAAGTATATTGTACCTATGTTTGCTAAGTTCCATGGCCATGGAAAGTTCTGTCTCGGTTCGTATCTTAACCCCAAGTATGTAAAGTTTCAAGGTTTTAGGTGAAACTTTAATTTTCTCATTCTTGCGTCAAAAAATACTGTACGTTTTAGCAATTTGTACTTACAATTAATTTACGAATATGAAACCTGTAATTTACAAATATGCCAGCCAACCTATAATGTTATATTCAAGTACCTACTTTAAACATTATTTGTTTTATATTTATTTTCGTTGAAATCGTTTAAAAGTGTGTTTACTTTCACACCAATAGTTAATAGCGGCCTTGAGTAACTTTTGTTTTCGACGGTAAAAGCAATTACTTCCCGGAAGGTATAGTCATTACTCATACAAGTTTCATAATGAACTACCAACAATCATTTTTAACACGTTCACTGTCCAATGACTCCAAATGGAGTCACATTTGCACCAAACTCACCATGTCCATGACTCCAGTTGGAGTCATAATCCAAAGTCAAGTCAAGTTTTTTATTTGACTGGACGTATGAATAGGGGAAAAAGATTTTCATGGACGTATGGTTGAATAACATTGTCAAGTTAGGGCGAGTTTGTAGAAGGACGTACGAATATTTTTTATAACTTTGTACTGGGACAGTGAACGTGTTAATCAGACAGGTCAAAACATTATATGCAGTCTTAAAATTTCTAACCATTTTATATAACGGTATAAAAGCGTAAACCATGTAGAATGCAGATTTCATCAAACACCGTGTAGAATTGGAATACAACTTTCATCAACGAGAAATATTGATACACCGTGTTAATCATTAAATCACCGAAAAATTCTACAGTTTTTAACTAACTGCGGCCATAGCCAAAATCAAGGGTTACCAAAATCGTATGAGCATAATTTAAAATGAGAAATAATAGGCAATTAACAACAAAAAAACGATGGATGTGTTGTGTAAAGGATGATGTGGCTAAAAAGGACGTGATTGCAGAGAGAAAAAGTAAACTTAAATTAAAAATAAAAATAAAACTTCGAAACAATGTACTAAAAGTTTAAAAGAAAATAATTCGTTAATTCGCCATTTTGTGGTGGCGGCCATCTTGGACTGATTTTATCAAACATGGCTTAGAACACTCCCGACTAATACACCTTTCAAACAACAAAATCGAAATCATGACCATTCGGACGCTACGATGCCACCAGACAGACAGACACACACACAGACACGTCAAACTTATAACTCCCCGTCGTTTTTGCGTCGGGGGTTAAAACATGGAAGAAGAAGGAATACAGCGCGGACATAAAATGAGATAGGGCATGCCCTATGCGCGAGAGAGTCATAAGAGGTCTAAGAAAGCACCGATATATTGTCACCGTTTATGGGCTCCAAAGTATGTTTACAAATAAGATGTTTCTAGTGATAATAATTCACTAAATATTCAATACTTCTCCCCGCGGCTTCGCTCAAATAAATTATTATGCATTTATAATAGTAGTAAGAAGACAACCCATCCTCTATAGTTAACATATTATCATATTCTTAATGGAAGTTGCTTCTGATCAGTCATCCTTATCCATTATGACAATAATTTCAACAATCAACGATTTGGCAGCTACCGATTGTCAGCTACTGATAACTACGTTATCCCAATTCAGATATTATCTCGTGAGAATTGACATACCATGTCAATAGTTTAGTATCAGATAACTTATAATTTAATATTGTAGGTTCGTTAATAAATAACATTTACTTAGATGAAATATCATTCAAGTACATTTTGTCAATACCAAACAGGTTCCAAGACCAACGTGTAATTGTCTAATATTATGATATACTAGCTTATACATGGGCTTCGCCTGGGCGGTAATTGTCCCACGGGATCATGCAATCGGGATAAAATATCCCAAATGCTAGTCCAGACTATTATCTGTCGCTGTGCAAGATTGCACACTTATCCATTTAGCCGTTCTGGCGTGGTTGAGTAACAAACATACAAACATCCAAACTTTCGCATTTATAATAGTAGCAAGAAGTAAGATTTGTAGGGTAGGCCTAGATACCTATTTGACAACTCAGCCATATTCTCTGACTCTGGTCTATCAATAGTGAAGAAAGTAGAAGACCATCAACAGAAACACAAAACGTTGGCACATTCTGTCATTTATTTCCACAATTCTCACCATCTCAAGTTTCATCAACATTGAACTCACCTTCAACTGTTTTCCGTGACTTTGAATTCCAATGGGCAGTTCTCGGAACTGACGTCATAACTCCACAAATTATAAATTTCGAAGAACGAAAGTATGGTGTTAATAAATAACGTAGATAACCCGACTTTCTGACTAACTGACAGGCTTTTGGACAGCTCCAAATTCCTATAATTGATGGCCTAATTCTTCTGCTTCGTCCTCGTATCGCTGGTACGAAAATTTTTATATTTTGTTATGCCAGAACTTTTTCTCTTTCACCGCGAAGGTTTAGTTGAAACGAAGTATGTAATAATCTATTTTTTTATCTTATTTATTTTTTTATTTCAATTAGAGCGTCCTTACCTCCCTCATAATAATTTCATTATTAACCTCAAGATAGAGGTCGGCAAATGTCACTATTGCGTGGGACGCCTCATAGCCCCTTGGTAGTCTAAGCACTTAACTCTTTGTGGAAATGCCCTATAGCCCGTCATTAAAGGCTGAATCATAGGCAGTTCCATTATACATGAACATTTTGACGTCATAACTTATGAATAATGAAATGACCTTTATATTATTCCGTTTCGCAGTGACGTCACGGATTTATTACCATTTTATCGTCGTTTGAATAGTAAGAATCCTTTTTGGGTGATTAAATCATAACGGTATTGGAAATATGATAGTCATGCGTTTAAATGGTATTAATATTCATAAATAATTTTAGGTCAGACAATTGTTATTTTATTATACAATGATTGTCTTGTCTGGATATTTGCAATCAGGTCAGACTGATTTTCCAATAGTAAAGCTAGTGCCCTGCACTACCTGAGCTGTCTTACCCGGAGTATTCCCATCTGTCGCCTTATGGGGACAAATGTAGTCATAACCATAAAGTCCATTTTAAGAATTTTTTTACATGTTTTATAATATGATTCTGCTAAAGCGGCCATTTTAGGCCCGCTGATAAAAGCATTCATTTTCACCAGACTTATCAGAAATATGAATTCTGACTAAGTTAAGGCCCTCCGTTCCACCTATAAAGTCTTGAACCAATAGGTATTTTTTATAATTATTTAATTACTGTATGTCTTTGCACACACTATTATAAAATACGTAGCTTTTTCTGCATACCTACCTCTAAAAGGGCTTCGTTATAAACTGGATATTGATCTGAATAAGGTATCATGATCTCAGATACTAATAACCAGGACAAAGTTATTAAAGTTCTTCACTAAGACCTTGCAGAATGATTTCTGACTGATGTCATTCGTCATGGGAATAATAATATCAGAGGTCGTTGATGCATAAAGTACTTCGACCGACATCGATACTGATGCACCGACTCTCACTAACAAAGCTAACTTTTCTGCTGAGGTTCTTACTGGGGTGCGGCTACAGTATTTGCAATTTCCACAATAACCCCACCCGAAACACAAAATACAAAATGGCTGTTGTTTTTTTTTTAATATTAAATGAGCTTAGTCTTGGCTTCAATATAGTCCTGAGGACAGAGATGAGGTTGACATAGGAGCGAGCTTACCAAAAAAACAAGCCTATCAACCTGAATCACGACTTAAATAGATTGGGGTCATAATTATGAACTTAGGAACTCCGATATACAGGCAGGGAATTCCACTCCACTCTGTGGTTCTATAAATAGACAAATTGATGTACAACATGTACCTACAACTACCACTCGAAATCTATCAAAAATGTCTAGAGAAGACTAAACCACACATGCGCCTAATTAATGCTAGACACACCGTCTCCCTCACGACACAATGATGTGACAGATAAATCGCAGAATTCCAGACACAATGGGTCGCCGAGCTAAAAAAATGTATCACTCCAACCATCGGCATTTGGTTGGCCTTTTAAAATTCTACGCGCGTCTTCTGACCATGGCATTTTTGTGAGGACCCGAGACGTAAAATGTGCGGATTTCCATGTTTTGGGGCCGACAACCTCCCACCGTGTACTTGGTAACTACGAAAAAACATTCTAAAATGTTTTAAGATCAAATGGTCAAAAAGTTTTTCCGCCGTTTATTTTGGCTAATTGATGTTAGACGCATGAATTTTTTCTACAACTAAAACCGAACAACTAAGACGACTACAAGAAACTGTTGTGAAAATGAATTCCCTAAAGTTGTTAAATAGGGATTATTCTGATCCGCACCACCTGTCACCACTGGTGGCTGTTGCAACTATTTATCTACACCTGTTTTTTTTTGTAACCAGTTAAAAGTTAGCTTGACATTTTGTAATTGATATTTATGCCATAGAGCTCACGTCTTGTAAAGATTTCCTTTCAATCATTTTCAAGTCCCAGCCTTTCATGAACCCATTAAAATAAAACGATAACTTATAAGAATGTCGGTGCATATTTGGGTCTAATCCAACGACCACACTACGTACTAATGCATTGCACATGCAAATATGAACCCAATTACTTGAATACTTAAGCATTAGTTTTGCATAAAAAGTAAACAGTTGCTAAACGGTAACCAGCTTGCGTGTGCCCAATGTTAGGAACAGCCTAATGACAAAACTTTAATGAACTATTAAACTATCTCCTGCATTAAAATTTTAGAATAAAACAGGTTTTAATTATTGCCTCTGACTGGACACGTTCATTATTTACGTTGATAATTTAGACTGGACTGGTGGTAATTAAGATCAAGCTTAAGAGCTTTATCAAACCAATTCTTATTGACCCAACATATCGATGGTACAGAGTAGGTTTTAAATTTTCTAGCCAAAATGTTACTTAAACATGGTGCATACTGAAACCAAATGCTGAGTGTGGTGTTCACTCCGACGCTAGTTAGGGTTTGGAGTAAAGCCACCAGCAAGCAGCAGCAGCAGCAACCAGGCAGCAGCAGCGATCAGGGTGGTGTCTTTGTTCAGGGTTGTACAATAAAACACAGTTTCCAATATTACTGGGTTAGGCGTGCTGTCGCTAGGACTGCTTGTACTAGACCGAGCGCGGCGCATCGCCCCGCACTCCCTCCAACGCGCATCCCCCACCACAGCACGCATAACTCATTTATTAAACGTCACACTGAGTAATGTAGATGGCTGTAAGAGTAGAAGAAGAACAAAGAAACCATAGATGGACTGTGTGAAGAATGGTATGGCCAGAAATAACATGACTGCTGAGTTGACGAGTAATAGAGAAGTATGAGATAAGAAGACTTGTTGTACCGACCCCAAATAAATTGGAATAAGGGCAGGAGAAATAGGATACAAAAAACAAGACTATTTTATCTGGCATAGGCATAATAACCCATTATCCATATTTTGCCGACTTTGACTACAACACGGTTCATCATCTGGCTAGCCTTTTCCCAACTATGCTGGTATCAGCTTCCAGTCTAACCGGATGCAGCTGATAACCAGTATTTTACATGGAGCGACTGCCTATCTGACCTCCACAACCAAGATAATACAGTGTAATACGATTCCACTTGGTAAGACTGGTCGTCAGACTTTTCGGACTACTAACTACCGGTAACGACTTTCAAAGATGGACAAATGACAGCCGGGACCAACAGCTTAAAGTGTTAAACCAGGCGCGGAGGAAACACGGCATGTAAGGGTGGTCACCCATCCACAGACAGACCAACCTAGGCAAGCACGGCTTAACCTAAAGATTGGCTCGAGCGGCTGATATTATTTACCCACGAGTTCCTTTGACTAGAAGACGGTTGTGTTATATAAACTGAATTGTTTACTTTAGATAGCGCAAATCATCATAATTTTCACAGACCGGCATTCCGTCCATTTTGCAGACTGGCTTGACCCGTCTGCACCTAGTTTCAAACTTCAATAAAAAGCATTACCATACCAGTATAGTCTGTTTAAGTTTTATTGCGGAACTAATGCTACTGGTTTTCCTATAATAAAATAATACACCTTTAGAATCTTGTAGTGTTTAATCTTGATTCATTTTAATTACTGATTAAGTTTGCCTAAGACAGTAAAGGAAACGGTCGATGATAGACTGTACTGTAACTATGCAATGTCTACTTTATTACGGTAAATATCTTCGATAGTTTCCAATTGAAGCCACTTCCACTTAAAAAGTATCAACTTTACCAGTGTGTCAATTGAGTTGATTTCAGAATGACCGGTACATTTGAAAAGGACATGAAGATGCCTGATGTAAACTGAACTTTATGTGTGAGCCATAAACCAGTTAATCCAAAAACACAGACTTGTTTCCTCTTTTGGAAAATAAATCGAAAATACAGGATAGTTAAACTCGTGGGTAGTATTTTGCACATTATTTCGATTACAAAGCCATCTAAGTTGGTTATTTACTTTGACAATCGAGTGTCTGAGTTGTTCTATCTTCAGTAGACCTGATTGCGTTTAGTTTCGATGTTAGGTAGCCTGGTTAAACACTGATGAATCTTTTTATGGGTGCGTGGGTTCATAGAGAAACAAGTCAGATTTCCATTCAATCAACTGACTACTTCGAATCTGATTGTCCTCATTTAGAAGGTAAGTTCTTTAACAGGCAATTTTAAACTCTATTTAAGAGTTAAAATTCAGTTACATAGCTAATGTGAAATGTGCACATTTCACATTAGCTATGTCTTCTGATGTATTGTACCTACTGAAGAGATATCAAAGAGCTACAAATCCTTTTAAAATGTTAGTACATTTTAATAGCAGATACGTAATTGCACCTAGATTCCATCTTTTTTTTCCATTTTGGCCAAGTAATGCTTGGCATACAATGAGCATCAATCATTGCTTTAGTTAGAGTACCGTATATTGCATTCAATAGCTATCTAGCTCTTAGGATACTGTTATGATTTGTCCAGATTGATAAGTTCCCATTAGAAGACCGTCAAGGAGTCTGGCTAGCATTCACAGAAATAACAGTATACGAGCTTATACATTTTTACAATGTGCAATATAATTCAAGATGACATTATCTGAGTTAGCGTTAGAGTGCGCCGGCGCCGCCACGCCGTATAAATTAATTTATAACGTCTAGTCATTAGACAGATTGACGGAGTAGTACCACTTCTTAGACGTACTACAATTAATTCCTTACTCAGTCAGACCGAAAAAAAAACATTTCTTATAGCATGTTGATATTTCATTAAAAAGTGGTGTGTCACGATTTTGCCCGGGCCTGGAAAACGATCAGTAAGATCAACGATGGAACGATGGACATTTTCCAAGAAGATGATTCTCTTGACTCTTGATTTGATACAGACTGATATACGTCAGGCATACCTTCAAAAAAAATTGAAGCTTTAGTTGTACGATATACTTCTTGTTGCTGTATGTTCGCCAGAGATGTTTTCCACAAAAACAACGTGTTTTAAGATCTAGCTGGACTTACCCCTCTGAAAAAGAGCGACTTGACGTTATATAAAACTAGTTAATTCACTGATCCTTCCATCGCACCATGCAAAATTAAGCTGCACCCGGTTAGCCTGGTGGCCGACCCCAACATAGTTGGAAAAAAGCTGAGCTGATGTTGATGTCCCTGAAGACATAGTCATGTTCTCACGTTTTGAAAAAGTGAACCTTCTGCATCACCTCACTGGTGGTACAACCAGGTCGATAGGCTCGTTCAGTTCAATTAGCCACCGTCAGTTAGGCGTATGTGGCAAATGCACCGCTAGCTGCCAACTGCGATTAATTTACGGGCGTTGTCGCTGATTACAGTCTAGTCATGCAGTCCTGGTGATTCTGATGCATTAGGAATTATTGTGGTGGCGAGGAAAGTTCGTCATTATGTCTGGTTGGAGCCAACTTTCGCGATTTCTTTTGTTGGTGATTGCATTTGTTAGGTTTTGTTATTCTGAATAGAAGGTAATTGTACAGTTAGCGAATCAAGTAACCACAAACTGTCAAATTCTCTCATTCGATTCTGAACTTAACGTCAACACTTTATGGTTTAAAATCATTTGGAGAAATTTGACAGTTTGTGGTAACAACGATTTTCTGGTACGTGGTATAAACTTAAACTGTCATCAATTTTTTATAGTATATTCAAATTCAATTCAGTTCAAGTATTTACCAATATCGTCTGTTTGTCATCACTTAAGCACCAAAAGTTTCGCGTATCTCTGATCAAAGCCCGTCTCTTCTGGCAGAAATGTCACCTTCCATAAAGCAAATAGGTATGGCGTTGTTTCCTGTTCCAGATTTAGTGTGAACAATTTCTTATATGTCATCGTCTTCTACAATACCACCGTTATATACATAAATTATGTAGATTTGGATAAAAACATTACTAAGTCAGTTTTTTTTCGAGATAATCATAAAATAAATGATAAATCCTTTCACACAATAAAACTTCCATTCTTAGTTCTTTCTTTTGCTTCTTTTATAAATTGCAATTCATGTGGTTACTGACTCCAGGTCTATTACGATGGCCGCGCACCGATAACTCATTCTCATGTCCTTATACGGTAAGCAGGATTGCAGCCAGGGAACCACTTAGAAAATGCGGATACTATAGGTAAGCTTCATAATATTTTCGTGTTGAACAAAAAATGTTCGAGATATTACATTTTGTTGTGTAATCTGTCTGGCGCCGCGAAGTGACATGACAAACGGATCCCAGGCTAGGGAGAAAGATAAAGAATTCCCATTTGTATTCTATAGTAATATTATAAAGTTGAAGAGTTTGTTTGTTTGAACGCGTTTATCTCAGGAACTACCGGTTCGAATTGAAAAATCTGTTTGTGTTGGATAGTCCATTTATCGCGGAAGACTTTAAGCTATATAACATCACGCTATAACCAATAGGAGTGGAGCATAAATGCAAAATGTTGTAAAAACGGGGAAAATTGAATTCTCTTTGTGAGCTTTTTCTCTCTTATGTGACGCAGACGATATTGCCTGGGTCAGCTAGTATTAATTTATATGTATGTCTACTCTATAACTTCAAACAAATATGTACCCATTTTTTATGTATCTAGTTCTTAGTCCCAGATAGGATTAAGTCCTTTGACATTATTATTGATTTCAATTGAATTAATATTATCTGCAATAATTACTTGAAAAGTTATCCATCATCTCATTTATCTTTAATCTGTAGAATAGTGATGAAGAAGATATTTTTCTACAAGGCTCAGTCCAAGAATGTGGCGCCTGGTAAAATAAGGCTCACAATTTAGTTGCTAAGATTAAAAGCCACACTTATAAACTAGGATTTTGATATGGAAATAAGAAAACAAAAGAGTGATAAGGGTAAACATAAACTTAAAACATTAAGGTGTTTGTAATAATTCCTGTTTTTTTGACTAGTCTTGTGTTTATTTTTTTTAACATAGGTGAATTTAGTGAACACAGCAAAAGGTTTTATTAACTGTCCTCTGATCATTTAAATTTTGGATATATTAAAAGTTCGAGTGAATAGGTTTCTTCTAGGTGCTTCATATCAAGCGACTTGCAGCCAAACACAAGATTCAAGATTCTTTATTTGCATGAAATATGGTATGTTACAATATGGTCTTATAAATTAAAAGATTTCACATATTTCGCTGAATTCATCAGCATGCAAACTTAAAAAATAAAATATCCAACACATTTTACTCGTAATGTACGCAGTTCTAAATTTAACAAAATATCTTATTATAATATAATTATATACAAGCATATTTAGTACATTTAGTATATATACAAGCTTATTTAGTACAAAAAAAACTACATACATTAATGTATAAGAAGTCTTAATCATTGTAATAAATCTGCAAATGCTGCTGTGTGCAAAAATTTGAAAATATAAATCACCAGTAGTAAATACTGTCAATCTGACTGATAGTAATAGTTCTTTTGAAATCGTTTAACTCACTTCGTACAAAGTTGTCTTTCTGTGCCTTTCTGTAACTTGCCTCAGGGAAGTCTCCACTAGTGTATTTGAATTAAAGATGCGTGTTACGTTCTAAACGAGTACTGTATCATTATGTGAATGATGTATGGTTTGTATGGCTTGTGTGGCTTGTGTGGGCGCTGTGTGCTGTGTAAGTGTCTAACAGTAGACTGTTATTAGGTATGATACTGATTTCGTTATTAGAAGTTATTATAGCGAATGTGATGGTCATTCACACGTGGCGCTTTCATGGTATGATTTGTAAAATTATGTGTTTTGATGAAATTGTTTGTGAATTAAAGTAAGGTAGAAAATGTATTGAAGCCTCGAAGCTTAATGACTGGTAATAAAAATAAAAATTGTAAGATTTTCAAATAAACAGTAGCCTTATTTAATTATACAATTATGAACATACCGCTGTATAAGTATATGTTAATGAGAGATCGGATATAGAAAACCATACAGACAGTAAAGTGGAAGGTTATGAAATTTTCCCAGCAGTGGAACAATACATTTAGCTGAAAAAAAAATGCCTTAATATCTAAATATCAATTATTTGGTCACTTCGGTCTGCAAAGTTCCTCCTGTAAGTTTTTAAATCAAATCATACTGTTATGAGATCACCCTCAGCATCTGAAACACAATGTTTCATAACTTTATAATAAGCTATTCCTGTTACTAAGCCAACAATTTTGTAACCCACACCAGCACAACACATCCTCACACCACACCCAATATCAACAAACCACCACAACAATGCGATCAATAAACTTCACTGACGAATCGCACGTGCAAACATGCATGCATGCAAGCACGACACATGCCTCCACATATCCATGCATTCACACATGGCAATGTCATTTGCAACACAGCTTTTGTTGCATAACAGTTCTGAATTTGGAGCTAGGATTTTATACAAATGTTTGTTGACCGAATTGGCGGTTTCAGATTACGCCCTTTTGCTGATGTTGAGGTAATGTTACAAGAACTGTGTGTTGGGGGTCTAAAAATGTTTTGATTGAGTTTATGGATGTGATCCAAATCTTATTTTGGCGCAGCCTTGAGGCACACAGCACATAGCTACTATGTTTTACTTATCGTTTTGTATCTTTTTTTTATATTACTGTGTGTGTGCTTTATTAACCGACGTCAAATAAATATTTTTCTTTCTGTCTGTTTTTGCACTTGGGGAAATTCTCATGAATAGAAACATTGGCAAAGCTTCCTCTATTTGTTTCCTACTGTCTAAGATAGAACCCAAACAAATGCACCACAGATTTTTCGGATTCATGTGCATATTGTATAATTATCACTTGCTTCAGTGAAGGAAAACATCGTGAGGAAACCAGTATACCTGATAGATAATTTGGTAGACGACAGTTGACAGTTAGAGTACCAGAAATATTTGACCCGTATTTTTTCTTTTGTTACATAAATCAAAATTGAGTAAGATACGACGCTTTTAAAATTCTCGATACGTCATGCTTTGGTATAATTTTAGCAAGTTCTGGCTCCTGAGTTTTGATGCGTTTTATATTTGTCAATATTCATTGATTTACAAATAGAAAAAACATAAGTACTTGTACATTATTTTCCAATAGTCTAACTGACGGACTAAGGTCTATGTTCACCGAAAATATAACAGTCTGATTATCTAAAAACAGCTGTCACTTTAACATATTACCATACAAAAATGTGTTTTAAACAGCTGTTTTAGATAATCAGACTGTTATCTTTTTGGTGAACATGGACCTAAATAGATTTGCAATTTTTTGACACTGTCGTCATGTATATTCTCGACAGAGAGAGGGGAATAAAAACTCTAACACCAGATTAAACATTAACTACATTATAAAGAGGAAAAAGACTGTCAAAGATGGCGCTGCTAACATTCTGTTCCGAGAATAATCTACAAGACAGCTTTTTTTTAATCACGTATAAAAAACTTAAGATTACTTTTACACTGAGATTCTAATCTATTTACTCATCGTAGGAGATTGTTATATGAACTCGTAAGTAATTTCATTAGACTTAATTATTTATAGTCGCAGTACAGTAGCCTCATAAAACTGCAGGTTTTATTGGACCTGGGAACTTTTATTTCATATTATAAGTCGCAAACAAGCCTGTACGCTCACTCGCTCATACATAACATAAAATCAAGCCCGTAGTCTCCGATGGGCGTTGTGACATATTGCACAGATTAACACCGAATTTTTTTCCGACGGAAAATCATCAAATGACTTCTCCCACATTGGGCGGAGCGGGAGAGAGTGTCAGACTTTTAATTATTAAAACCCATCCATGTTCCTTCCTCGCCCTTTATATTCCGGGGCCACGGTATCTCTTTCGAGCAGTTCCGCAGCCCCGGCAACAGTTTTACACCTAATACTACAACTTGTCATACTGCCGTCATAAGGTAAAGGGTCGCATCTGAGAAAACGTTAAGAAATATGCGCCTTAAGAGCGCATTTGTCACATCTTTTCTTCGCTCCTTTCGTCTCGATTTTGGTGGAGTTTGGGCCTAAAGCATTTTGGTTTTTCTCAACGTCTTACCAACAGAATAGACAAGGTTTTCAGGAGCTATGTCAATCAAATTTTAGACCTTTCTGTCAATATTTTCTCGCTAACAAAATGTTGCTTTGTCGAAGCACTCAGCTATGATATTGAATTATGTAAGTAACGTCTTCCTTATCAAATAATCCTGTCTATAGACATTTTATGGAGCACTGAACAAACAAAACCATGTTTTATTCATCACACTATTGATTGTTACGGGACTCGTTGCGCAACACGTTGCGTGACGTTATTCCCGATGATTCAGACGTGAATAAAAATGTTAATGTCGAGTGAAAGACTTGGCCGCCATACTTGCTTATTTAATCTGTGATTTATTTAACTACTAATGCCAAGTTGTTGGGTAAGGTTAGGCATCAAGTTAAGGCTTAACTTAGCATTAATGTTACAGTTAAGTAAGTATGAACGTGAGTTTTAATATTACTGCCGCAAGTGTACAGTTATTAGTACATAGTATCTACTTAGTTTAAGAAAAGCGGTTAATATGGGTGGAATTTAGAAATATATAAATGAAAAACATACTATTCGAATTTCAAACATAAATTGGTTTAAAAAAAAAAACAAAGTAAGTGTTTCCGAAATTCGTTTTAAATACTTCCTCTGCAATTGCAAAATCAGCCAGTCCCTTCATACATATAAAACCCATTTTAAAAAATGGAATTCCATTTTCAAATAGCCATCACCTTGAAACGTCAAATAACGTCCCCAACGTCCATGTACCATCTAACTTGTGTCACACTAAAACCGACACTGCTACAGTGTCAATAAGTACCTCACAATAACGGTCTATAAAACGATTTATCGCGTTCTCACTACCGATAATTGTCTTCGGAAATGTCGTCCACTTGAAATGGATCGTGGGTGCGAGCCTTAAAATGATTCTCCACGCTGTCACGTAGTCCAACAGCGTTATTAAAGAAAATCTATGCTCGACGGGATTTCAATTCGGCAATGTCGAGCTTCCTTACGAAATTACATGCCCTATTCGACTCCTTACGTGGATGCTTTTTCAAGAATCCTTCCTTACCTTTGTTATTAAAGGTTTCAGAAACAATTATATACTTCTAGATGCGGTTAGTGCCCTGTGTCAGTACTTTGTCAGTGAAAAGATTTTCGTAGTGTCAATGTTGTCCCAGAAAGAGGTGGCGAGACAATCTGAAAGGCTGATCCAAAGAGTACATGAAAGGAATTGGGGGAGGCTTTTGCTCAGCAGTGGGACAATACAGGCCAACAAAACAAAATGTGTGGCTTATCAAGAACTAGCTGATGCCCTCGGCTTAGCCCGTGTACAAATAAATTATATAATAAAACCTTCCTCGAGAAGCACTCTTTATCCATTGGTGAAAACAGCATGAAATCGAAGCAGTGGTTATTGAGTTTATCGCAAACACACAGACGCAGCGAAGGACTTTGTTATACAATAAGAAGTGATAGATCACATCAAAAAATTATTAAACGTAGTAGCTACCTGAGAATTTTTATTATGAACCCGCTACTAACATAAGCCAAGCACTTTCGTTAAAATTTAAAAGCATCGAGAAACTGTTTTTTTCTTTTATTTCCCCCATCACAATTGAAAGTTTTTATATACTCTATTTTCATCCTATTTTAAATCTATAACCGTTTAAACCACAGAAACGCTTAAAATAGCCACTCGTTTTATATCAGATTTACGGTAACACCATTCAATAACTTGAACCATTTTATAACAGATATAATATTAAAATAGTTTACAAAACTTTTTGCCATTCAGCGAGGTTGAATTTTTTGAGCACAAAAAACTAAATCCATTTATTTCCATGATTGAACATTGTTTGTTTTTTTACCATTCAGGCACATAAAGGGTGTAAAAAAAATCGTAAAGAAGCCGTAAAGCACTTGTTCTCCCCGTCATTGTGATCTTTTTTTTGGTCTAGACCAGGGTTGGCGAACCTTTATGTATCAACGTGCCATTTTTCTAAAGTAATTTTAAATGAGGTCATAGACGTGCCATCACATAGCAACGCAAGTTAGGGCCAGGTCACAATATAGCAATAATTATAAATACTATTTATAACTCAAACTCTTTATGTACTACAAAAAAAAATGAATTACTTCTATTGTAGCAGATTAGATGACAAGTAACTTATGTTAGGGTTGTAAGATGTTACTTACAGCAGAATGCATGCTGTCGTAGAGTCACCTGTCAAACGGTTTCTAAACAAGTTTTTAATGTTATTCATCTCTGAAAATAATCACTCGTATATAGGTAGATGAAAATATTGTTAGAATAGTACGAGCCAGCTTCTTCAAACAGTTAAATGTGTCTGGTAACGCATTCCATGTTTTCAAAATTTTGTTATTAGCATTTTTACTTATATTACTTGTCAATCTTTCGGTTTCATACTTCCAACTCTTTCTATAATTCAATAAATTTTTGAATCCATATTGAACTAGACTGGAAATCAATTAGCTGCATTTTAAATTCTTCCATTTCCAACCAATCGAATTGAGACAAGTTCAGTTTACCAAATGTCGTCACATCAGGGTACATAATGAACTTGGGTGTTTCCGATAATTCCTTGAACTGTTATAAGTGCATTATGAGTTTTTGTGATAGGTGACGTGCCCAAAATATTGTGTCGCGTGCCATTCATGGCACGCGTGCCATTGGTTCGCCATCCCTGGTCTAGACCATACCTGGGAACCTTCAAGTTACGGAGATCATCATCATCTAGCCTTTTCCCAACAATGTTGGGGTCGGCTGCCAGTCTAACCGGATGCAGCTGAATACCAGTATTTTATATGGAGCGACTGCCTATCGGACCTCCAAAACCCCGTTGATACGGGGTAATACGATACCACTTGGTAAGACTGGTTACAGAGATATTAGGTCAAAATTCCAACTTTTTTACAAGTTTACTTAAAATACTACCATAACCCGTTTTATATTAAATGCATCTACCAACACAATGTTTTGAGTTTTACCGTAATACATGATTTTTCACCCTAAAAAAATAACAATCGTTTCGCAGCAATAATTTTTGCGTGTAAAGTTACTTAGTTTGATGTTCTGCACATCAAACTAAGTAAAACCACAATATAAAACAAACTCTTATTACGAAGAGTAAACGTCGCGAACTTAATTAATTTCACAAGAAAACAAAACATTTAAAATATTCATGCCGTGTTCACCGAAGGGCTGGATTTGCATATTTCAGTACCAGGGTCCAAGTTTATTGGCGGTCGTGTGTGGTCCTCGGTTGCTATGGTAACGAAGGTATCGCGGTCAAAGCGGATCGCTTTACGCCTTAACTGATGGACATGGCTAATTGTTAGAGCCCCGACGTCGCCGCCCGCGCTCACACCACACGCTTCTAAATGTCACTACATGTCCGTTAGTTACATTTCTTATCAGATTCCTCTCCAATTAAGCACAACTTAGTAGTACTTGGGATCTTTTAAGCGATAATTATACAAATTTATTCTAAATATCAACGGGAACATGGGGTATATTTATCTTAGCTTCTCGACTACACGGTAACGTGATTAACTCTATGGTTTTAATTGTCTACGCTTTTACTGATAGCGATTGTCATGTTAATTCTTTACGCAATTGCTTTCACGATTTTATGACGATTCGTTTCGGTACTTATCTTTGACTACCGCTGACCCTTGAAAACCTCAGCTTCTCTTTAGAAAACCAAGACTGAGATTCATCTCTTCCCAGAAGTTGAATAAATTCAAATCTTCAGATGCCAAGAACCTTAAACCGAAATGAAAAATAAAATCAGAAGGCTTTACAGACGCTGTAGCAAAGGAAAAAATCCGTCTGTAAGAAATTGAAAAATAAATTAAAACGATACCGCTATTCACTCTGTGTAGTTTCGCGAAGGAGACTGAAAGCTATTTGTAAAAGCTAAAAAAAGCTTTAAAACTTTTTGTAATTCGTACTGATTTATAGTTAGAACAATTTTCTTTGAGTACATGATACTTTGTGTAAAGGTCGATGTCCACTGGGGCGTATCATTGCACGCATCATAGACTTTTTACACTCGCATACATTGATGGAACCGAAGCAATAGCGCATGTCAACGTTCACTGATGAAACGTCATGTTTATGCGAAACTCGCAATTTCGCATAAAAAGTTTTACGATACGGTTGAACAGGTAACCGGTTTAATAGAGCGAACTTAGGGTTATTGCTTAAGGCGCTTACCAACTGATTTTTATTGCAAGATCCTCTTTTTAATTAATCGTACTGGATCAGAGCTCAATTTCTTCGTCTTCCGTTATTAAAATGTAAGAAACTTTTTGTGTTCAGTTTGTATTTATTGTAAATGAGAATGTAAAGTATCTATAATTATATGAACAGTAAAAACTACATTCATATTTATCCATTCAGTCATCTTATTTAATACATTTTATATTTTTTTCTTTAAAAAACCGTACAAAAAATTGCGTATTAAAATAATAGCCCACTATGTCGGGAGCAGGGTCCAAGTGACCGGTGGTTAGGGCTCCAGAAGAGACAGGAACCTCCTAATGATGCGGGGCGTACCGAGAAGTACTGCTTTCTAAATCAGGCCTTATATTTTTATCATTAGGTAGGTATTATTAAGTTGTCTACGAAGTTTGGTGACATTAGAAATTAACAATTTCCCAGGATAATTTACTGAACTTCAAATTCAAACTAAACAAAAACATGAACCACTAAACATATTCAGATTTAAACCATAAATAAATCGTAGTTAGTAAAATAAACAAAACAGGTTACTGGTCTAACAATTTAGGTCACAGTGACTAATTAAAACTTTTGTTACACACGCAAAACTTGCTTTGTTTAGAAAATATCCGTTGTGTCGCGTAATGGGTCGCGTTTGAGCTTAAAATAATATAATTTATTACAATAGTAATATAGTGTAATGCCTTCCGTGTGAAACTGGACGCGAAATTAGGGCTTTGTTTAAAATAAAGTTGTGAAGTAATGTAGTGGGTGAATGTCCTAGATTTTTTAACGTGTATGGGCATAGTTTTACTGTATTGCGTAGGTAAATATTCTAACTAGTCTTGATCTTTAGAGATATTGATGTTTTATGATTGAAGTAAGGTTTGCGATAAGAAAACCCAATTCTAGGTTAAACTCAAACACGGGCGCCACAAAGACAGGTCAGAAAAAAAAAACAGACCAATTGAAAACCTCTTCTTTTTGGAAGTCGGTTGGAAAGGAAGGGGCCCCTTCCTTTTTTCTAGCAAGAGCCGAAGCCTGCTGGGGCTGCGGGACTGTTTGAAAGAGATACCGTGGCCCCGGAACATAAAGGGCGAGGATGGATGGATTTTAGTCAGTAAAAATCTGTCACACCCTCCCACTCCGCCCAGGGGAGGAGTCATTTGATGACTTCCCATCCGAAAAAAAACAAAAGGTTAACCTCAACGTTGCGCATTGCATAAAATCAAAGCATTTATTTCAAGTAGGTCAGTTACAGACAATTTTAAGTTGCCGAAAACAAAGACAACAATGAAATGTAGTAGAACAAGGCATAAAAAAAAGTGTAAAAGTACAGCAGTTGCCCATTCCAAAGCGCAGATTTCTATAGATAAGAACGGGCAAAAAACTCCATACAAAGCTATACATTGTAATTTTGTGAGTATATCTTTTAATTTTGTGCGTAATAAAAATTTGAATGCTGATGTATTCTTAGTAATTAATTATTTTTTTAGTACTCTCTAGTCTATTACGCTTACATATTTCATGAAAATCGGTAGAAAATGTCATTGAGGTGCCAAATCCTTAGTTACCTATTCAACTAGGTTTTAAACCAACTACTTTACAACTCAACACGGAATTATGATTATGATTAAAGAGTGGTTAGTATCATCTTATATCGACAAATCGGGAAACAAGAAATACATAATGTTGCCAGCAAGCTATCCTATTATTAGATAGAACGATAAACACAACGCGTGTAAAGTGCTAATTTGTTCCGGCCATGTTCAGATAGTTCTGCGGCCATTTTGAAAAGGCTTTAACATATTCCCTGCATTGATCAATTTTTGTGCAATAAGTTTTTATGTGAATAAGCAATGATGTTTCTAACTGCTAAGTAAATTGATTACTTAGGTACTAATTTTAAGGGGCCGGCGAAGCATATGTTTTTCATACATACGAAAATCAAACATATTTTTAAGGTAGTGTGTATATATTTCGATTGTATTATAGAATATCTGTTTCAAAATATGGAAATTTGTCACAGTGACAGCTGTTTTTACATAATCACACTGTTATCTTTTCGGTGAACATGGACTTAATTCTCTCTAAGCTCTTGTCAAAAAGATCAATTGGATATAACTTCGCACTTATGGTGAAAGCTCCAGTGTAGCCCACGAAATTCAAAGAGCTTGGCTTGGCAAACATTTTTGTATGAAGCGTGGCCGGAATTCTTTCCGCCATTTTGTTTTTTTTTTAAGTTACGGCCACGCATAAGACCTATATAAATCGATAGCTGGTATCAATACAAACAAGTTCTGTAAGAGGCAAAATGTTATAAACTGTCACGCTTCCGAGATATCAAAAAATTCAAACCATATGTCCGTATGTCGTTACAGAATTATAATCATCAAAACCATCAATACGACCCTCCAAGTTCACAAAGCTCGAAGAAAGACTTTGACCTTGAAAATATAATCATCAAAACCATCAATACGACCCTCCAAGTTCACAAAGCTCGAAGAATGACTTTGACCTTGAAAATATAATCATCAAAACCATCAATACGACCCTCCAAGTTCACAAAGCTCGAATAACGACTTTGAACTTGAAAATATAATCATCAAAACCATCAATACGACCCTCCAAGTTCACTAAGCTCGAATAACGACTTTGAACTTGAAAATATAATCATCAAAACCATCAATACGACCCTCCAAGTTCACTAAGCTCGAATAACGACTTTGAACTTGAAAATATAATCATCAAAACCATCAATACGACCCTCCAAGTTCACTAAGCTCGAAGAACGACTTTGACCTTGAAAAATTTGTTACATCTGGCCAGCATGTTGCAAAAAACGTAAGAAAATTCGAATTTCTCGGGCTACCGTGAAGCTTCCACCTTAAACATTATAGAGTAGCGGAAGTAGCGGTAGTACTTAAAATCCGACATTTACAAGGCAATATTTTAAATACTGCATGTGCATGGATATTAAAATATTGAACAAAAGTAATTGCTGCCTGTGAGGAATTTATTTTACGAACATTGTTATTAACGACACGAAATTCTTGCGACGTGTTTTCATTATGTCATATACGTTAATTGTTTATATTAAATTCCATACTTATATCGTAATTCAATTTTCATTTGGCGAATGAGTTTCGTGAGGAAACCGGCATGTCCTAGAACCAAACATTTTAAGACATGTGTCATCTACCAATCCGCACTGGGCCTGCGTGGTAGATTATAGCCCATTCCCTCTCATAGAGAGGAGGCCTGTGTCCCAGCAGTGGGAACATTAATAGGCTGATGATGATGATGATGATGATGAATGAGTCATCCATTACGTATTTACAAAAAAAAAAAACGATGTATTCTTTATCAACTATCTGGTGTCTATGACACAAGCCTAGTTGCTTAGTGTGGCACTAGATGGCGGTGTGTGTAATCATCATTATCATCATCAGAAAGACGTCCACTGCTGGACTTAGACCTCCCCTAAGTGTCGCCACATTTGCGTATGCATGTTAACAGGCACGAGGGCACTCTATATACAAAATATTGAATTATACACGTACGTACACGTACGTCCGTAAAGAAGTAATCTATAAGTAACTTTGGATAACGATGGAACTACTATGTAACATGGTTATATTGTAGTAACTCACATTAATACTAGTTCCAAGACATATAACACTACAATCTTGAAACTAGAATTGTTTTATATGAATCGTAAAACGCAATATTGTATGAGTCTGCCAGTATAAAATGTAATTACAGAGGTTATTATCAACATTGGTCTAAATTGTTATTACACCTAATCATGGCACAATAATTCAATAACTATGTTTGATTATTATCTTGGTATAATTTAGATTGAATGTTATAATGACGGCAGTTACGTCAAGGTTATGGTTATTGATTAGTGGGAACTTAATGCTTAAAAAAGGTAGGCCAATTAAATTATTAATGTAGGTGTTAAAAACTAAAGCCACAATAATTGTTTGGTTTATCCGTAAAAAATGTTTTTTTTTACATATAATTTTGTTGTTTGTCTGTTTTCCGGTATTGCAGATACACATTGCTGATCTATCTAAACGATATAATATAATAAAGCAGAAGAGTTTGTTTGGTTGAACGCGCTAATCGCAGGAACTACCGGCTCGAATTAAAAAATATATTTTTGCGTTGGATAGTCCATTTATCGATGAAAGCTATAGGCATATATATAACATCACGCTATGACCAATAGGAGCAGAGCAGCAAAAGGAAATGTTGCAAGCGGGAAAAAAGCTTAGAGGCGGCGATGCGTTGCGATATCAAAACTTCACGCGAACGAAGTCACGGGCAGAACCTAGTTTTATTTATTTACCTATGTTTGTATGTATCGAATAAACTTAAAAACTACTGGACCGATTTGAAAAATTCTTTCAGCAATGGGTTGCTACATTATCGGCGAGTTACATAAGCTAAATTTGATCCCCGTACTCCCACGGGAATAGGAACTATGCAGGTGAAACCGCGTGACGTCCGCTAGTAAGTTTATAATCGTACCCTATCTAATAGAATGTCTGCTCCACTCCCAAAAACATGGTATAATTCCAAACTTACATTACTCCTCATCTAAAGAAGTGACTGAGAGAATGAGATGACGAGTAAATAAAAGTTTGGAAGAAAAAGATATGCTGAGTCCAAATAGACTGAGATAAGGGCAGAAGAATGAATATGAGTTACAGTCAATTGCAACCATTTTTGACGCTAAAAGTTAACCTTATCACCTGAAAAGTTCAACAATAGTAATATGTACATGGCTATAATCATTACACGCAACGGTAATAGAGAATATCGACTAGTATCACGCAACTATAATCAATAAGACCATATCAATTTACAAAAGGCAAAGGTTAGTAATCAAACTACCGTAAAAATTACATGTAATATTACCCGTTGTAATAATTCTATATGGTGCATATCATATGCTTATTATCGCACTACGTACTACGGTTATGAAATCTCACTGAGAAATGGCTACTTCATAATATTAATGCTCTTTGCCAAGCTACTAAATGTAAGCTATGGTATCTAAGATCTACATACACAAGGGGTGCATTATTATTGTCAAAGTGTATGTTTGTGATAGACAGGACCTACACTGTAAGAAACATCATATGCTAGTCAATTAACTACTACAAGTACCACATGTGAATAAATAAATAACTAATAAATAACCTGAGGCTGATAAAATTTTAAATCATGATTATATTAGTAATGAGCATGCTAAGCATTTGTAGATCTTTGACAGTCGTTACAGGTAATCAGTGGCCCGAAAAGTATGAAAACCAGTCTTATCAAAGGGTATCGTATTACCCAGTATTAACTGGGTTGTGGAGGTCAGATAGGCAGTCCCTCCATGTAAAATAGTGGTACTGAATCCGGTTAGACTGGAAACCGACCGTTGAGAAAAGGGTAGGCAGATGATGATTAATTTTGAGGTCAGTTTACCCCAAACCAAGGGGGTTGAAAACTCTAGAACGGATGGGAGGAGAGGAGGTATGTTGTAAACTTGTAAACCATCAATCGAATATAGTTTTGTTTACGGCTTTAGTTGAAATGAGTGAGCAGAGAAGAGATGTCTCATATAAATTGTAAACCATATAATCATTGCCTCCTTAGACACCGCATTCGGCGGCTAAACATACATCAGCATACAGTAGACACGAAAAGAGACGAGAGCGGCATGCGTTTGCTTGAGCTGTGCATATCTCTTCTCCTGAGTGGAGACGCTTCGCACATCTTCGTATATGTCCGCTTTAGTAGAGTCCAGCCCTAACAAGCCTTAAGCTCGAACTGCACCATAAAACGAAAACAGCATAATAAGGAAGTACGAGAATCGTAAAGTATAAATACCACTGAGACTTTCTATGTAAGTATATAATACGTGCGTATTATATACTTACATAGAAAGTCTTAGTCTATTTATTATAAAGACCTAAGGTGAGGTATTTAGTAAGTACCGATCAGGTGATTATGTATCTATCTGCAGTGCAATATTAATTTCACACGTGGCCTTTGGGTCGTTAGCACATAGTAACATTAAAGTTTTTTGGTTTAGCTCGTTGTTAGGGTTGTTAAAAAGCTATATTTTCAAGTCATTAAAACTTTGCATTATTTTGTTTGTTTTGCAAAACATTATGCATGTTGCATTTATACCATCTGTTGCTTGCAAACTGCGTCCACGTAAAATTATTAAAAATATAAATTTATTTACTATTTGATTTGATTTTATTAACAATTGCAGAGGTTTCAATTTTTATGCACGAAACCAAAATTCTTTTTCCAAAATCAAAGTAGCCTTTGTTACTATAACATCAGCTGACTGCCATTAAAAACCTCATCAAAATCTGTCCAGGCGTTTTGGAGATTAGCTAGAACAGATGGACAAAAATGAAAAAAAAGTTCTTTTAGTCGTAAAAACCGTATACGCATTTAGTGAAAATCTGCTGTTTGGAAATTACAAACGAACACTTCAATTTTATTGTATTGTAAATTGCTGTGACGTACTCGTATGTAAAACAATAGAAACTAGTGTGATTACTAGGTACTATATAAAAAGTGTCCCCTTTGTTGCCCTAAACATTAAGCAATCATATCATACATCGACCCTCCCCTCTGCACCCCAATGTTACTTACTTATATGTATCATGTTAACATATCAATGACAAGTATCCCTTCCATGAACACTTGTTTCACTAAGTAAAAGATAACTGTCCCCTACAAATAGCTTCAGTTACTACTTATCCCTATTATTCCTCCGCTATAGCCTGCGCTGTCCGTCCGTCTGTCTGTCTGTCTGACAGAAAATCACATGATCCGTAATACGTAAACTTTACAGTAGAAATTTTCAAGAATGTGTATTTTTGTTGCCGCTTTAACGGGGTCATAGGGGGCTACTACGACGGTACGTAACCCTCCCTGCGAGTGTCCTATTCGTACTTGATCGTTTTTTTTATTTTTTATTTTCTCATTATGTTTACTTAAAACTAGTGTTATAATCACAATTTTACCATTTTTTTATTTTTTTATTTATGTGTTGTCCTGTCGGGCTAATAAATGCATTGTCTTTCTTTCTTTATTTTTTAAGCTGCATTTTGACCAATATCTGACAAGATAAGCATCTTATCAGATATAAGTTAAGTCTATTAACATGACTTGATAACTTCTCAAATCTATTTTGAAATTGACCAATGCATCAATAGTGTAGATTAGAATAATTTTATTTTTCTAAAAACATACTTAGTACATTTAGGGGGAGGAGGTACTAGCCGGGGCTGCGGAACAGTTGCCGGGGCTGCGGGGCTGTCGCCGGGGCTGCGAGACTGTTTGAAAGAGATACCGTGGCCCCGGAACATAAAGTGCGAGGAAGGGACATGGATGGGTTTTAGTCAGTTAAAGTCTGACACTCCCTCTCGCTCCGCCCAGAGTGGTAAAAGTAATTTTATGATTTCCAATCAATACTAGTCCGAGGAGGAGTTTGAAGTCTTGCGACCCTAACACCCAATATTATTTGCTTAATTTCACATATCGTTGACAAGTAACATTTACACCAATACTCATTAGTTAGTATAGCTAATAGATTGCCCTGTCGATCCACAGCCATACTTATGAGTCACTGCTAGCGTGGGTGATATTAATTTCTTGCTGCAATCACTGTTGCGGCTGCGAACCATGAGTAACTAATAGATAATTGATCATTTGAAGGTATGGTAAATATGACTGTGGTTTTGTTGGGGTGCGGTTTATAGGAGAATGATGTCAGGGAGCTTTGAAAATTGACTGAGTGGTACTATGGACTGAAGACTGAAGTCTGATGTCTACATTTTATACGATCATGAATCATTAAAATTGGGTTGTCTGTATGTTATTTTAACTTTTTGAAGTGAGCCAGCTATCTGAAAGTGTGATAGTGAAAAGCTGGCTACGAAGTAGCTTATGCCTGAATTCCTGCATAAGGCTTATGCTTATGCCTGTTCCGTGACAGGAACGTACGCGCGTACGTTCCACGGAACGTACGTTGTACGCGCGTACGTTCCGTGACAGGAATTCAGGCCTTACCCCCGAACACTTTAACGTCACTCAAAATTTTAGAGATGCCTAATATTTGAGCAGCTCCGTAACTTGAAATTTTGTACGGACAAACGTCAATTTTGAAGTACCTATCTGTTACATATAAGTGCTAGGTATATATTTTTAAATACAACTACTTCATTCATATCTACTCAAATTTAGTTGAATGTAATAAGAATAACAAGCCAGAGTCTAGTTTTCTTAAGCAACTTCCAAAGAGCTTACCTGGAACAGAATTACAGTTTAACACTCACCATAAAACTAAACAGAGCAGCTCTCAATGTCAACATTCCACTTCCAAACAAAATTATCGGCACAGTCTGCATCGTAAACATAAACGCTTATTTAGATGTGCGGTTTCAATTTCCTACGTGTTATGGCTTAGGTACTCCGCGCGTGAGGCCACGACCTCAGTCGCGCTCCAATTATGACGAACAGGTGAGGAGAATCATCATCATCATCATCGCGCGAAGTGTAACTAAACAAGAAGTGCCTTTAAAATAATCGTAACAACTGTTGAAAGTGAAATTTCTGAGGAGAAAATGGGCGGTAAAGTTCCAAGTTGTGTTATTGTGGGAATGTAATTGGTTATAAAAGGATTGTTAGGAGTTTTACTTGTAAAAGTTGGATGTAGGAATTTGTCATGTTTATTTTGTTTCTCTTTTTTGTGCTCAAATTATTTACGTATTTTTAAAGGTGGTTAAAAATATACTTTGATACTTCCAGTTTTAAAACAGTTTGAATGACAATATCAGGGAAAAAAGTTAAAATTGTCTGTGGAAACTGTATTAAAAAAAAACAAAATAGCGATTTGCCTTCCGACTATTGCTAAGACAAAAAAACCCTGGATACGTTTCAGTGTAATCGATATTTTCAACGTAGTCTTTTTAACGCTATAAGCTTATGGCATGAGTCAAAATGAGACACCTATGCCACTCGTTACCGATTGCACGGCTATTATTGGTATTGATCCAATTTCCTTAATGACTTTTGCTGTTTGTGACGTATATCATTGCTACTATGGTTTATTACACTTTGCACAACTTTCAAATGGAGTTGGTTAACATCAAACGCTCTGTCTTTCTTGTTTCCAAAAAAAGAATTCAAGAATAAGTTCTTAAAACAATGGAACGGTATTGCATTTGAAATCATTCAAATCAACTCTTGTAAATACTTTCGCTGTTGACTGTGGAAATAAGCATTCATCTTAAGTGATTTATTTATCAAGCCATTTATCATCATTAACTTACGTAACCCGCTTTAATAATCCGGCGGGACCAGTTTAATTTAGGTACCTATGTCGTAAAGGTGATCAAGTAACAAGAAACCGTCAAGTACCAGAACTAGTTAAGTGCCCACAACCCGCAAAGTCCCAAGAATCTACCAATCAATATCAAAGCTTTGTTTCTAAGAGAATTTGTTTAATTAACATGCAATGTTTATCGGTAGTTAAGCGTAAAACGTGAAACTTTTTATCGGAGTGCTAGGACTTGCAGTAATTTGCATAGTTTTACAATTACTTGGCACATTCTTTCGCAAGTATCCCCCACATCTTGATATCGTTTGCTAACAAAGGATGTGAAACTCTTCCTTGGCTCGTGACTTTTGTGCTGTTTATTTCTTACTCCGTATTCGTATGTGCTATGAGCTTGTCTTTTATACAATGTCTAGTATCGCTAGACCTTTTAATGTGCCTACTGTAGACTAGAAAAGTTTGCAGTTAATTAAATTAGTCAATGTGAGGCGTCCCGCAGAACGCGTCATTTACATGTTTGTTTTGCTTCATTGGTCATTGTATTGTGCCAGACTGACTTTCGACTTTTACTTATCTTATTTTTTAAAATATAATAAATATCGCTGGACATTAACACACAGCACCACCTAGTGCCACACTAAGCAAAGCTTGTGTCGTGGACACTAGACAGTTGATATACTACATATATACTTTTTTGTTTGTAAATACATACTTATTATACATATAAACATCCATGACTCGGAAACAAATGTCCATGCTCATCACACAAACATTTGCTCCTACTGGGATTCGAACCCAGGACCCTAATAACGTAAGGCAGCCTCGCTACCACTACGCCATTCGAGTCGTCAATTTTAAACTTGCTACGGTTGCAATATGGTCCTGGAAAGATTTCATCAACTTTAGATCACAAGAATAAACAGCAAAACAAAAATTTGTTAAATCCAGCCTGACTCATTATATCAAAATCCCTATTACTTACCTACAAATGCTATTTACTTTAATGAGCACCTAAATACATAATATCGTTCCTTTTCCGCAGCCTACGCGCTACGAAGCTACGAGCGTCATTAACTAATTCAGTTTTCGTCAGTTAACTCGTTTTACTTCGCATATTCATGAAGCGAATTATTTCACTTTTGCGGTCGGCTGACGTATAAATATTTAGAATTTATGATGACGAACAAATTGTGAATTAATGGCGTTTAAAACGATTTATGTCCTAGTGAACGAAGTCCTTCGAGATATTGTGTAAACATAAAATTAGTTATGCGCAATAAAAATTTTAAATTAATTACATGATTTTAATCGACTTTAGGAGGTATTCGTTCATTTTCTTTTTAAGATGCTGCAAATTTGGAATCCTCAATGGTAGTGGATATAGTACATGTCTTTACAAGTCATTTATAAACTTTCACACTTTAAGTTTTCTTATTTATCAAACCACAAAAGAAACTTGATTCATAACAGCGATAAAAAGTCAACTAATCTTTCAAAGTTTCTAACAGACATCGGTGGATTTCTCAAGCGCCAACCGCAACAAATAAATCACATACGCTCAAAATAAACGATCATACATTACAACAATGTCACAATAACTACAATATTATTATCGAACACTTTAAATTAAAACATTAAGTAATTCGCGTACATTAAAACTTTTTACCAAGTGTGTGATGGCCATGAGACGCGTCGTAAACATGCGCGTGCGACGCGGTAGGGGGGCCTCCGCGTCAACCGACTTTATGGCCACATTACACTCGGATAGTAAACGATACCCTAAACTTACTAATGTTTATTTAAAACCCTCGCTACGCAATTTTAGAGCTTAATGGAAGTAGTTAAAGTTCGTTTTTGGGAGATTTCGATGTGATCTGGAATTTTATTGATGGCCCGATTAAATGTCAATCACTGGAAGGGATGTTTGTTTATTTTGTCGTGTTTATACTATATATGTTAATCTTGGAATTTGAGGAGACAACCTGGACTGCTTTTCAAATAAACTATGAATAATAATATCCCTCATTTCATCGTCATCTGCCTCTCCTTTTACTATATTGGGCTGGCTAACAGTCTAAAGGGATGTAGCTGAATACCTACCATTATTTTACATGGAGCGGCTGCCTACCTAACCTCCATAACCCAGTTAGTACTAGTTAATACCATACCCCTTGGTAAGACTGGCTGTCAAACTTTCGGACCACCGAGTATCTAACAGTGTGTAACAGTTTGAGATAGTTTCAGAGGTACGGAGGAAACTCGGTACATAATGGCTGGTCACCCATCCATGCACCAATCCAGGCAAACGCGGCTTAACCTAAAGGTCGAGCTCTGCAATCTTTTCCCTCATTTCTCATACCAAATTCATCGAACTTAACCTATATTCAGTCAAGAATTCTCCGTGAAACCAAAAAAGGCAAACAAAATAAATAACATTGTTATCCAGCAGTTTTACTGTTAGCTACGAACTTGTGAATGTATTACCTAAATGCAGCCATACCACAATCGGAGTTCGAACCTCCGACCTCACGACATAACTCCATTCTCGGTAAATAAGTTCTCCTTAACTCAGGTTACCAAGTTTAGATAATTTGCCGCTAGTTTATATTTTAAGGCAATTATAGACTGGTCTTAATGGACACCCAGTATTTCATACAACCGGATATGAATTTGGTCCCATTTATGTACTTACAATAGTTTTGCAGTACATGCTAACACGCCTTAGCACGAATGTACGGCGTAAACAAACATTTGAATTATTTGGATTCAAAACAAAAAGGTAATTTTAGCGATAAGAACAGTATTAGTACCAATCAACCTTAAATATGAATAAAAAGAAATATAATTCATATTTAATTTGTATGGCAATACTGATTATATGGCCGAAAAATAGACCTGCCCTCTGGTCACGTGACGTGAACTTAACGACCTAAAATACTAGGTGGGCACTCAGACCCCATGGCCCTAGTGGTTAAACCCAAATAATTGTTGTTAAACTTAAAAAAAAATTGGTGCTACATAAATATTTTCAATTCTACGTTCTAATATAATCTGTCGACTTGTGTGGGATATTTCTCAAAGTTATTCAGTATTTCACATACAAAACAGATGCAAAAATGTGCGAAGTAAACGATCATATCTGTCAAACGCGATTACGTATGCGAACTCAATACGGACAACGCGACTATCTTACAAATACGTCACAAATTGGAAACTAAGGGTGCGGATTCATGTTCCAAGCACAGTTCTTAAACACTTTTAACGTTTTGGACGCCTTTGTTACATATACGTGACAAAAAAGCGAGTGCCCTGTACGCCGAACGACACGAATATAAGACAAAATGGTAGGTAAAATTGTGGCTTGGCGGAGAGGGCACGCGTTATGCTCTGGCGTTCAGAAGGTTAAGCTCAAGTAATTTGTGCCCGATGGGACATACTATCAATAAAATGAGGAACTTTCATTCCTTATTTATCCCTTTTAGGAGGTGAACTTTCAAAAAACCGTACATGCTCACCTACAAAAAAGAAACACACTTCTGGGCCCACCAATTCATGCTTTGCGTTTAACAGTCAGTTTGGACAGATTTTATTACATCTTCTATGGATGACTAACAAAACAAGATACCGCTTGACATTAACACATAGCGCCATCTGGTGCCACACTAAGCAAGGCTTGTGTTGTGGACACCAGATAGTTGATATACTACATTTTTTTTTGTGTAAATACCTACTTACTATACATATAAAAACAATACCCGTAAACTCGACGGCCTAATGTACTAACACATAATATTATTCTCTACAAAAGGCAACATTTTACTTCACAATTTTCAAGGAAGACATAGTAAAGTCATGGCGTTCGTGTAAATAAATAGAGGATGTAAAATAGCTTGTTTCATAGACGTACTAAAATCCTAGAGCTTTGAGGATGAAAAGCATAGACCACACATGAGTAAGTAGCTCTGAGATTTGTTATTATTACTTAGTAAATAATATCGTAAAAATTACCATAACTTTGAAATACTGTTGGGATCGACAACAGTATAGGCTTATATTATTACACTAGCTTCTGCTTGCGACTGCGTTCGCGTGAAGTTTTGATATCACAACGCATCGCCTGCTCAACGGAAGCTTTTTTCCCGCTTGCAACATTTCTTATTGCTGCTCCGCTCCTATTGGTCAAAGCGTGATGTTATATAGCTTAAAGCCTTCCTCGATAAATGGACTATCCAACACAAAAATATTTTTTCAATTCGAGCCGGTAGTTCTTGAGATCAGCGCGTTCAACCAAACAAACAAACTCTTCTGCTTTAATATCAGTACAGATATAGATACTCGTATTCAGAAAAATAATGTGAGATACCCACGCAAAAACATCATATCACCACGCGTGTTGGGTAAGTGGTGCACTTAAAGCAGTGTACTCCCATTGCGTAAGTTATGTTCAAGTCCCATGTAATAAGGCGCGAGCCTATTGCCATCAACCGTGCACAAATCTAGGCTCCGTGGCTGCTACTGATAAATGAAAAACCTAATAACACTTTTCCCGACCCTTTGGAATCGAACTCAGGACCTTATCCGAGCAGTGGCTTGCAACCACCAGACCAATGAAGCAGTCAAAATCAACGTCACGTCACTTTTTGAAAAAGGAACACTTTTACCACTTTTTAAGAAAAGTGTTCCTTTTTCAAAAAGGAACACTTTTCTTTTTTTCTATTCATCCAGAAAATGTCGAATCAGTACGCTCTCTGTCATTTACGACCACATTCTTCACTCTTCACGTCCTTAGTTTATTTATAAGACACGAACGCTAAAGTTCGAAGAGGCTCTACTTGAAGTTACTTCCTAACTGTCGTATCTAATGAACACCGTCATCAAGTTATTACTTGCCTGACAGTTCACACGTTTAAAGACAAGAAATGGCTGCGTGGGCTTCACTTGTTTCAAGTATTAGATTGAAATCTTACTTGCAATAAAGACCAGTCAACGAGCGACAAGCACCAATGTTATTTGTAGGCAAATCAGACCCCGTATTCACAAACGTTCGACTAGTTACCGATTCGACAACTCGTATATCAGTCTTCTTCTGGCATTACGAAAACGACCGAGATAGACATACGACTTTCCGAATCGGAAGCGAGTCGAATGGTTGTGAATAAGGGGCCTGACCCCGTATTCACAAACGTTCGACTAGTTACCGATTCGACAACTCGTATATCAGTCTTCTTCTGGCATTACGAAAACGACCGAGATAGACATACGACTTTCCGAATCGGAAGCGAGTCGAATGGTTGTGAATAAGGGGCCAGGAACAGTTTATTTGAGACTGTCGCTTGTAAGCGGTCAGGCTTTTGAACAATCTTAAATCGATCTTTTAGCTTTTCGACTATCTGATGTTCATTTGTTTTTCAGGAGTTTTGAATAAAGAATGATCTGATGGGCAGTAACAATATTTAGTATCGCCGAGTCGCGATTGTGACCTTCATAACTTTTAGGTAGATTTTCCTTTTTTTTTTAAATCTACCTATTGGTCTCTCACCTATGTATTCGTATGTATATCGGTGACAAGCAAAATTTTGCCACGCTCTACAGGTCGCAATTATGAACCGATTGCTTTCAAAATTGGCCAAAAAATCGAAAAAGTCAAAACTTAGGCTAAGTTCGTGAATGGTCGGAATTCGTCCATGGGGGACGGCGGGGGGCGTTTTTCTAAAATCAGTTTTTTGGCTATAACTTTTTTCCTGTGGAAAATTATTGAACCTCTTAAAATTTTTATCATTCTAAGCAATTCTGAGTAAGAATACGGACAACTTCCTAAATTGGAGAGGGGGTTGAACCCACAACTTACTGCTCGCAAGCCGGGGCCGCCACCACTAGGCCACCGCTCATGAAAAATCCATAATCTTTAACCACATCTCAAATAATCGAAACGGAACATTACTCAAAAGTGTTTCCACGTCTTTAAATCCAGTAAAAAAATGACACGCTGAATTTTAACGCTACAACTGCCAGTCAGACAAAATACTGTCAGTCTCGGTGATTACTGAGCTATCAACATTTATATAATGTTTAATAAATATGTAGACATTACGACCACCCGTAGTGCGGGTATCACTTTCAACGATATTGCAACCAGCGAGCAAAAAGTTTGAACAGAACTACAGAATACTTTTTCAGTTTTTTTGGTTGAGTATAGACAGCATAAAAAAAAGTGTCAATAGTTTTTGTAACATTGCTAATTGTATCAAATTGTAACAGGCTGGCACTAGAGAGGCAAAGAGAGGCAGATCCAGCAGTGGGTGAAGTCGAACTGTGAATGATGATGATTATGATGATGTAACAGAATGGAGACAGCTTTCAAAACTTATTTCCTAAAACAAAAACCCTTGAACTCATGTCGTTTTCTACAAGAAATCGAATTGCGTAACCAAATAACATTTTCCCCAAATTTTATACGCACGGAAATACAAACAATGTGACCACAAATATACTTATTGCGAGTCGAATTAGAAAATATGCGTGAAGGAACCTGTGTAATGTAACTGTGTATACTACATTCGCGGTTAAGTTTCCAAAAAGATTAACAAATATGTGCCATTGGAAAAACAACTGTAATACTCGAACTTGAAGTTCAGTTAGCTCTTCAGGGTTCAACATTATTATCAGTTTTTCAACAGGACTAGTCAATACAAAATTCACTCAATTTACTGTAACACAAGGTTGATATTCGTATAAGTGGAAATAACGTCAATTGGAATCCGGGACTGGAATATGACTATAACTGTGTAGCGAAAGCTAAAATGGCTCTATTGTGGCCCAAGTTCGCTCAAGATTTCGTATTCGCTCTTTCCCTCTAATAAAAACTCAATTCGGTCTGAGGTCGACCACGATACGAGGAAAAGTTTGTTTGTTACGTTCATTTTGCAATCATTTAATTGGCTGTCTTGTTTTCTGTCAAGTTCTAAGCGTTTAATAAAATCGAGCAGTTTTAAAATGGAGTAAAAGATTTTATATAATCGTTGAACTGGTTCTTTGGATACGGTTGTCTTATGTCTTAGCATAGGATTAGATCATTTTATCGGTCTCTCCAGCTCTGGAGCCATAGCGCTAGATGGCGCGTCTCTTCCTGTCTGCTCCGACTTTCGGTATCTTGGTTCACTCATGCAAGGCAAAATAGATCGTAGTGTAAAGCACAGAATTAACACGGGATGGATGAAATGGCGGCAGGTCACGGGAACGATCTGCGACTCCCGCATTCCCCTAAAACTTAAGGGGAAGATTTATAAAACAATGGTTAGACCTGCTGTGTTGTTTGGATCAGAATGTTGGGCCACAAAAGGGATGAATGAAAGGCATCTGCATGTCGCGGAGATGAGAATGCTAAGAGGGATGTGTGGTGTTACGCCAATGGATAAAGTAAGGAATGATATATTAGAGGAAGTCTGAAAGTGGCGCCGGTGACTGAAAAGTTGTGTAGTAATCGGTTGTCGTGGTATGGGCATGTGATGCGGAGGAATGAGGAAAATGTCGTGAAAAAAGTTTTGAATATGAATGTGGAGGGGTATTTGAGTAGATGAAGACCAAAGAAACGATGGATGGACTGTGTTAAGACGGATATGGTAAGAAAAGAAGTGTCTGATGAGATGACGAAAAATTATAGAGGAGAATGGATGAAGAAAACATGCTGCGCCGACCCCAAATAAATTGGGATAAGGGCAAGAGAATGATGATGATTTCTAATTTCTAACAAATCGTTCTGTGATGCTGAGTTATGTCGCGAGGAATTCTGCATGAATATAGATGGGTTGAGTAAAGGAAGACCAAAGAAATGATGTATGGACTGTATAAATATTGATATGGCAAGAAAATGCGTATCTGATGAGATGATGAGTAATACATATAGACATATGGAAGAAGACATACTGCGACGACCCCTGACTGGATTTCTAACATGTAACGGTAGCAAACAAACCTTTTTATGCATACATTTTTAAAGTACTTTCTGCCTATATCCATTTATCACCTCAATGAATGGTACGAAAGACGACCAAAGCAGAAACAAAATTACAGAATTACTACATGGAACTGAAAAAGTTGTTTATGTTTTGCTTGAATTTTATTGCAACATCCCAACGCACCCAAAAAGTAAAATTGACAGAGAAATCTAATAAAATGCTGATCACAACAAAGCACCAAAAGGCACACAACAAATCTGCATTAATTTTCATGAAAGACACTCGCATAAAACCTCATTACCCTCACACTTAAAGATTGACAGCAATTGCCAAGTTACCAGCGTATTACGTATGTAAATCCTAAGCGTGGGCGGTCTATGTGCTCAACACCGAAGTACAGACCAAAAGCTAGATTTATTTCGTTCCCGGGTTATAACTCAGGCCAATACGTGACCGATGATCACGCCTACGCTTACATAGAAATTATCCACGACCAAAACGTTATCAACAGTGAAATGGTAGCTTATTTCACGTATCTAACACTGCCGGGGTCGGGCACCTAATATTGGCTAAAGGTCGGTCGAGAAAGGTTAGTTCCTGTCGCCCGCGGCCGGCTTTCTCGGCTGTAAACTAGTGCAGTTGCATGGAAACAGAAAGGTCGTGCTGTCAAAAATGCAGCTTTCGTAGTTACATAACTGGACACGGTCAACCGCTAACTGCATGTTAACTGTTGTTCTATGCGAAATGAAAGGAAATCTATGCACTTTACTGTGTTTATACGTGGGGCGTTTTTGTTGTCTTGAATATTTTACTTCAGCTCAGCTCAGCCGGTATCTCATAGTTTAGTCTCGGCACAAGTTATTTACACCCGCATTTCACTTTGCCTTAGCATTATGCATAATTTTCTCATACAATGTAGTCCTGAATGCATTGTTTTAGCTAACGATTATTTCACATAAATGCCGAAATTAATTACAAACTGCCATTTGTGCTGAGGAGATATTTTTGATGACGCGTGCATGAGTGGGGTACCACTTAAGCGATTATTACTAACCTAAGCATAATAAATCATATTGTCCACGCTATTGATTGATGCAAATTATGTTAATGTTGTCAAACGTGTCCGACAATCTGAACTAATGAACGATTCAGTAGATTTATGGCTTCCTTGTAAAAATTTAATGATACGCGGTCATATTTACATAATACTTATTGAATCTATAAAAAAGGCGATTAATCTTTTACACCTCAGCCGACACGGCCAAATAGTTGTAGCTTTTTTTGACTTTGATTCCCATCGACGTCAGTGAAGTTTTTGCGAGGCAACTGTGAAGCGTGAGACAAGTAATTTATACTAGTCGGAGTGTTCAATAAACTGTACCCGGAACTCGAGGATGATATGAAAGAAAAATTCATTGAGCGTCAGGAGCCGCTCGACACGCCACCTAGCGGCCGCCGGAATGAACGCTATGAGCACAGTCGATGAGAAAAGTTGGAACGTCTGTACCCACATTTCATAAGCGGCTTAGCGACTTTAAAGGACTGCGAGCTGCGATAGCCGGTATTGCGTACCGTCTCCTTAAATGGCAGACGTTTTATTTTTGTTGCATTGTGCGCGGATGCGGATTTTACGTAAACTTTCTACGTATACGATCCCGGCATGTCATTACATCACGGAAAGACTTAAATGGATTTTAAACGCTGACGATTACAACCTCCATTTGTGTCGAACAATTAAATGTAAGCGTTTGGAAATTGGTGTGATACGGCCATTTTTACACTTAAGATTTACAAGCTCCATTTATGACGAACAATTGGTGGTAAAGTCTCGAATTGGTGAGTTATATCCATGGTGGTGCCCCCACGCTTTAACTGGAGTTACGAAAGAGGAAACACATTGTGTTAAACGCCACTTACGTAGTTCTTCTTCGTGTTGTCGTTTAAAAGCTTAAGGAAACTGGTTGTTCCAGTTCCTTCATTCACGGTATGGCAAGCCGGATTTATAAAGGATCAACTACTGTCTTACCCTCGTTACTTTGAGGAAAAACATTTCTTGTATGACTTTTTTGAGCTCGTAAGCTGTGCTATCTAAAGGTCTTACTGCGTAGTCGTTATGCTCACAAACGCACATCGTAAGTCGTCATTCCGTTTTACTCGTATTCGTCGACACTTTCAATATCTCCGATCAATAAATTTCAATATTGACATAAATGTCATTGTTTATAGTCCCACTCACACTTACAGTAAAGTTTGTTGATGTCCAAGAGACAGTACGCCCATGCAACGGAAACCAGCGTGGTATCGTATTTAGGGCCCTTCCCAACCATTAAGTACGGGCTCTGTTAAATCGAACTTCCTTATTACCTAGCCACTTTCATTTTCTTCAAGAACGGGTGTAAAACCGCTACTTTACGCCTCACAATTTCCTCCTATGATTTATAGTTCCAGTTTTCCCTTAATTACATATCTAAACCCAATCCTTGCTCTAGATTAATCAAATAATTCACCGACTCAAAGCTTACTGCTTCAATAAATGTCATAATAAAATTAATTAATACACCGTTGTGTATTCGGCGAGAGGGATTAAAATACAAATTCTATTTACGTTGTGTTACAATTGTGATACATTTCGTTAGACGGATTTGTACTTTGTATCGTTTAAATGTAGATGTTTCAGATAATATACATGTCAAATAAAACGCTCTGTCTGCTCCAAGTGTGGTCCTTTCAAATAATATAGTTCTTCCATAGGTGTCGGGTTACAAAATATACTGCAGTTACGTAACTGACAGTAATGTGGCCAAAACAACAATCAGTGTGGCAATATCTCGGCCACAAAGTAGGGATCGGTGGATCCCGCCCACTGACGTGCATGTATCGTAAGTAAAAGGCGTTCGAAATGTACCGAACCGGTGCGGAAAGCTGCTTACCTTCGGACGCAGTTCCGAAGTATTCCGTACGACCGAACGTATGCGCGCAGAATTGAACTCGCACACAAATATTCCGGTTGTTTTCTTTTTGCACGCTACACCAAGGTCGCGACGTCTGAACAAGTTCATTGAATCACATTCTTGCATTTTTAATCGTGTATTTTTATTTTTAACTCATTATTATTTGCCGGTTGCGTTTTTATTCCGTTTCAAGATACTATCATTGACTGATAATACCTGTTTAAAGTTGTGGTGTGACGTTATTTTATAGCTGCTATTAGGTAATTTTATTGTCTCTTCAACCTCATTCAAGTAGTATTTTCATGCTAAATATAGATAGCATCTATAACTTTATTCACACAGTGTTGCTAAAGATATCGTAAAAGATTGAATAAGGTGTAAAATGCGACGTTTTCAACTCAGCCGTTATTTATTAACTGTCTAAGCACGCATAGATTTCGAGAGTGATAATTGTATTTATCATTATACTGTCTAAGAAATTCAAGATAAATTTCCAAGAACTACACAGTGTTCAACAATAATGATGACTACTGATACTATAACACTGATACTATAACACCTAAACAGTTTAATTAAAATTGCCGTTCAAATTGTAATTGGCGTGCGTAGTAAACTTCAATAGAGAAACCAGGCTCGCAGTAAGCGTTTGTAGGTACTCAGGTACTTCGAAATAATTAATTGAGCAATTGTAACTTGCCTACTTAATCTCAGGCGTCAGATAGAAGGGTTGTGATACCCTGAGCCACTGATAAAGAGTTAATTACACGACACGTTGCGAAAGTGGCTCAGACCTCGGTATTCTCGCTACCACAACCAGCATTCTCATATCTTCATCGGTGCTACAAAAACTGGTTGTCAGTTGCAAAACTGTTGGCACGTAAATTTGCCGCTGCCCAACAACAATGGCGTAGCTGTTACTGTAAACAAAACAAGTAAAGCATTAGCATTCAGTTACGAGACGAAAGGCGTAGTGTTGCAAGCGTAAAGCGAGAATGTAATTAATCGACATTTATTCGATTATTCTGTCAAATCGATCAATTATGTAATTTAAATGCAAGCTTGACCATTCGAGATAGGGATTAAGGAAATTGCTGTTTCCAAGAATTTTAATAGAACGAACAGGATGGCATAAACTTAAAAAAATAATTAAACACGGTGAACTAATTTATTCAGAAATGTGACTATTAATAGTTCTAGAGCCTTTTTATTATCCGGTGGACTGTAGTAATTATAAAATACATGGTCATTTAAGATATTGGATGACCGTGAACAAAGTTCGTGATTGATCAACAAATAAATCATGATTGGCTGATTAAAACAAAGTCATTGATTATTTTGTGACGATCGTTAAATTCGATAACTAATTTAGACGTCCATATTATCATACTTAATTAAAGATGACTCAAAACTTTATTTTATTGGTTTATTTTTTTTGGACGAGTAAGGAGAATGACCAAAGTGGACCAAAATTTGAAAAAAAAAAAGAAAAGTTCTGCCCCCAGATTTACTACATAGCTCATTTGAAAGACTGGTTAAAATGCTTAATTTTATTCTATGGAAATGAAAAAATCTGTCCCACGGAATCATAGATATTAGCTGAAACGTGAACTTGAAAAAAAGTAGCACATTCACTTGCACATTCAAAATTGTTGAATTAGTCTGTAACTGTGGGTTAGAATTTGATGCACATTGGCACACATAGTAAGTCCAACATTATAAGTTAACCCACAATGGAGTCAACCCTGGGGGCAGCAGTTTTATTTTTTAGACCAGAGCCCATACATTTTTGGTCATTCTCCTTTAAAACAACGTCTTCACTTAAGTCAGTGCTTGCGCAGTTTCGAGTCGTTCCAATTTTAAATATAACATTATTCGTCATACGTCATTTGAGAAGTAGATAGGTACCTAGATAGTCTTAATGATAATCATCATGATGAATTGTGTTGAGTGTGCAAGGGGTCAGAAACTCACAGTTAAACTGAAACCATTTATCCTAATGACTTCTAAAGATCTCACCTAGACAGACACGTTGCTGATGTCTAAAGATTTAACTGCAGGTTACTCAATCAGTGGCTGTTAGTATAGTTTAAGGTGAAAACGTTAGGGTAGTTCGCGAAATTCAAATTTTCTTACTTTTTTTGCAATTTTGCAGGCCACTGGTAGGTAGGTTGTATGAAGTTGAAAATATCGTTCGCGATTGTAAAACGTATGTAGTTACAGAATTATAACCATCAATACAACCCTCTAAGTTCATATAAGTTGAGGAACGATTTTAGAAAGGTCAAAGTCGTTCCAAGACATGTGAGCTTGGAGGGTTGTATTGATGATTCTGACTATCATAATTATGTAACTACATACGTCTTACAGACGCGAACGATATTTTCATCAACATACAACCTAGCACTGGCCTAAAAATTGCAAAAAACGTAAGAAAATTTGAATTTCGCGGTCTACCCTGACGCTTCCCTCTTAAGGTTATAAACATCAAAAGATGACTCAACATGCGGAAGACAATTGTCTTTAGTCTTTAAAAAATAATTCTTTAGTCCGCTAACGACTATTGTGTGCATGATAAAACGATTCGTCGATCATCATTGGCAACAAATATTACCGTGTGTATAAAGGGTGTAAAACACCTCTTCACTTAGCCGAAAGGCACTTGTTCTCCCCATCATTGCGATCATTTTTTTGTTCTACACCATACCTGGGAACCTTCTAGTTACAGAGATATGGGGGGTCAAACTTACAACTATTTGACAAGTTTTTTTTTTAAATACAAGTTTGTTTTGTAAGATTTTAACTTTAAACACCTCCACGACCCCCGTACTATTCAATCCATCCATCAGCACAATGTTTTAAGTGCGTTACCATTGAGTTCTACCATAAAATATGATTTATAACCTCAAAAAAAAAAGTGGTTTCCCAGCAATATTTTTTGCGTAAAGTGAATTTGACTGTATATGTTTATCTTTGTCTGTAACCTACTAACACTAGAACTTAAGTAAAATTGTTACTAACCCTATGGACTCCGGTCTGAAATAAAAAGTTTCTATTCTATTCTATTCTATTCTAAAGTTACTTAGTTTGATGTACAGAATGCTTGGTTAACGGCTTTGTGATGAGGTGATTTACATCCTGTATAGTTACGAACAAAAAAAGACTCAACCTCGTTTCATTCCGTGGATGTTTGACATAGAGTGATACATTTGCAATCACAAGAAAAAGCAGCAAATGGGAATTACTTTTACATTGTCCCACTTGTGAACCACCATCGTCATCATCATTTTAGCTCGGTATCACCCGCTGCTGGGTAATAAGCCTCCACTTTCTTCTGCCATTCTTCTCAGTTCCATGCATCACTTATCCATGTGCTTTCCGCGATTTTGACTATATCGTCAACCCAACTTGCCTTTACACGGCCCTGTTTTCTTAGGCACAAGGCCACCATTCGGTCCAAAACTTATTCACTCCCTAATTAATGGCGACTGTACACCATCCTCATCAGTAGACAAATAAATTATGGATCCTTATTTAAAATTTCTCCCGATTAAAAAAAGCTTATTGTAACAAGATACCAGCATTTATTATTCACCAAAAAAAAATCTCAACGTCTCGCTCATTAATAACCGTGTCGTGAGTAATTAACCGAATCCAGTAACTAACAGACAGCGAGCTTACATCACAATAAACACTTCTAATAACCATACAAAATTATGAACAAATGACACGCCTTTACATGTAAAACCACAGAGCAAGGAAGCTCAGAAAGGTAATTCGGTTACACTTCTGGCAACGCCCAGATACATACTTTACGCAGACAATCATACAATACTAGACCAGTAAGACTTACCAAATGCAGCTTTCACATCTATAATATCCGTAACTATATGTTATATACCTATATATATAAATATATGGATTCATCGGTCTCTAAACTTCCTATTGTCTAATAGCATTGAGTAGAATTCAAGAGCACAAGTGAGCTTAGCTTTTTTTAAACAATACACTTTTACTTTCGTTGAGTTGTCCGATTGCCCGTCTGCCCAGATCAGGTCTTCAGGTCTTCCAACTATTTTATTCTATTCTTCTTCGTCTTCATTCACCCTACAACTCATTTCTGTTAAAGTCCTACAACCGTTTTTCACAGGACCCATCACTGAACGAATGCTTCTATTTTCAGAAAAACCATTTTGTTTTCTTCGATATTATTATACCAAGTTGCTAATATTGCCATAATTAATATGATATGTCTTCTGTAACTATTTTGTTGTACAATTTCAGTAACAACTCATACAATCTCCCGCACGTTTTTGCTAAGTAACTATTTAGTTTTAAAGTAAGATAAGAATGGTTTGTTGAATGCTTGTTCCTGGTACCGTTATGTTTGTTTCATTTGGTTGGACGTTGGTAAATAGAACATCCGTAATACTTGGAACAAAGATCGGGATTATGAGAGAGAACGATAGTTGTAATCCGATCTTCTGTTGCTTGTTTTAATCAAATACATGTGACTATGAATGAGTCGTTGTAGTGTATTTGGTAGAGTGGGTCAGAAAAAAGATGCCATAGTTTTTATGTCGTTCAATTTATTTTTTATCTTAAAGACAGTAGCTATACAGACGTGGAACCGAAAAGGCAACAAGACTATAGACAGCCACTAATCAATTGATGACTGATTTTCATTTGTTTCGTAACGATAATCTTGAATGCTCACAACAAGATCTCCCAACTTTGACTGCAGCAAAATCTCACCAAACCTACATCGAATAAAACCAAATAATATACATATTGCATAGCTAGATCCCGAGCAATAATTAGCTTGGAGATTATATCTTTCTGATGGCAACCAGCATTCATTGGTCGATAACATCATGGTACGATAGAATCGTGACGATAATGGCGTTACCCACAAGGTTCGACGTCTCTTTCTCAAAATAGACCTATGTAAGTCGACAGTTACGAGCTGTTAGGTAATAAATGCCAATAATTTTAGCTTTGCAATTGGCACCAGGATAATAATACTGTTATTTAGGCATAGGCTTTACCTGCCACAAATAAACTTATCAGCCATTAAGGTACCAACGAATTTAAATTATATATCAGCTATTAAGTCTGTAATTGACATAGAAACAGGCTTCGATATAATTTGTTAGAGGTCCATTGACATTTTAAAATCATTAACATTCATTGCCACGAACAGACAAGTACCAGTTTCATGTTTTTCCAAGGTGTATACCATTCATTCTCCATCTACCCGTAAGGCCCTGATCGATCATCATCATCATCATCATTTCAGCCGAAAGACGTCCACTGCTGGCTGGACATAGGTCTGCCCCTAGTGTCCGGTTCCGTGCGATTCGCGCGGATTACAGCGGATTTTAGCACATCTGACCACCTAGTAGGAGGCCTTACAACGCGACGTCTATTCGGTTCGCGCTCGCCACTCCAGAACTTTTTGGCCCCATCGGTCATCCGTTCTGCGAGCAATGTGCCTGCCCATTGCATTGCCAAATCGATCAGTACGAGTATTTGCTACCGAAGGATTAGGTAGGATGTCCCTGAAGGGTTAGGAAGTGACCCATAGGGGGTTCACTCAAAAGCAAACGTGTCGATAGCAATCTAAATTATGTCGGCCCAGAACTATGCCATTTGTTTGGCGTTCAAAAAACAAACCAATGATTCAGAAAAACCTACTTATGTTCCTTGTTTAACCTGCAAAGGAATTCAGAATCAACAATCGCTGATCTTTGATAGCACTAAAATCTGATTCAACACAAAGCTTCCCACATACGCGATTCCTTTCCAAAACCGCAGTTAAAGTGACAATACCAGTGTTTCCTCTAGTTTCTGAAAGTTCCGCGTTTACCAACCGTAGGCTCTCATTGACCATAGTTATCCATTGGGCAGTTCTCATTATGCATATCCAAAATCGTATTGGAGTGAGTTCGGTGAGGTATGCTGTGTACGGACCGCTAGGCACGTGCGCTTGCTAGCTACTTGCATTCAGTGGTGTAGTATATGGGAAATTGTCAGATGCTTTTGATGATGAATGTTAGTTGGATCCAGAATAAATGACATACGGACCAGACTTATCATGTTTTTAAATGGTTTTAAAAATTAAACGAAAAGAATGAACGAGGAAAGTGGAAAGATAATCAAAGTAATAAAATTTTGGACAATTATTGTTTTTACACTGCATAAACTAAAACCGATGTGTTGCGCTTGCGCGTGATAACTATGTTATGATATCACGCGCAACACATGTTAACATACTTTTCATTGATGATCTTACATTCATAATGAATCGCAACATTTGTCACGTCGGTTCTAAATTATAATTTACAACAGAACAATACCCAATCAAAAACGTTTATCAAACAGCCTCACAGACAATTAATTATGAGTCGACTCGAGTGACATCAGAAGTCTTACACTATTGCTTATACTGTGAGCTTTCGCCGGCATTATCTAGGCATCTGGGCGCGAAGACAATGGCGCGCGCATGCGTAATGCGTTATCTCACATCTACCTCTTGCCACACTCTGCTCTCCTAATGAGGAACGGTGTTCCACTTCTCGTGCAATGCTAATTGAAGACTTAAAATCAAACCTACATAGAAATTTCCACTTCGCTAATAAATACTAATTGATAAATTAACACTTTTGAAATCGTACTCAAGTCAAGGTTTCTTTTGTTTTAGGTGGAGTAGTATAACGGTAGCCGTGCCTCCCAAAGGATGAGGAATAAGCATCGATGCTGGAAACGCTGCTTTGGCCCAGACATACTGAAATCAACAGGTAAGTTTCTTAACAAAACACATTCCGTTCATAGTTTATCGTACGGCTAAGCAGAATGGTAGAAATAATTTAGAGAGATAATGCGGGTAAAGTTAATCTAGAACACAAATCACGTACATTGTCTATGGAGAAATTGCAGCAACACGAACTAAACTTGGCACATGTTCAACTTTGGTATCGGCGTGTGGATGAGAAGAGGTGGGGCTCCTTTGAATTGATAAAATAAGACTGGATAAACCTATTGATAATGAAAATAATGTCTTCCTAGTTTTGAAGCCCCAAGCCTTATTTCTATCAAGTTAAAGCTCATACTTCCTTATATAAGGAAGTTAGCTAGCACGTGCGGTTTGAGAATTAGAAATATTAATTAGGTTTACGTTTTAGTGCTGATTTCGACTAAAGTTAGGTACAGATTTCTTAATACCAACTGTATAATCGTAACAACTATAATAGCAGTCCATTTAAGTACTGCCCTTTAACAAAACGTTTTAGCTATTGTTTATTTTAATAGGAAATTACTGTTAGTCACTAATGGCCATTATTTTGATAATAGTGTTGTCTAAGCTCCGTTACCAGCAATAAAAGTCGATAGTCGGAATTACTATCGATAAACTGTTAAAATTGGTGCAGCCGTGAAAGCCTAGTAAATCACGCATGGTTGAACCGAATGGGATCTTGTTAGGCTATAAATGACTTGATATCTAATAAAAGAAATAAAATAGAAATTGTATAATGTTAGATATTTAAGAATTTATTTGTTCTTAGTTAAATGCTTTCAGTTTCTGGTTTCGAAATGCAATTTCCTTGTAGCAATTCTTGGAAAGAAATCGTTTGTTTAAAGGTGTTGAAGTGCAGAATAAGATTTAAATTGTGTGTAAACTGAGAGCCGTTTCCTTCTACTCTGAAGCGAAACACACACCGTGTAACAATGCGTTTGCGCATTGTCATATCCCGCCCACGTGGGGCCGTATAATTTCACGATTTAAACGCACCGCCTTACGAAATACATCTAGGGGAGTGCGACGATAAATAACCAACAAATTACTCAGTTCTCGCGATACGTAGTACACGTGCGACGGTGACATTTGCATGCCTGAGAAATGTTTACAGCTTGTTGAATCTACAGTCCGTAGGAAGTGAATGAATGTGGTGAGCCTCAGGCGTTTAATCAACGGTATTATGTGACACCGGCTTTATAGTTTACGTCAGAATCGCATGATTTTCTACTGATTGCCTGGCCAATGACCTTACGATTGAAAAGTTAAAGAAACTTCGAACTTCACAGTTGCCTAAACTCCGTCTTCCTATTAATCTTCTTAATGTAAAGTACAACAAAGTCTGTTGTCAACGATTCAAAGACACAGCTAACAACATTTTGTTTCTACGCCGCGATCAAATTAAACGCTCACCAAAAGTTTGCTAACCAAATTAACAATTACGGCTTTCCTTATCATTCCTATTGTTTGCGTCGTTCAGCTGTTTAACTTAACGATTGAATTATACGAGTAATGCTGGATGGCGCTGACTAGACGCTGACTGGTTTGCGAATTGCGACTTTGAAATGAAATGTGAGCCATTTCGTTAGCGAATAGCTTTCGCAGACTATAGGGAATGTCATAGACTCCTGGCTCGTTTTGAAGACGATTGGGCCGCCAGAAATGCGAAATAGGATTGTTACCTCATAAAGTTATGGACTGTTAGTGTCACATAAAAGTGTGGAGGAATTGAATTTTGCTTCCGGAGTTTACGATAGGTTTCGATCAGGTTCCTGTGAAGATGATTAAATCTTTTTAAAATATAGAATGACTTCATTCATGTTATTTGTTAAACTAATGTGTTGGTTTTGGGTTTGCCAGACAAGTTTTTACCTCAAATGGAGCTATTAGTCACAAACTCACGTGAGTAAAACCGTTAACACTGCTTTTTTTTGTAACATTAAATATTGTCGTTGTGTTTACACGCAACATTATCTAAAACTCAGGATTATTGTCATAAAGACGGAGAATTCAGTTAACCCATGTTTAATAATTAAAGAACACGAAAATCTTTAACTTTTTAAAAATGAAATAGTCCCCTATTAAAAAAGGGGCTCTCTTGCACTTCTGTAAACGAATTAAAGCTTGATCACAGTTGCTGTATGATTTATATGTATGCGTGTCACGTCCCTAACTCAAGGTTTGTAAAAACCCTACGTTGCTGTTCTTTGGGCTCAATCATTAAAGGAGAGGGTGGAACACACGCTTGGGTTTTAACTTTATTGTATATCCCACTAATTGTGTATTGGCAGAATAAGTTATGTAGCGCTTAAAATATCGTTTAAATAATACTTTGGGTACTTGATTGGTAGTTGTAGCTCTAAGGCTGGTGTAAATTCTCTCTTTGTTTCTAAAACATGAATATTTAAGTAGTGCAAGTAAAGTGTCATATTTCAACCACTAAACAATTCTCAGTAAATCAGGCCTAAGTACTTAACACATACATAGGTAGGTGCCTAACTACTGTATTAACATTCTGAGCTTTTCAATAACTCTAAAACTTAACGCCTGTAAGCCGAATCAATGAATTGTCGCATTTAACATTTCGAAATAGCTTTCGCAACTGTTTATCGAAAGGAAACAGATTTAGTCGACAAAATACTTAGAACTTTGTCTATTATTACGTATTAGGCACTTATAAGTCGTTTACTTAGATGAAATCGTCAGTCCTACGTTAATCTCTATACAATGACGAAACTTGTGAATGTCAATAAAGTATCGGAGCTAATAATTTATTGAATGTATCTGACTTATCCTTATTGGTTTATTGAAGTTAATCCTATTCAGAATAGATCGCTGACAAGATATTTCGAAATATGTTCGAATGAGAAAGATAGGTTTTATGAAATTGTGTACAAGTCTCATAAACTTTGAGATTATCATTGTGTTTGTTCAGATTCATAAAAGTAGATATTATTGTACATATTTGTAGGACAGATAAAGCCTATTTGTAAGATTATATCGTTTTATAGAAGTCCAGAAAGCTGTTATATCGAATTATCGGCTCTCCATTTCAAAAGCTTTCATTATCTCGTGGTACTAACACTCGACTACCTTGTAATACAACGTAAATATACACCAACTGCAAACCAAACAAAACCAATCATAAATCGGAGATAAAATCAACTTGCACTGCAATAAATTGCCATTTTCGAGAGAAGCTATTATTAAGTGAGGCATTTAAAAAGAATAGAAATAAAAGTGGTCCCTGGGGCAAGGAGCAATTAATGGCGAAGAGATTAACCAATAAATCGAAGCGAGCTTGAAGCGGTGGGGCGACAACCGACTGACTTTAGAGAACGAAGGGTAGTTGTAGAGCGCCGCGCCGTGCCTCTTGTGCTGCTCATAGTTGCGCAGGAAACGGGCAGTGAAGATTTTTAGAAAAAAAATGCAATACGCCACGTAATGCGGCCTTCTGAATAGAGTTAGGTTGCCATTGGCTGCAAGAGAAGATACCCCTTCAAAAATAGACGCACTGTGGACATAGGTTTCTGGATTCAAAATCGTATCAAGAATTTTGAATACTCCAAAGTACCTATAACAACAGCTCTTTGTGCATTATGGGCTCTCAATTATGTCACTTCCTACTTGTGCTTAATAGCTTTTGCAAGATCTTCTATAGCTCGATTAATACTCCTAGTTCCCGACGTATCCTCGCACCAACAACGTACCGCCGTAATGACGCCCGATAATCGGAGACATCCTTCCCGGGACCTTTGAGCTCGTTTAAAGGAATTTCTATATTTTTGTCGAGAAAAAAATGTGAATTTTAACAAGAGGCGCATCAAATCCGCGCTTGCAAAGCCATTTAGCTCGCGGGTTTGTAGTTTATTTTGACTTCAAAAATAGTTCTGTAAAGTTGTTAAGAAAACGAGCAGTAAGCTCGTCGATAAAGTAGCTTATTTATTGAAATGTGTGTGTTGAAACTTGAAATTATACTCTCATTTCCGATTGCACTCAAAAATGGAACCATTTATAAAACCGATAACGTCTTAACTACCGTGTCGCCCAATCTCAACATCAACGGAAACGATTGTTTACTCAAACGGTATACAAACTGACTTACCATAAAACGTCCAATAAAAACCTGTAACGTCCAATAAATTCCCTGCAATAAACAAACAAACAGTGATAAATCGTCCTATTTAATTCAGAATCGGGGGCGTTATCGCAATCTTTTCAATATTTATTAGCGATTCACCTATCATTGAGTTTTTTGCGCAAGCTCTACGGTATTTTCCATGTGCAGTCAAGATCGTGACAAGCCTAATTGACTAACGTATCCAGAGATCAGGCGGAACGCATGCAAAGCCGCGGTTGTCACATCGATTTGCCGCATAAAGCTCGCCGTGCAATGCCTAAAACGTCCTTCCGTGTAAACTGGTTGCAAGACCAACGAACCGTCAGGGTTGCCTTTTCTGTACTTTCTACCAGGGCTGCAGAAAACGCAAGGATGCTGCCGTAATTATAGTGTCCGATAGCCGTGTATTTGTGTTGCTATGCGGAAACATTGATAAGTGAACTTCGGTACATCCATCTGTAGTTTCTGCTCGCCGCATTATATTGTTTAATTTTCGTCATTTTTTGTTTTTAATTAGACCAACGATAAGTCCCGCTTGATTGACATTAGATTGATATTTGATCGCGAAATATGGCGTGAATAATGGCCACTTGTTAGTTAACTGTACTGAGTACATAACGGAGTTAGTTTATCGGTCTAAAAGCACGGTTAAAGCTAACGGAATTAACTTTGTTTATCATAAATCTGTTTGTTTAACGTTGTTTGTTACACATCTTGAGTTCTAAACTATAAACAGATGAAGAGAAACAGTAACTTGCATAGTATAAGTTAACATTGATGGTTATCAATATCCATAGAGTAAGTAACAATATTGGTAATTTCCTCGCACCAATCATGATCTTCATATGGCCCAGTATTTTTTGATAATAAACATCAGAAAAATATTCTTAAAGAGTGAGAGTGATTCCAATCAAATGTTTTGCCTATCTTGTCCTCTAATAAACAGTTAACATCAATTTAATTTATAATTGAGACCTAAGATAATTTACATTTTTTTATCAAAATTACCCGTTGTATAGACCTTTTGACCTGATTCTGAAAAAATACATTTCAGTAGATATTATAATGTACAGTAACATAATAATATCTACTGAAATGTATCTTACCTAATGTATGTAACCCAAACTAAAAATATCCACGTTGCACAAACTCTTGTGGTGAAAGCCCGAAAAATCGTCTCTTCTTAATAAAATTCTTACATTTACCGACTCGAATCTATAGAATTTCACAGTAACAGATACATCTATAATACTCGTATCATATAGCACGACCAATCAGCATCAGTAACATAATGTACTAACGTCACAACTATACCAAACCATACCCATACTATACTATACCATTACCAACCTAGATACTCAAAAATATGAAGCAACATGCCTAACTAAATCTGACAGCCCTGCATGATAGGCTCGCCCCACACGGAGAGGCCGCACCATTCCACTCGGCCGGTAATTATTGTTGTACCCTACACCAGTTCGCAGCGCTCCTAACACACGTTACACAACATTACGCAGCTGGCTATTGGAAAAACCTGGCCAAGAGTGAGTCGGACACGCATACGAAGGGTTCCGTACCATTTCCTATGGAACATTGGACAAAATTGCAAAAAATCACGTTTTTGGTATATATTTTTATTTTTAAAGTCAATATACAACTAAATATTCTGATAATATTTCAAGCGTCTTGCTGTAGCCGTCATTAATACCGAGCAAAAACGGTAATAAATTCACGTTTGTTGTACACTTAAAAATTTTGTTTTTGTGTTGTTTTCATATTTGTGTATGATTTTTCGTTAAAGCGGCAACAGAAATACATCATATATGAAAATTTCAACTGTCTAGCTATCACGGTTCATGAGATACAGCCCGGTGACAGTCAGACGGACAGTGGTGTCTTGGTAATAGGGTCTTGTTTTAACCCTTTTAGTACGAAACCCTAAAAAGGAGGTGTGTAGTCATAGAGCCATCTAAGTTCTAATGCACTAGTAATGGTAGTCTTAGTATTGTGTTTATGAGTAATAGAAGTAAGGGAAGATTGGAAGCCGTCTTACTGGTTAAAGACTGCAATTACTAAGTATTCTATTTCTCACGTCTCAGGAGTGTAATAGCCCTTAATGCATCCTGCATAAAAATGGTTGATTTTTCTTTTTTTAGGTATGACTACTCGCAGATACAACTCGCTTAGGATGCTGAAATGGTTGAAAATCTGAATGCAATCTTATACTTAAGGGGGATGCTCCAAGGTAGCCCGCGAAATTCAAAGGACATTGCTCGTCGTCCATACATGGGTCGCCTAAGATCCAACAGGGAGGTGTATTTACTTTTTGGGTTTTAGATAATGTATATATTCGATTGAACCTGAATTAAAACAACGGACACTTTTGAGAATTCAGAAAAAATCAAAACACTTTCTGGTTTTGAGGTTATATTTACGTCAATAAAAACATTCGGTTCTGTTGCCATCTGTCAATTTACAACTGGTATAGGGGTCTTTTGGCCTCGTTCAGGACCTTTCGTTTATTTAATTTTTTTTTATCTATGTTTTGTTTACAATAGTTGTAAATAATGTTATTTTTTATGTGTTTTGTCCTGCACGGGCTAATAAATGCTTTTTATTTCTTATTGCTACTTGTTTCCAAAATTCAAACAGCGCTTTCAATCGAGTATTTTGATAACCCGTATTATTCCGCGAAATCCTAGCGGACTGTTTGTAACTAAAAACCGTTTTATCGTATATCAAGTGTTGAGAATACTGGCGCTTGTCTGTGTCAAACTCTTATTAAGAGTGCTGTACAAAAACTAGGCTGTATGAGCTATAATACCTTTGCCTATTAAAAACCCTAAATTGAACCAAAATATAATAAGTTAATAACATCACATGTCCGAGGATCATGACGGAAGTTTACAGGTACTTTTTAAAATGTTTTCGAAATTAAAAAGTGTCCGTTCTATTGAAATATTTGAAATGTATATTATTAAAAGAATCATGAATTATAGTAAATGTTTCATGCGTGTTGATTCATAGGCCATTTTTGACAATGTCCTTTTCTTACGTTTTTTGCAATTTGCAGGGCAGTGCTAAGTTGTATGTTGATAAACGTATCGGTCGCGACTGTAAGACGTATTTAGTTACAGAATTATAATCACCAAAATCATCAATACAACCCTCCAAGCTCGCATAAGTATAAGAACGACTTTGATCTTGCAGAAATCGTTCATCGACTTATATGAGCTTAGAGGGTTGTACCTACTGATGATTTTGATGGTTATAATTCTGTAACTACATACATCTTACAGTCGCGAACGATCTTTTCAACTTCATACAACCTGCTACTGACCTGCAAATTGCAAAAAACGTAAGAAAATTTGGATTTTGCGGGCTACCCTGACGCTTCATTACTGCTCATTTACGCTAAGTTACATTTAAATGAATACCTGCACTAAAAACGCGCTACTGATTTTGTAACGTTTCGCTGAGTCCAACGTAGATAATCCATATCTACTATCCATTTAGTGCAAACGAAGAAGTCCAAACTATTCCTATCACGATATATCTACATTACATAGAGGTAACCAGAGTTGAGAACCTATCTACTTACAATAATAAATAAATAAATATCGCTGGACATTAACACACAGCGCCATCTAGTGCCACACTAAGCAAGGCTTGTGTCGTGGACACCAGATACTTGATATACTACATGTACACCTTTTTTGTTTCTAAATACATACTTATTATACATATAAACATCCATGACTCGGAAACAAATGTCCATGCTCATCACACAAACATTTGCTCCTACCGGGATTCGAACCCAGGACCCTAAGAACGTAAGGCAGCCTCACTACCATTACGCCATTCGGGTCGTCATAATAATTCCGTGTGTATGTGTAATATTGACCATATTGGCACAAATCCAGGCAGCTAGCTACTACTGAGGATTTTCCATACGGAAAACCTAATCAAACAATTAATTGTAAAAACACAGTAACAAAACATTAGAACAGTAAATAGTAGTGGCTTGTGATTGTCTTTTATACTTTCACATAGGACATAACATACAATTTAAACACATATTTAATGTGTTAATATTATTTGTACGCCTTGTTGTGTAATGCAAGCAGCACTTAAGGCAAATACATGAGCTAAACGCGAGTTTTATAATTACTAAAAGTATATGATTCACTGCTATAAACGAAACCAGAAAAATATATGATATTCTTTAGGATATGCTAGCATGATACTGTTTTGAAAGCATAATACAATTAATTTGGCTCGATAAAAAGAAATCACGAACTTATCTCTAAAAGTATCTTTCAAACAATAAAAAACATACTAATATACATGCGATCATTCTGATTTTTTGGCAAATAATTCTACAAGCAATATTTTAGCATGATACTATTTTAGTTTTTTAATCCAATCAATAGTTTTTTTTGTAAATCGATCGAAACCACTAATTTCGCGCTATTTGGCCCGCAGTGACTGACGTAACAACCACTTTGTAGTGCAAGCTGATTAGAACTTTATTCTAACAGCATTTCGAACGAAGTTTGAACCACCACAAATAGAGTTGCTAATTTAGCTCGTCTAAGCGCCTTAAGATGAACACACACTGAAAGAAGCGAAAGAGCCGAAAGAATCGGATTTTAGAATAACTTGTATGAAATCCTATAAAACCACGCACACTTACCCGCGTCGAATCGGACGTATCCATGCGATATACGGATGAGAAAAATTATTTCGGCGCTGTTAAGTGTGCGTCCACCTCTAGTAAGAAATTACTTTAACTCCGTGTACTCGTATTAACTCTTACTTATGTGTCACGAATTAAAAAAAAAATAGAAAAATCTCAATGTTTTGAAGAAAGGGTGGTTCGAAAGTCAAATTTATATCGTGAAAAATCTCTATTTATGCCTTGGTATAGTTTGTTGTTATAATAACTATTTATATTTATCGATTCCAATCAGTTTCTAGTATAATATGTAACAAGTTAACCGCCCCTAACCAAGCCTATATTATGATTGTTTGTTCAGAATTTCTAAACAAACTAACTTTACTATGCAATATTGTTGTTTGAACTAATCTAACTTGTCTTTACAATTAGTTGATTGTCCAATTTGAATAGAATAAATGCTTTACAACTGTAGAAATATTGTTTACAACTTCAATCATATTGACGAACTTAGTGGTTTGTAGGAATGGGTAAGTAAGGCTTTAGATTCGATATCAATATCTGAAAAGTTATTAATGAATGGATAGTCAACACATTTCTATAACTTTGTTCATATCACGACATGTAATAAAGCAAAATCCTCCGCCGGGTCTGCCTGTCTGTTCACGATGAACTCAGAAACGACTGAAACGGATTTTCATGCGGTTTTCTTCAATGGATAGAGTGATTCATGAGGAAGGTTAAGGTAGATTTGTCTATATTTTGTGTGAATTGGTTGTAATATGACAATATTTGTTGAAAATGTCTTCGCTTTTTCTGTACCCGTGCGGGTCGCTAGTATTCTAAATTTTTGCGATGTAAAAGGTAACACAAGGAGACGACTAACGGTAAAACGAAGTTTATCATTTCATACGCTTCGTTTTCCCGTTTTTCCTCACAGACAATAAACTTGACTTATCTTTAGACATCTGTATTACACAAATACATGCACATAATATACATCTTCGTATATAATTAAGTATAATGAATACATGAATAGCAAAGTGTCTGCTCTTCAACTAATTGAAATCATCCCGGAAACTTTGAAAGGAGTGTCGTGTCTATGTTAATTAATGTGTGCCTACGCATCATTAATTACATGAAGCTTTATTTCACACCGCTCTGTACAGTCAAGTATTCAATGCATAACAGTATCATTATATTGTATTGATGTATTTTATTTATTCTATTACAAACTCTTTGATTAGGTACACGGCGTTTCGTATGAGGCAAAACGGTGAAAAAAACGAGATAGTCGAAACTTAAGGGGCCAGCGGAGCGTGCATATCTAGGTTCCCAAATAAAGATTTTGAATGGAAATTGATTTAAACAAGAGTTATGAGAAAAATAAGTTTTCTATAGAAATTATTAATTCCTCATATCAAGTCTAAATAGCATTGTTCTTTCAAAATATATATTTGGGAACCTAGATATTATATTGTAATCCAATCGAAATAAATCCAAACTTCCTTAAGGATATGTTTGGTTTACGAATAATTTTGGTATTACGTTTGTATGAACGACGCACGCTCCGCCGGCCCCTTAATAGGACTTTGACAGAAATGTATTGAAATAACTGAGAAAGTCAGGTATCCGTAGAATCTTCTATTCGGTCGATTTGACGGGTAAACTAATTCATTTATTTTCACTTTGGTATTTTCGTTAGAATGACCAAACTATTATTGGGCTTTTCCATTTCAAATTTCTCAGTAGCAGCGATGGATTCTGGATTTGTGCCTCTTTGATGGCAGTAGGGTCATCCCATACTATAAGGTACTTAAACATAACCAGCGAAATGGGTGTACTATTAGGTACGCCTCTGGCTGACCCTTCAAGGATTACAAGATTTATGTTATTGTATGACCAAACTAAACAAATTTTCTTATGAAAGAAAGAAAGAAAGAAAGAAAAGAAAGAAAAGTATTCATTAGCCCGCACAGGACAAAACACATCAAAATTATCAGTATTAAACTTACTAATAAAACTTACACAGAAAAAAACAAATATATATTTAAAAATTAAAAGAAACGAAACTCGTCCTGTACGAGGCCAAAAGGCTCCTCTCTCAGCATGGTGCTGTAACATTAAAAAAAAAACGTCACGCGCTTATGAATTTTGCGAAATAGTAGATGTAAAACATTTCGAACTAGATATCTAAACAATTCCCAATATAGCCAGGAATAATGCTTCCAAATAAGAGTTCAATAAGTCTACTTTACTTACTAGACTATGCTGATGGTCTGGTTATTGCATACCTCTATTGACAGCTGCGTACTTTGCATAGAATTGGCTTGAAATGTTGTTACATATGTAACAAGGGTAACAGCATCTTCGATATAGCCTTCCTGTCTACTATTAACGAGGCACTGAGATTACCAATGTATCTGTCAATCGATTATGGCCAGTATTGTTAGTTATACTATAATGTATCTTAATGAAGATGACACTAAGAATCTTTTTAATTAAATTACTTCGAAGCGTAAACAGCACTTTTGCATAATTTTCTGAAGTGGATCTGAATATCCTGAGAAATCCTGAGTGCTGTCGTTTTAAGCCTGGTGCTTCAAGATTATGTATTAATTCCTTTCAGAAATAAACACATAATACGTAACATATCACCCTTCCCAAAGTTTCGACAGATGTGTTGCTGTGCTGTCTAGCATGTACTAAAATCACAATGAGAGCTTTCCATAAATCTACATTAATTACATACACATGTCTTGTGTCCGTCTAGTTAAACAAACACACATGTAGGTATACGTACCAACAATAGCCTCATTACTAATGACCAAGCTTAGTATTTGTTCAGAGCATGTCGGACGCATAGGCTTGCATCATACCAAAGTTGTCAACGACAAACGTTGTCGACGACAGCGGACCACGTCCTGTGCCCTATATGTATGCTTATCGAGTAACATGACTCGCTAATCGAATAGAATAACAAGAACAATCGATAAGGAATTCGATATGAAAATTCTTTGCGATTCGGAATGTCGCTCGCTGCTTTAATATACTCGGGATTGTAGGCAGAGGAAATTAATCTCGAAGATCGGGAGAGAAAATAAAAGTAATTGGATGCCGTTAATATATCAACATGTGGAATTTATATAGGTTGTTTCAGCGTATGTGCTTATAGCAATTTAATAATAAAGCCAGTAGCTAAGATCCTGTTTCACACCCACTATTTCCAAGTCTAGATCAGTCGTATTCAAAATCTCCTTGCACCCTTGCTGTACAATCTCGGGGAGATTAGGAGTATATTGTTTAAAACTCAATTAGGTATATCAAGATAATATTCCGCTGCCAAAACCTAAGATCATTAGTTCAATAACAAGACCATTACAACGATAAAGCTCAATTGTCGTCAAGTCAAATAAATTACTCACTAATCCGAATGTTTGTTCACGTATCTTATCAGGGCAAGGGACAAACGTCAATACGACGTAATGGCAGCCAACTAAACATTTATTCATAGCTACTCAAATTCTTAGTAATCTTATCCCAGACACTTTAAATTTAAACTTATTCTTATCGCCTCTCATAGTGGTGTCAGTCCATTTCCTATTGTCAGACATTCTGACAATGGACTGGGACTTTGACAAGGGCCTGCTGACGTAATTATACGTGCAAGCGAGTTAATTAGTCACTCATTGAGTCGGTTTTACTGTGCAGTCATTGCGGATAATAGCCAGCCGGGCAGACTCGCGCCCTCTCTACGAACCACGTCGATCGATGGCTCGATATTTGAGTCTATGGATTAAAACCGATTTGCTGGCGGTTTCACAACAACGTCTCTTGCGATCATGCTAGATTTTGTCAATTTCTATTCAAGGAGAAACTTTGAGTTAAGGAAATTGGTATTATGTAAGTTTTGCATCAGATGCAACAAAGTTGTAGTTATGCAGCGTTTAAAATCAACTGTGACCGTTGTAATGGTGTTTTTGGGTGATGAGAACAAATGCTAACCGTGCTTTTTGCTAGATTCACAATTAACACAAAAATGCTATGTATAAAAATGCAATTATAATGTTTCGCTACACTACACGAGCTTCCTAGCACGCAAGCGCAAATAAACATAAACCATTAAATTATTAAAACTTCACGAGGTACATGAAATAACCGGACATTCCATTACCTCTAGTAAACCAGCCGTTTAGCCTTTAAATAACTTCCATTTTAATTTAACTAATTCCAAGTAACTAGAAAGCAAGAAAATGCCGACTTTAGGTCTATTATTTTAAAGTGCATACCCACATAATTTATGTTAAGTGAATTTTCGAGCGGGAGATTTACAGCGTTTTGGTTTAATTGTTAATCTATTAATGAGTTTCCGAAGTATCGAAGTTGGAGTTGAGACCACACAGAGTGTGAAATATTTCACAAGGTGGTCACGATCTATCAGATTAGTTCGATACTACACCGATATTGTTTTATCGGAGTCTCTTTGCGGATGTTCGATGGATTGGCTTGATAAGAATGCTTGTGTGCATTTGCATTTACGAAACATCCGGCGAATGGACACTACGGACAGTTCTCATCGACATCGCTGTGGGCAGACACGCTGCATTGAATTTGATGAAATAATGCACTAACTGTAGTATTGCCACCAATAAATAATAATAGAAAGCAATGATTTACGTGTATTGCGTCTTTTATCGCTATAACAGATTGAAAATACGAATACTGGATTGATTTAATGCTTCAGATGTAGACTTTAGAACTTGAGAACATACGGTTATGGTAGTACTCCTGTTCTATGTTTATTTAATGTTGTGGCTTATGGGAAGTTGATTTAGGACAACGTACACAACTAGGTATGATTGAAATGTGGATTGTTATTATATAATATACATGCGTGGGTAGTATTCAAAGTAGAGAACCAATAATGGTCCGATGTCTAGAATAGGTAAAAGGTGAATAGTGCTTACTCAGTTTGCTAAATAGGTTACTCTTAGAATCCTAGATAGTTCATAATTGTAGACACTTCATCATTGTCTATTTATCGCGAAATCGACGTTATCACATAGCAATCAAACCCATTACAATGACTTAATTACAGAAGACAATGGCAGTTATGACCTAGTGGTATTACCGTCGGACTGTGAAGTCATAAGGTGCCGAGATCGAACCCACGGGACGCACCTCTGATTTTCCAGATTCATGAGCGTATTGTACAATTATCACTTGTTTCAGTGAAGGACAACATCTTGAGGAAACCAACATGTTCGAGAGATATTTCTCGACGGCATGTAAAGCCAAGTCAGGGGCCCATAGGTAGGGCACGCCACGATAGTGGCGGTAAGTCCCCTCTTTGAGGAGTGGCTGGAGAGGCGCCACGGCGTCCTCACCTTCCGCCTGACGCAGGTCCTCACCGGACACGGATGTTTCGGGAGGTACCTGCACCGAATCGGGCGGGAGGAATCGCCCGGGTGTCTCCACTGCGAGGATCGACCGGAGGACACGGTGGAGCACACGGTGGAAGTCTGCCCTGCGTGGGCGGAGCTCCGCCGTGTCCTCGTGGCGGCGATCGGCGGCGGCGACCTCTCGCGTCCGGCCCTGGTTCAATCCATGGTCCGGAGCGAGACGGAATGGGAAGCCGTCGCCTCCTTCTGCGAAGTAGTCATGCTAGCGAAGGAGGTGGCGGAACGAGAGAGGGAGAGATCCTCTCTTCTCGGCCGCCGCGGGAGACGCAACGGGCGTCGGGGGCCACGTGGTGGCTACCGGCCACCGTAGATGCGGGCCTGTGGACGGCTGGCTATGGGCTAGCTAGCCGTCCGGCCGTCTAACGACGACGACAAGCCGTGTCGACGGCGCGTTCGTGTTCCACGCGCGCCTCTAAGAGATGTCAGCAAAAGGAGAGGGGCCCGCAAGGGCCGAAGCCTGCCGGGGTTGCGGGCCTGTTCGAAAGAGATACCGCGGCCCCGGAACGTAAAAGGCGAGGAAGGAACATGGATGGTTTTTAGTCAGTAAGAGACACTCCCTCCCGCTCCGCCCAGAGTGGGGGGGGTCATTTGATGATTTCCCATCCTTAAAAAAAAAAAAAAAAAAAAGGGGCCCATAGGTGGCATAAAACTCCGATACCAGGGGCCTTAGTCTGCTATTTTTATAAATTCGTCATTCCAATACGATCCCATTCTCATCCTATTGTCATTTTGCTTAAAGTTCGTTATCTGCTAAATTTATAATGGTCGATCATTGGTCGGTCAATGGTCGCGTAGTACAATTGTGATATAATGACATTATTGGATTGACATTATTATAAAACCCACCAAATTTCATTTATACATATTTTTATCCATTTTTTATTAGTGTTTTAAGCAATCTGAGGTGGTAAGAAGATCGTTAATAGCACCAGTCATTTATTTGTCATTAAAAATACGAGATTACTTACCATTCGATGCCATTTCCTTCAATAGAGTATCAGTGGTTGACCATTGGAGGCATACTGACATCATTACGTTAGTAGATTACCAAACTTGTCAAAATCAACAATTGTGAAGTCAGTGATAGACTATTCTGACACTATTGTAATAGCAGACTTGAAACCCAGGTTAGGCACTAACCACACGATAAAGAAAAAGATAGAAGACGATGTGAGACTCAAAATATTTACCACTAGCGGACGTCACGCGGTTTTACCCGCGTAGTTCTCGTTCCCGTGGGAGTACGTGCATAAAATATAGCCTATGTTACTCACTGATAATGTAGCTATCCATTGCTGAAAGAATTTTTCAAATCTGTCCAGTAGTTTCAAAGTTTATTCGTAACATACAAAAATATACAAATACAATTTTTCCTCTTCATAATTTGTAGACTTAGGTACTACTCGTAAAGCCTCATACTGAAGCGAGATACCATCAAGAATAGAACAATATTCGCATTTTGAGCGGACTGTAGTTGAAAACCCATCGATCATCATTTACTTACGTTTCGCATTCATACGATGGTAACATATCAAACAAACATTGAATATGCAACCATCTGTCATACCAGATATGAATGAAATAGTATCCAGTCCACACGATATTCATGCAGCGATCATATTTGTCACCTGCAACGGTGAATATGAATGGTGGCGTTCAGAGCTCTGGGAACTGAGTGTTTAGCATCAATTAACACATTGGCTATAGTTCGGTGTAGCGTAGTTACGGAAAGGGCGTTGACCTTCGTTATTGGCATTTTTCTGAGATGCTGTGTGGTATCTGCTATTCTGGTTATCATTACTAGAGAAGTTATTAGTGGTGGGATTTTTGTTAGGCAGAAGTGTACCTAATTGTTTATTCATATTTAGTCAATTATGTTTAAGTTCCATGTAGGGGGTGAGCCTATTGCCATCAATTGGGTACGAATCCAGACTCATTGGCTGAGAAATTCTTGATGGAAAAACCCAATAAAAATTTGTTCGACCCGAGAATCAAACCCAGGTCCTCATGCTCAGCACCCGTGATTGCGACCTCTACACCAACCAGGCAGTTGAAAACAATGAAAACAAATTTTGAATGTTGAGTCTTTGGGCTAAATTAAGCATGATTGAGAAAAATCTGTTTAAAGTAAACTTCAAGTATGTTGTGAATGAAACTCTTGAACAGGATTAAGCAAAAACATTCGTTTTAGGGACTACTCGTACGCACACTTTTTCAGCTCTATTCGGCTTAACCATGAAAACCACGATTTTGTATGAGACGCGTGCGCGCTGAACGCACGCGTCGTCGTTAGTGGGCGGTACCTAAACTGCAGAAAACTTATTAGTTCTATGACCCGATGGCCAAAGAGTTATCAAATTAGACACTTTGAATACCTCTAAACAAAACCGAGAAAACAAGGCACTAGTTTGAAATAAACTTTCCAACCATCTTGTTAATTTACATACAAAGAAATTGGGAGACCACCCAAGACACTTCCGTTACTTTTATCACTTAATTAGTATTTCATCAGCGTAACGTTTAAATGGTAATAATTTATGAGTAACACACGAACAAAATTTATTAGACCACAGAGGTAAGTATTAGTATCTTATGTAATGGATTGGGCAACCTTTAACATATTTCAAAGCACATAATTATGTCATAGAGTTGTCAAATGCCAATATTTATTTTTGCCATAAATTACATTGAATTCATGACCTGCATTCCGCATAAAACCATCCCTACTAATATTATAAATGTGAATGTAAGTTGGTTTGTTACGCTTTCACGCAAAAACTACTGAGCGGATTTTGATGAAATTTTGCACATATATAGTTTATAACCTGGATTAAAACATGGGATACTTTTTATCCCGGTAGTAAGATCCCATGGGACATTAATCAAAATTCACGCGGGCGAAGCCGCTGGCAGAAGCTAGTAAATCATAAATGAAAATACCTAACACGCTAACTCACATACATTACTTCAATCACAGATACTTAGTAAGTTATAAAAAAAATACTTGAAAACCGTCAGCTGTTGCGAAACTTATCTCAAAAAGTAGTCCATTTTTTTTTTTGGATGGGAAATCGGCATATGACATCTCCCACTCTGGGCGGAGCGGGAGGGAGTGTCAGACTCTTATTGACTAAAACCCATTCATGTTCCTTCCTCGCCCTTTATGTTCCGGGGCCGCGGTATCTCTTTCGAACAGGCCCGCAACCCCGGCAGGGCCCGCAACCCCGGCAGGTCAAAAAGTAGTCCTTAAATAGGTACTCTCTTAGAGAAGACATCGAAATTACCAAGGTCCAGTTAGTCAGAAATAAAGATGCCAATTAGTCAGAAATAATCCCAGGGGATCATTTTAGATAAAACCTATGATAGTGAGGGATAAATGTAGCTTTCCATAAATTAAAGAATTTTCAAGTTTCTGAAGATTTTGCAATCTTACCTCTTTGTATTATTACTAGTGATGATTAAAGTCCTTTGTCAATCCAGCAGTCCAATCACCAGTTTTTCTACTGTCACATTGCTTATTTAACTATCTCAGTCTCAAATCAACTTCAATACCTACATACAATTCTTCCCGTGATTCATCATCGCGTTATCTCATTCTTCTGTGCCTCTTACGTACAGGAAGAGAAATTTATTCGCGAGCGTGTCTATAGATCAATAAGATTATTAATCGAGACCACACGACCACAGCATAATCACTTATTAATTGAACATATAGAACTCACATCAATAAAACCAACCATTCATTCACACATTGCGCAATAGAGAGCGAAAAGTCTGTTGCAAAATCTGTCAGAGTACTAGGCTGCCAGTAGTTTTAAGATCAAAGAAACAAATTATATAAGGCCGGCTACGCGATCACGTTCGTCATTGTCTTACTGACCGGTCTAACGTGTACAAGTAGCAATTATAATGAAATACCGATACCTACCAATGTTTTCTAAGGCCCTGGTACCGAGACTAAGATAAGATTTGTTAATCGGTAGGTATTGCTGTGTTTTTTTTAGTGGCCTGTGAATGTTTTTTACGGAATTGTCTTTTGATCAATCGGTAAAAAGAAAACCCAGATGAGCAGAAATTAGAGTACCTGCCTACTTACTATGAACTGGGCTAATAAACCCAGGGTTATGAATTAAATATTCATTTTAAGTCCATGTTCACCAAAAAGATGACGCTCTGATTATCTAAAACAGCTGTTAAAAACACATTTTTGTATGGGAACATGTTACAGTGACAGCTGTTTTTAGATAACCAGACTGTTATCTTTTCGGTGAACATGGACCTTAGTGTGTATGTGTATCAATTAGGTAGCATTTCAAACACAAATCAGCTTTTGATTTTGCTAGCATTCGTCAACCAAACGTCCAATTCACTAAAATGTATTTTTAGTTTAAGCATTAGTTACTTGCTATCTATTAGGTCGGTGCTCAGATTCACTAAATTACAAGTGAGTTCAAAAGATAAAGATTAAGACTTGACAATGTACAGATGCTTAAAAGACAGCTTTTGGCATACAATAACTTAGCTATTGAGATTTCACCGATTGATTTTGTTCGGTGGACAAAATCAGTATTCAAATAACGTTCAGTGATTACTAAAAGCACTTGATGTAGGTTTTGCTTTTATGATAGTTGTAAATATTAAAGTAATTATCATAATATTCGAGCTGAAAACCGCTGCTTAGATCAGCTAAGAGATTACACGGAAACCTGAAGAAGAGCTCTGCGGCTATACCCATATGCAATGATCATAAAACAAAACAAGTTAATTAAAATGACCATCATTAATTACCGTTCCAACGTTACCTAAGCAGTTAAAAAGAACGGTGTTTATTATAACTCTCAATAAACAGAAACCAATAGGAAGTACATAGTTAATCACCTTAACTAATGTTATAAATGCCAAAGCTTGTCTGTGTGTATGTTTGTTACTTACTTACTATTACTATTTACTCTTCACACAGAAACTGCGCACACATATAGTTTATAACCTGGATTAACACATAGGATAATCAATTTTCATCCCAGTAGTATGGCATGATGGAAATATCAAAGAACTGTAAATCTATTTAGTCTGTCAGTTAGAGTATTGAAAAACAATGGACACGAATTTTTGTTTTTGTAAATTAACGAATATTGAGAAAGATCAAACGCATCAAATTTCGGGGACTCGTAACGTCAGGACTCATCAAAAATTATACCAAGGCGTGACGTATTGACAATTTTGAAAGCATCGTATCTTCGAAAATTTTGAGCTATGTAACAAATGAAAAAATACGGGTCAAATATTTGTTGATAATCTAATCGATAAAATGTGTTTTTTTGTCGTCTATCCTATTATCGAACCCGCAGTGCAAGTACGTAGGTTAGACTCGATTCGATAAATTTGACAGTTATTCTCGATAAAATGAATTTTTGACTCCATAAAAACTCATTTTGTTGAGAGTAACTGTCAAATTTATCAAATCTATCGAATCCTACGTACTTGCACTGCCGATGGGGGTGAAGCCGCGGACACAACCTAGGAAATAAATATACTCGTAGCTGTGATGGTTGCTCCTTAGTCAAACTACATACACATAAACTCGTTTCCTCCCGTTGAATTTCCATTCACACGCGAGGATAAGCAATTGATACTCAATATATCCACCATTGCAAGATTCAATAATGTGATACCGAGTGACTGTAAATAATGCTCGATTCACAATGTAAACAATGGAAACGTGGCGAGCCAATAACCAGAACCAAATTATGTAATATTGCAGAAGGAATCGAATTTATTTGTTTTGAAATAGATTGTTTGTATCGCATTGTTAGAACATGCGGACAGGCAATCATCAAGTACTGCGACCCGTCTCTCCATTAATCATAGAAACTGGGACAGATTCTATTAGTATACTCGCAAAGATTGCTGTGCTGACGAAATGAGTTATCAAATCGAAAATTATAAGAAAATGAATGTATTAAATTGCTCGATAATAATCCTACTAATATTATAAATGCGAAAGTTTGTGAGTGTATGGATGTTTGTTACTCTTTCACGCAAAAACCACTGAATGGATTTGGATGAAATTATGCACACAGATAGTTTAGAACCTGGACTAACACATAGAATTTTTATACCGGTAGTAAGATCCCATGGGACAATTATCAAACTTCAGGCGGGCGAAGCCGCTGGCAGGAGCTAGTACTTGATAATTTGTCTGGAGACTGCCCCGTTGGTCTAGTTGTCGCAAGAGTGACAGCTGTGCATGAGGTCCTTGATTATATTCCCAGGTCGAGCGAAGTGTTATTGGGTTTTTCCATCAACAATTTATCAGTAGCAGCCACGGAGTCAGGATTTGTGCTCGGTAGACGGCAGTAGACTCACCCCAGATTTCATTAAACTTAACTTAACTGGCGAAATTGGGGGTACACTTCTGCCTCACCCTTCGCATATTACAAGCGTGATGTTTTGTTGATAGTCTGTGATGGAAAATAGAAAAGGAATAACTGTTCTAATGAGGAATCTGAAAAGTACTGAATTTTAATTATACTTTTTACTAAATTGTACTCTAAAATGGTAACAAATATACGAGCGATTTAATAATTTAGTTATTACTTACAAGAGGACTTCGATTCTGCTATTACAATAGTTTCAGAGTAGTCGATCATTGATTTCATAATGGTCAAGTTCTGACAAATTTTGACAAGTTTGTTAATTCTACTATCAATGGCGCTATTATGACTTTTCAGTGGTCAACCACTGACACTCCAGTGAAAGAAATTTCAAAGAATGATAATCTCGTACATGAAATCTGGCATGAATAAATGTTCGCATTTAGTAGTAGATTTCGAAAACCATTTGTACTAAGGGTTTTATAATAATGACAATACGACAATACCATTAAAACACAATTTTATTACGAGACCATTGACCGACCAATGATCGACCATTGTGAATTTAGCAGATTACGAACTTTAAGCAAAATGACAATGGAGTGAGAATGGAATCCTGTTGGAGTGACGAATTTACTAAAATAGCATAATTAAGCCCCAGGCTACTACCATGATTCAAAACAACTAAATAATCTTACATATAAAACAAATCAAGCATACAAATCTGCTCACACACAATCATGCTAAGTACATTTCCAAATGGACACACCAAGGTAATAATTCTTTATTTTTCTTATTAGATTATTACAATTTTATTGGCATTAAGAACTACGGTTGTAGCATTTGATTACCGCAGATAATCATTATAAACAAACGATTTTATTAGCAACCATCTCCATTAAACCGAAGTCATTGACACAAAATGAAAAACTATTAAAGCAATACATCAAGATAATTTATATTGCAATCTGTAATAGAGTTATTACGGAATTATAAATGAAACAGCTGTGAATGAAACTGTAACTATTGTAACATTATTAGCACCCGGTTGTGACACATAAATAGTCCTCTCTGATGAATTTATAGCGCAAATTATTATTATACTGATACTTCTAGCCTGTGTCATCCCACTGATGGGAAAGGAGAGGCCTTTCCCATGTCTCCAATTTATTTTCTTTCTATAAGCTGATTTCAGCCCATTCGGTCAACTTCTACGAAGTCTGCTGCTCGCAACACACTCATTCTGTATCTCGGCTACACAATTATTATTAAATGTGTCCAATTCTTCGAACAATGTGATTGCAATATCCGGTCGTCAAGACCACAATGATGAGTCAATCAAAGTTCGAAAGAACGCAATAGAAAGAAGCTCTTCGAACTCACAATAAAGCTATTAATTAAGAATTTAGTCGGCGCGAGTCGAACTCGCACCTCCAACGCACGTAGATGGGCACAAATCTCACTCGAGCCATTACTTACTGGGCCCAAGCCCGCTACTGCACTAAAACTATTTTTAACATTCGATATATCTCCTGATAAATCACCTCTCCATCGGTGCTATAAATGAACTTTACATAACTCACGCGAACGTTGTTTATCACACGCCCTTGCTAAAGGAAAAATATTTCAAATTGCACGTCTACCAAGAATTCAGTGGCAAAGATAAAGGTGTGCAGAGGAATGCCGCTGACGTTGCCGCTGCCAGGATAAAACTCGGCGAAATTGCAAATATTTTGAATTTCAAATAATGTCTACGAATGGCTGGTATTCAGAAATAACTATGTTCATGCCCTTCGGGTGTATACGGGTGACTTATGCGGCAACTATTGCACGAACTTTCCTAATGCTTTCTTTACTTATCCGAGAACTCAGGCCACGATGTGTAGCTGCGCAGATAGTGGTCATTCTTCAACGCATAAATTACAGATACCTCGCGGAAACTTCACGCCATCACGCTCGCCCCGGGCAGCAACACAAACACACAGATAATACGCTCAAATCAACTGTAGGTAATAATTCATGGTGCAGTTTAAAATTCACGTTTGCACATTAAAGCACGCAATGCAATAACGAGTCGCCTGATGTGCCTGATGGCCGGGTTTCACACGCGAACCGAAACCATGTGGCCATTGAGAGCTTAGACAGATAACAACATAAATAAAATCCGTCGAAACATCTAGCTGAATGCCTCTTTTCGCTTAATTTAGATTCAGTTTCCTTATATGGGCCTTTTTAGATTTAAAGCTCTAGCTAAGTTCATAACTGTACATAAATTACGTTTTGCACAGCTCAAGTCGACACGCAACTGCGTTTATCTGTAGTTTTCCAATAAACAACGTATAATTGAAGGTTTCATATTTGCTAATAGTTCCGATAGACTTGTTATTCGAGGCACGCAGCTAACAAAGCGCGGGCGCAGGGGAGATAACCGGCCGATAGTCCTCTGCGCACCAGTTACGCATGCTCAATGATAACTGTAAGACGAGATACCATAAACTTTTCCCATGCTACATGATTTTTCATTAAACTGCTGTATTATACTGTGTTGTGCAAGGTTTAGAAAGGGAGGTCCATTTTCGCCGACATTGTTTGAGTTCACTTATCAATTTCACACAAATCGTCAGTCACGAATCCACATGCAAGCAGATCGGGATCAAGGCTTTAGCAAAAAATGGGACGTCGTGCGAAATGAAAGACAGCATGTCTTTGATACTCTGTTTGGGCCGATAAGAGATGATAATTGCGGATTGCGTTGGTGCTTCATCAGCGAAAATGTGCGAAGGGCGTCCGAGGAAACGAGCGGAGTATTGTGGCTTGAAGAGTAAATCTTTATTTATGTCCCTTATTCAGTCGCGCCATCTCCCGGCGAAACCCAGTGCGCCGTCATTACTCAGATATTTATTGCGTTAGCTTGTTCCGCAAACGCTCCCTGCGAGACATCGTCGCGTCGTTTATGTTAATTTATTCGCATTTCAATGAGACGCCTGTAAAATGGCATTATCATGTCTTATTTTTGTATTTATATATGTACTGAGATGTAACGGCGGTTAACGTTTTTATCTGCACTGTGTTTATTGAATAGGATGCTTACTGTACTGGGAACATTAAAGCGCTGACTGGTTGCGAAAAGTGGAAGTACCGCATGCCTTTTGAGATGACACATGTAGTAGGTAACAGTACCTAAATACCTAGAAACTATGACCAAACAATTTGGACCATTCATTCCAACACGAAAATGACGTACGCTCTAATTTCATAAGCGTACGACTAACAAAACGCAAAGCAGAATACAAATAGAGCTTTATTTTTACATTATGCGACTTATCAGTGGAATCTACGGCTCATATGTTTGGTAAATGTCATGAGAAGGGATTGACGGCATAAACAGCAGTTTATTTGTTCAACCCACATTACACCGTAGCATGAATTCGTAATGAAACTATTACTTAGAAATTTGGATCACCTGAATGTTGGATATGGCCCTGAGTCATCGTGATAGCTTACTTAGATGTTTACGTAGACACTGGGCTGTCGAGACAGTGCAGTGGCGTTTGAAAACTAGTTGAAGGTTATTGGAAAACTTTACACAATATCGAAGTGTCGGTTCGTGTCCAACTGTTGGGTCAGCTGTCTTTCGATCTACACCAGCCTGTAATTTTCTCATTGCTGGTTACAGGGCTCTTCTTGTACAGCTAAGCAATTTAAGTGAGCTATAATCAACGTACTTGTGTTGTGCGAATTTGCATTTTCAGAATTTGGCAGGTCCAGTTCAGATGCTACCTTCTCTGTCAGCCAGCGACATTAAAATTTCTTCAAGAAGCTGTCCTTCTCTGTGTCTTTACTATGTTCAGCTCTACCATCATGAGGCGACTATTGATATAAATCAGACACATGATAAATGTCTGAACGTGTTCTTTCACCCACGGGATAGCCATATATACAGCCTATTTTTCATCTAGAACTGCTACCTGTCATCTATTAACAACATACCGGATACGCTTCCCACGTAAAACTTTTTTGTGACTAGGAGATCATGTTTCATAACTTTTAGTACTAATTTGGTATATCATTGTGCATTAACTTTCATCAAAAAACTCCCACTTTCTTACGGAAAAAACCTATAAAAGAGCCTAAAAGATCAAGATAAGTTGCACATAAAATTATTATGACTCATGACTCCAATTAGAATTACATCAACATCGTTATTTAACCATATAAAAAGAAAAAGTATTCGATAATTAACTGGGAGTTACGTCAAACTGGTACACATATGGTCAATTTTCTGTGAAACGTCATATTGACCGTTCGAATCCCACGGTGTTACGTAAACGTCGTGGTTTGCGTTACGGTCGTTTTGTGTGTTTACTGTTCGTGTTTCATGTACACACGGTCATTGTACTACAAATATAAACAATGGTGTTGTCGTGTTAATGTGTAAAAGAAAAAGATTGTTTTTCTTCGGTATTTTTTTCTTTCATGTCAAAGTTTATTTAAGACGAGACAGTAATGTCTAAGATGTCACTTGTCACGCGTAGAAAGGTTATTTAAAGGCAAGCTTGCATCATCGTTGACAGCGTCACAGGTGACAGAGGCAAAACTCAAACGCGAAACTGTCCATTAAACGAAAAACGATTCAGTAAAAAGCTCTACAAAATCGTGATAAAGCCATCATAATGTATTATGAATGAACCTCATCTAAATAAAGCAACAAGCAGCGACTATTTATTTACGACCTGATATTTAGTCGCTTCATTATCCTATGACCTGAGGAGCATTACCAAAGGCGTATGTAAACATGACGGGTGGTCCTCAGCTGAAGCCAATAAAGCATAATTAATAACTGGAAAGTTTGTAGCTCATTGCGATAGCGTTACCTAACCATAGTTCACTGGAGAACAATACTGCCCACCATTACCGACGGACTTAAATGATTAGCTTCTGACATAAGGCGGTCACAACGAGACTTGGACAAAGAGTGGATTGGACACAGAAGGTTTACTTCATAGTACGAGTTAAGAAACAGGCGCACACATTAAGACGAACCCCTAAGCCACGAAGCTGTGGGGAACACGAATGAAACAAATTGATTAGAGCATACCACTATAATAACTGAGATACGATGTTGGAAAGCGACGGGTGGAAACAAGAGACAAGCGGGGTATTGTCAAATTGTCTGTGTACTCTCAAACAAGTGTAGGTGAAGCGTGTACGTGTCATCATCATCAGCCTACAATAGTCCACTGCTGGACATAGGCCTCTTCATTTGCACGCCATTAACTTGATTCTCGGCAATGCCCATCCAGTTGCTACCAGCCAACCTGCGAAGATTGTTTCTCCACCGAGCCTGACTTCATCTTGCCGATTTGCGGTCTACTCCCAACAATACGTCTACCCCAACGGTCATCGGTTCAACGGCTAATATAGCTGTTCCATTACCACTTCAGCTTACCTATTATGTGATCTATGTAAACAACTCTGGTTCTCTATCGTATCACCAAGTTCGGGATGCGATCCCTCAAAGAGAAGATGTATGTGAGCCTGCGTTTAAATACGTTTGTCATTATATGGAGCTGACTTTCTGGTGGCTATCTATTCTGTGTCTTGTATGCCTTGTTAGTGCAAATGAACAATAGCGACACAGGTACACTTGGCAGACGATCGCTCTTAAGATTAGGCAAGACTTTAAGCACCTTGAAGTAATAGTAGTCGCGTCACGATTGTTCCGAATTAAAAATTAACGTTTTATCGAACCAACAGACATTCTCAACGGATACTTCAACTTTCAATTGGTTTTATGAAACAGTGATGCATTGTTGGTAACATAAAAACCTGTTTCACAGTTCTGGATTCAATTTAGTTAGTGATCCGATCTGTGATCATTAATAATGTCGTAACGGGTGAAATGGTTTCTACAGTTATCTCCTTGTTGTGAGGTTGACTTTAGTTAAACGGCCTTTGTTGCGATTTGCAAGCGTGAGTCGGGTTTGTCGAGATGGATCGGTGTCTATTCATCTTGCTTGTATAACTAAAATAGGTATCGGGTTAACTTAAACTAAGGTTTCTATGAAACTGTTTCTTTCTTGGTAACTAAAAAAGATTTTGCTCAGGTATCGTTAGGATTTTTTTTTTGTTAAGAACTTATTCCACCGCCTTTTGCATTTGTTTTTATTTCATAAAAGTATTGCAAAAAGGTCACCAACAGCACTCTTCTGACAACGTCAGTCATGAGTTCATGACACTCATGACAGTTGTGATTTGAACAAAGGTACAACAGTCATTTTAATCCAGCTACATTTATAAATGCGAAGCTTTTGATAGATTGTTTGTTATTTAATCACGCCAGAGCGGCTGAACGGATCTGAATGAATTGTGATATAGAGTTAGTTGTGCTTAAGACTGTATCTTAAGCACATACGCTGCTTTTTATCCCAGGGAAAACATGTCAAAATTCACCCGATCGAAGTCGCGGGCACCAGCTAGTTGATTTTAAATATCCATTTGTTATGAAATCCATTTTCTTGACAGTACCTACTTGTGAAGTGGCTTACCCAGTGGTGCGGAAAGTGAATGAAAAAATAATTATAATCTGATTCCGGTCGCTTAAGACAGAGGTGGTTAGGTCAGACTAAGCGCCTTACTCGCCCCCACTTGACCGCAATAATGCTGTTGTACGGATTTACCGTGGACTTAGAAGTGTTCTTTAAAATATGAGGAGTTTAGCCTTTTGTATTAATTTTTATGAGGGTAAGAAATTGGTTTCTATTTTTAGACAGAACACCTTTGGATTTAGGTTCATTTTCATTATTCATGGTAAACGACAATGTTCCGGAAACAAGTTACGTAAGTAACGTCAATTTGGATACAAATCATGGTATCGTTGTAACGGTATTTATCCACGTTTATTCTAATTACCGAATACTAGAGCTCTATGTAACTGTCCTCTCGCAGGTCTGCTGGAAGAAATTGCTTATGAAATAAGCAGTACCTTTGTTCTCTTCTTTCTTAATGTAATGTCCTATAAAGTATTTTGTGTGCACATAAATAAATAGAGAACTCATTCCCAGTGCATGTGTGTGCTCCAAAAAAGCGATAGTACAAAACGACTCCCATTTCCTTTCGAATCAAAATAAACATGTAATAAAAAACCATCTTTATGATCGTCGCCAGTTTGTGGTCACACCAACCATAAGTGTCTCCTTAGTGAACCCAATCCATTTACTAATAGCATTAAAAAGGTTTCTCGTTCAATCTGTTACACCAAATCGTTCAAAATTTGAATAAGCCGACTATAGGATTATTAGCTTTTAACTAACTTTAAATGTCAACACAATGAGGAATAACTGGGCTTCGAAATTTTGCTCAACATTTATGTCATTTTATCCAACATTTACGTAATTTTGTCCAACATTTCGAAATGGATTTCTATTCTATTGTAAGTAGTAAGTTCTTGGTGCTAATAAAGCTAAATTGATTTGACCCTTTTCTGATTGAAAGTGCTAATGTTAGCAGCTGGTTCTAACTGTTAATTAAGTTTTATTCTTGCCAGTTCGGACTTAGACGATTTTGTAGGAATTGTACGCATTGAAAACTTTTGACTGAGTATGACTGTGGATGGGTATCAGAGTAGTGGAAGATGAAAGAAACGATGGATGGATTTTGTGAGGAAAGTCTGTAAAGTCTGTCTGGTACGAAAGGGGATGTCTGATGAGATGAGGAGTAACAGCGAATTCGGGAAAAACAAGACGTGCTGCGCCAATCCCAAATGAAATGTGACAAGAGCAAGATTGTGATGATGATGATTTTGCCATTGAAAAATAGAACAAGATTGAGTATGCTTTTTTTGTTTTTTTTCTTTCCTGCAATAAGTATGTGGACATGGTTCTTTTTTTTTTGGGACAAGCCCGCCACACACGCCCAAACCACTGTAACTCCTGAAAGCCAGAATCAACAGTGGCGACCACCAGAAAAGCGCCGAGATAATGAAGCTCGACGAAGCCCCAGATAAGAATTTAACTGTCTTAGATCCCGCAACGAAATTAATCAGAGAGTATAGCGGAGGAGTTGCAAAAAAAATCGTAATTTCCACTTCCCTCCATATCAGCAGGAGACAGAACGAAACAAGGCCAATGCACAAAGGGACGTTTACAACTGGGATAGGCCCAGTTGCCTAGCACCACGGATAAGTTTTAACATTAATGGGTCCTTAGTTGTGAGATGTTGTTATATTTGATTCCAATAATAGGTATGGCAAAAACGCTTTCATGAACGCACGAAAATATGCTCTGAAAAAAAAGTTTTTACAAGGTTTATATATACCGTATAGTAAATAACTCCGGATGTAACCTGTACACTATCCAACATAATATAACCATGTCGACATGGTTAATTTATACTTCTATACCAATATTATAAAGCAGAAGAGTTTGTTTGTTTGGTTGAACGCGCTAATCTCAGGAACTACTGGTTCAAAATGAAAAAATATTTTTGTGTTGGATAGTCCATTTATCGAGGAAGGCTTTAGGCTATATTACATCACGCTGCGGCCATCAGGAGCGCAGCAGGAATGAAAAATGTTGCAAAAACGGGGATTTTTTTTTCCCTTCGTTTTTCTCTCATAAGTGACGCAGAAGAAGTTGCGTGGGTCAGCTAGTGAAATGATATTCGTAAAACATAAGCAAACTTATCTAGAGACAACCAAGTTATTAAGTCTCAAATGATTATTCTATTTCATCTCATTGTTTCATTTCTGATCTATGTTAGAGTTGAGTCAAGAGCCAGTCATGTGTATTTATAATGTAATTCCTGAAATTAACGATAAAGTAGATATGTGCGCTGTGCAGCTCCAAAAAGATTTATCATTTCCTGCATATGAATTTATAGTAGTACCTATTTCAATTTCCAAGCTTCAATGTGGCTATGTTATCTCGTCAATCTTTACGTTCACTCGTTCACTCAGTAGTGTTGTACGGATACAGCAGATAACTTCAACAGGTTGCCGTATTGCTATTGTACTTATTGGGTTATCTGCTTGTGCCATAAATAAATTAGTTTGGCAAACAAGGGCATTGAGGTGTCACTATAAATATGGCGGACTGCAAGACAAAGTGGAAACTTAAAATCTAGATTATACGAGTAGGTACTTTCAGTAGTTTTACCGTGCGTTTGTAAATCCTACGTTAACATCCACCTACCGAATCTTATAAATTTTGAGCGTTCATAGGTGGTTGAAATATTTCACATCACTTGGATGCCTGTTTTCTCATACAATAGCTTTAAACAGTTCCCAGCATAAATCACTCACGAAAGCTGCACAAATGACACTGAAGAGACAAGAAGCTTTCACTAAAGTCCACTAAAAACAAATCAAAAGCAAGATTCGTACAGTTCAAAGTAGGCAAGATAAGACTCACACCATCCGTCTACTAAGCTGATTTACCGGGGTCTTACAATGCCTGGCCACAATAAAAGATCCAGCCTCAGCTTTAAAATAATTCAGACTTCAACTGCAAACGTGCTTTCTGTGAGGGCACCAGTGATTAAATATAACCCTTTTGAGATTTATAAGTGTTTATTTCAGGCATAGAGCTAGCAAAGGAATCTCGCCTTTGTGTCCGACCTTAATAAATGTTGTTTGTAAGCAAACGTATTGTTACACGAGAAGGTAACTGTATGAAAAATTTATGGGCATTAAAGGATAGTATTACTTGGCTAGAGAGTGCAAATAGTGCAAATCATAAAGTGCGTGTCCGCGCTAATGGTTCTTTGGAAATGTGTTCCAATATTCATGATTGACGGAAGAAGGCTGTGTTTAGTTTGCATAATAGGTTGCGGTCCTGTTTGTTTACGCGCCAAGCCCTACACTTCTGCCACTCAAAATGGTCGTTCACCGATCGATTTTGTAAAGATAACTTAACTGGCGGCCATTATGATACTGAATAAAACTTCGTTCCTTACCTCTCACAATGCAGACAAGAAAGCTGTACCCGGGAGTCATACACCGTGCTCTGCGTAAATAATGTTCAGCAGCACTAATTATGCGGATATTTATTATAAACTAAAACAATGTCTATGAAAGTAAATCTCAAATGTCAGCGGCTAACGGTACAGGTAGGTGCTTATTATAATTCGTTGCGCGCTCAACGCTGCTATCGAAGCTATTACATTCTTAACAAGAAACAAAACTAGGACCGGATAAAAGTAAATGGTAGCCGCATAATTTGTCAATGATTACAAAGAGTTCAATCTGCGGCAGGGGCCTGCGACCATAAATCAAAGGCGCAGTATTGTTGGCGGGCGGACATACGACAGATATTACGAAACTACAACTTTGCCACAAAGCTCTGAACAAGGCTGTGGCTGAATGGCAGGCCCTAATTAACTGTCAAGTAATTCGACATTACAAGCACAACCATTCAGTCAATACCGTTTTGGAATATTTTTCATGTTAACCAGCAATTAACCATCGATTATGCTCACGTGTAACGGTCAAGCCATTATGGATAACTCTCAACCTTTGTCTGTTCATAACCGAGCTAGTTCGGTCACAGTGATTAGTGCATTGTCAGATAGTGCTCCCAGCGAACGTTACCGAGATCAGTCGAGATGTTGCGCAGGCGACGACGATCGGATCGCGTTCGCACGCATATTACGAGCTGGCTCGGCCGCGGGCGATACAGCGACCTAACAGTACAACGGCCCTCGTGATTAGACGCCCCACGATAGCGCCCATTGTCGGTACACGATCGGCTCTTGTACGTCTTGAAATTGCGGAAATGGACACGGCTAGCACCCACTACACGCTAGCGGGACATTTCAATTGCAGTCCCCTGCCTTCGGGCAGTGTAACACATGAGATAGATTCGGCGAGGCCAATTTATAAAGCCCTTTAGCGGTTCGGTTTTATGCTTTGACATGCCTTTGAATGTCTCATCCAGTACCGTTATTGGCCTATAAAAGCTCCTCGTATCGGATTTTATGCTTTTTCAGATATTTAATGCATAATTTATCGTTCAATTCAAAATGCCTGTCCCCTAGAAAATAAAAAATCAAATCTATTATACCACCGGTTCCAGATTCGTTAAAGTCAATCAGTTTGTCAGATACCCTTAATGGTTATCGAAATCACGCTTGCTCGTTCCCTTGAGTAATTTATAACAATCCTATATCCATTAAAGACCCTTCAACATCTTTAAATTGTTCGATAGTCGTAAAGATGTGACGTGAACATATTAGTAAGCGTCAACTGTCCTTGTTTACGAGATGTCTAATGAGAAATGTCATCGGGTGAGGGGAGAGAGGGACTTATAAAGCACCGCTCAGGTTTGATTGTCCCGGCAGATTGGAGAAAGAATCATGGAATTAATGAGGTAAGGCCGCGTTTTGCCTGGCTCTCACTGTTACGATATGTCATTAAAAACAAAAGAAAACTGTTTTAAATATTATTTTTCGCATAGTTCTAATTCTAATTCCTCAGGTGCGCTCCACAGACGTCATTTGTTTTTTTCTATTCTAAAATGTCAGAGAAAATATTTAAAATTAGAACAAGTCTGTTGAGTTCATAAGTCTATCGCGGCAGGATAGACGTATTCAGTTAAGGCTGGAAGGAACAATCTAGGAAGGTAGACCCCGCGGTGGATGCTATTGCTCAATTGCCTCTCGCAGCTCGGGAATGCCTCGCAATCGATACAGCTGGAAACGGCAATATCTCAATGCCGACACTGAAATGCAATTTTGCTGGCTTTACTTTACCAATAAACTATCAATTATAATTATAAGTTCAGCCACTGACGTGATTTGGCAGTTAACTATCAATAAATTAATTCTTGACACAAATTCCTGGGCAATTATATGAAATTTATAAATGGACATAAACACCATCCATCGTTGGATATCGTAAGGTTTGAAACCCAACACAAATGATATGTTTTCATTGCTGCCGCCGCTCTGGCCCAGACCACTTTTTCATAGAGAAACAAAAATAAAACTAAAATATTTACACTCAGACGTAGTGAACAAAAACTCCCACACCATCAGAAACAATCAATCTTCGGAGCACTGAAAGGAGCCTCAATCAAAACAGAATACGGAGAAGCAGGGACCGGATAAAGGGCCCTATAAATCATAAAATCAAGCCTCCATTCAAAGCGGTTTATTTGGACGAGAAGAAAAAACGTTTGACCCTACGTTCCTTTGAGTATTGTTAACTGTCGAGACCCGAGGGTGCATCTCCAATTTGTCCTATTTTCGAATAATAATCAAAGGCCCAATGTTATTTATGGGCTCATTAAAATTTCGATAATCACACGAGTTTTTATGCGTTAGAAATACACTTTTTTTCGTTCATAGAATAACACGAGTGCTAGGGCGAGTGTCGGAATGCAGTATCATTCGTTTATTACGATGCGTAGGACGTTTTTAATTGGATATCATTTTTATTCAGTAAGTAATGTCATTAACTTTAACTGTATCTACAACTTAAATTGTTACAAATCTAATAGCTATTAGTGATTACGTAACATTCTATGTATATTTTATTCGAGTGTAGTGTTAATGTTTATAAAGAGGAAACCGATGCAATTTACGATTCGAATTGGATTTGTCTCCAAATACGGGTATGTTTGAGTTTTAATATTTATATTTTTAGGAACCGTGTGTGGATGTTAACCCGAGATAATAAAGTTAATCATATCGTAAACGTCGCGACCGTTTACCGGTTGTTGAAGCCATTTTCGAAGCAACTAGCGTATCATCGTATCATCGAAGTAAATCACCTTGCCCTTAAATTTTCAATGAAAAAGGCGGGACGTAGTCAAAGTGGCGGGCATGTTGGCGTGCATTGTTTTATTATGTGGTGTTATCAGCGACTCTTGCGCCGCTTCCGCGTCCTCGGGCCGTGCACACACTGCTAAGACTGCGCGATAACCTCGTGTCCCCATGTTACGACTATGTCTCCATGTGATGACATAAAATGTCGCCTTGATTTCCGTGTTACTGTACTGAGAATTTTAAACGCGACATTTGTAGTCATTAAACCTTTTATGGAGTCGAGAGTTTAAATGGTGCGGTGTAAGTTAAAGGTCTTCAACGGGTTACTTAGTACCTTTCGTATAAAAATAAAAATGGAGACCATGACTACAATCCTTTCCTTGACATATTAAAGTAGATATGTCACCACAAAAACCTTCAAAGACACTTACACACGCACGACGACATAAGATTTTGATCTCACAATACCCAATTTAACACTTCCTAATCTTCAGATCCTATCTGTACCCAATTTATTCTTCTAAAAGGCAATAAGTTGTCGTTAACCGCTATCGCCTATGCGCTGTGGCGGCGGGCTGCGCGAGCGCACACTCGATTAACCTATGCTCCCGCGCCGATGGGGCACCACCTGACCCCACTCAATTACATTTTTGCCCCAAACAGGTACTAGTGATTGATCTACTTCGAGTACACCGTAATGGAATTTGTGAAACCATGAACTTTACATGTTAGAATGAGGTAAAGCGTGAAAATGGTTTGTTTTTATGACGGATTTGAATCAGTATGAATTATGTATGCTGACTGAATTAAATTTTACTGCTACTGAGGTCGTATACATTACTTATATAACAAGAGACCTTGGAAACGAAATGTCGTGAAAGTCATAAAGGCTAAAAAAGCACAACAAGAAGTCAACAAGAAACTTAATAATAGAATCCCTAACACAGAAATAGAATACAATAATTTAGCTCTAGCACACACCATTCAATTCCCCGTCCTGCCTTCAATTTAGTTTCATACTCTCCATGGCTTGTTGTTTCTTTTAATAGAATTACAAACAAAATAGAATAAGCTTATGTCGACACGAATATCTAAGTCTGGTTTGAGCATATTTTGTTGAAAAGCATTGTGAAGTTTATCATAATCCTGTAGGTCACTGCATATTCTTTGCTTCAATCTCATACCAAAACCGTGGCGGAGGTCAGAGTGCACATTGTACCTACATCATTCTTAGAAGTGAACAGTTGTCCGTTACTCCGTGCGCTCCATATTGAACCATAACCGAGATAGCTTTATGGTGATTTGATACCATTCGCTTTGAAATTGGCGTTTAGCGTTCACAAGTGTAAGTATTAAGTTCCGGAACGGAATGGAACGAATCGTCTAGCAGTCCCTTAATACGTTTGTTGTCAGTGCCAATTGCAATACGGACTTGCAGAGCATTCCGTGGAATGATTACGTGCTACAATGGAAATATAAATTTTCTTAATACCATTTACATGTAAGAACTTATTAAACATGCGCATTGTAATACAATTTTATTGCTAACTTCATTAGAGCTTTACGTGCGGCTGAATGGGAATTAGTAAGATTGCGAAATTTGCTGAAGTCTAAATTCGCACACGAAACTTGTTACTCTCTGAAAAGATATCACAAATTCTAATCAAATGAGCGGCTAGATAAACATTGACATGAAAGAACAGAGGTTAAACACCCAGACGCGAGCTCCGCAAATAAAAGCGCGATCCGCGCTCTGTCGGCGAGTCACGAATAAAAACACTCGATAGGGAATAACAATGAAGTGTTTACATGTAATATTCCACGTAACGACGTATCCGTCGAGGGAAACGATATTTGCGTTGCATAAATGCAAGACGAGGAACCCCGACCCTGACCGCAGGGCGTTAACCCTGCGCGTGACACTTCGATTCTCTATCGATCACGACTATGGATCGCTCCATCGGACCATCGACTCGGTATTTTTGTGCGCATCTCTTATCTGATCGAGTTTCGATCGAGTTGGGTCCCGGGCCACGAGTAAGCGTGACTTAGAGTTTTCCCGCGCACTGCCTGCCGAAACCAATCACAATAACTAACTGTTACCTTTTTGTATTGTTAGTACCGTAGGCATGTCGTTCTCCGATACTATCGACGTATCGTAAACGTCACTATATTTGGTAATACACCTTCAACGACCTCAAGGGTTATGAACCTGCTTGAGCGATACATAAAGCTGCCTTGAACAAGGACCAACGACTGAAAAAATAAATCAGAAGTTTCTTTGAAGCCAAACAAAACAAATGACTACTTTATGTAGGTAACCTCGTGACTGGCTGGTTATCTAAAATAGATACGTCATATAAGAATAACCAATACATCATTCTCACAACAATAGATTGTAATAACAACATCTATAACAATAAAAATTCTAACTTCGGTGTCAAAGGTCGCAGATAACATAACAAGTTGAAAGATTGGCGCGACCAATTTCGAAGGCCTTTATAGTAATTATTATTTGTGGTCATGATTTATGGCTGTTATTTCCTTGTTTTAATGTCAATTCGAAGTTAAATTAGCTTTGATAGTATCTAACAAGACGTTCATCATTTTTTTTCTAAATTCTTCACCCCAGACTTGCCTTTGACGTCAGTCCTGCTGGTATTTAAACGAAGCTCGAAGACATCCTGCAGCTAAGCTACATGAGATGAAAGCTTAACAACTAGAATTATTTAAAATAAGACTATATTCCTAATATCTCACCCAAATGAACTCCCTTGCCGATATTCTTTCAAAGACTTTATATTCTGAAAGTTAGTAACGATGCAAATACTGTCATTTATTTCAGTGTTTTGCTTTCCTAGTGCACCCTCTTAGTAATTCCTTCTGCATTTATCTCAAGCAACTTCCTAGTCACATATTTAAGCAGTCAAAAGTCAAGTTCCTATAAAGCCTAGGCTATACCGTCTCCTTAAGGATAAAGCGGAGAGGTAAGAACTAAACATATCGCGAGATCTGCCGATGGTATCCTGCCTAAACTAAGCACCGCCCCTTAGACGCGCACGCGCAAGTTATTCGCTTCAACTCGCACACGTCATTTAGATACGCTTTCGATACTAATCTGCGTCGTTTATTTTGCATATTTTTAGCGTTAAGTAGAGAGAAATCCTTTGAGCTTTTATAAAGACGTGTGAAACAAGGAACGCTTTGAGATTTTTGCCTATGGTTCTAATAGTTCGTCAGAGATGTTCTTGCTAAAAAGGTTCGTTCTAAATAAGGGCTAATTCCGTGGGGGTTCTGGAAGATGTTGCGTTGGAGGGCTTCCCACCAGGTGGACAGATGACCTGATGACCTGAAGGTTGCGGGGGGGGAGGGGTCGCTAGATGCGAGACCCATGGGACTGGTCAATGTGGCGACTCTTGGAAGCATAGCCATAGTCTAGCACTGGACGGCTTTCGGGTGAAACAATTATGAAGGGTTAATTAAATACCCGTAACCAAACAGTATTTCTGTGTACTAGTTTAGAAGGTGTGTATGTCTTCGGAATTACAGTCAACTCATTATAGTCAGGAAGGCCATTGACCTTAACTGCCTTGAAAAAATAACTCAGTCCAACAATCGCGCAAATTGATGACTGCAAACTAGACCATATAAAATAAGTAGTTGCCATTAGTCCCGAAACTATTGTTACACGTCCGTAATGTATTATTAATGTGAAACATAATGATAATTCACACATACCGCCGAGCCATAAATCCGAGTTGATTGCAGCTTAGCGTGCATTACACCGTTACGAACAATACAGGCGACGACATTTACACCGAAACGCACAAGATGTACGTATACCGTCTATAACCGGTGACGCCCACACAATCTACTCTTTCGACACTCAAATAAGCCATAAATTATAATCTTAAAACACGTCTTGCGCCGGAGCATGCGTGCGTCCTATAATAAATGAGCCCATTGCAACTTCATAAACATTTCACTGGCTTGTTGCCTCTAATGCGACCAATTGATAGATGAACGAGGCTCTGCTGGATACTTTTGGTTCTCGACAACTTCCGAGGGTATAAGCTGTGTCTGTAGTTCGTGCTGAGGTCAAACAAACCCCTAAAGCCGTTAAAATGATTAGTTACTAGCATGCATCACCGTCATCTTTGATGGCACCGATAATGTAGCGCGGTAAATTAAACAAAAAACGATCATGCATTGCAACAATGAACATTATACAACGGGGTTCGCAATATCAATAGTAGAAAAGTTATGAGTTTCTCATACACACTATAAAGTTTTATTGAGTTCATTGCAGACAAAGTATGCTAGTCATATTCAATAACAGCAATTTACAATCGTATGGGTGGCATTTAACGTTGGCGATGGGTTTAGTACTAAAGCAAATATAAGTTGTATGGGAACAATGCCCCAAGCGGAGTGACCGACCGGCTCGCCTCTTGTCCATTGATTGTACCTTACGATGACAAGCTCGCGGTATCGCAAATAAGTATTTATTGCAGCCACACAAGTGCTCCGTGATGTGAAGCTTTGTTTGTGGAAGTGCTTGTAACGAGGTCCAGGATCGAGCAAACCAAGTTGTTTGTGTTGAAACTGCGGACTTAAATTCATATTCAGGTCTTAGCAGAAATGCATAGCTGCTGTCCCGAAGCGAATGGGTTGAAATTGTCTGACTATTTCTCGTTTTTATGCGATACTAGAGAACTTATACACATCATCGTTGCTGACGCAGCCCTGTTATATTTATTTTAGCAAGGTCTATGACCTCTTCGTATTGCAGACTTCCTACTTCCAAGCATTTTCCAATAACTTCCTCCACCATAGTATTGTTAATTCAATAATTCTTCCTAAATCCATAAAACTTGCGCGAATGTACAACCACGGGCACAGCACTCCCGTTTCGTAGTAAATTCTAAAAGATTTGTACCTATGTTTACGACTCCCGTATAGCCACTGCCTTGCTTTCTTGAGAACGAATGTATTTTATGTTCCTTCATGAAGCTCACGGCTCTAGCTACATTCCCTCCACCACTGTTGAGTATGTAGAGACCAAGTTTTGTGGTCCTCATAAAATTCGCCACCTTCACCAAAAAGAACAGACCTCATTTCCAAAAATAACGCTCTCTCAGTTATCTCAACTCCTATTACTATCCGATAAAGACATCTCGTTTACACTTAGCCGTACAAAACAGTTGCAAAGTCATCGTGAACAAGTGCCGGTTGTCGTGTGACGGTGTCGATACTAAAAAGGTACAATAATGCCCACCAAATACGACGACTACACGATTATTAGCGGATCAGGGGTCATAAGATTCGTATCTATAACCAGGGCTAATCTCACAATCTCGTTGCTGTTAATAGCATTCGGTTCTACAAAAGACCGCTGATTTGGAGAAAAAATTAGTAGTATCTTCTTTTACAATGTTATTTTACCGTCTCATAATTAGTCAGCACATTCTCCCGGTTATGTCTTTGATTGTAGTTCTGTATTTGTTATACACTCGTGTAACTATAATTTGTAGGTTAAGAACTTCGAGTGTTTAATTCGCTGGAGTGCCCTCAAATGTTTCTGTAACCTTCTTCCAGTACAAGTGTGTACTTGTATACTTATTAGCTACTTGCAGAATAGCATTGCACTAAAAAGAGGTCTTAAAACTCAGTAGGCTACTAATAACAATGATGAGGATAAGCTACCAGATCCAAATGACCTGAAATTAAAATGAAATGACTACGATTCAGAACTTACTACTCAATCAGAATCAAGAGCCAGCTATTAAAATGAAATCAAAGCCATTAGAGCTAATAATAGATGACTACGATCATGTGCAATCATTAGGTTTAAAACTCTAGCTCGCAGGTAGAATTTCGAAACCAAACTTGGACATTTCCTTACCTTTGATACACGAACGTACACAGATACAGCTACAGAAAATCAAGTAAAATGGAACGATGTAATTGTTGCCCTAAGGTCAACGTATGTACGGAGATAGCTCACGTCGGCTACTGCATACTAGCCGGGCGACCCGGGTTCGGCCGCGCATTCCTTCTTAGGCTTAATAATACACATGACTTGGACGTAACGATCCAACTCGAACGCTCGTTAACTATTCTCGAGATTCGTGTTCAACTTACCTGCAGTGGTCTGGTATTTTGTAACATATTATATTATATGCATATGGATATATATAGGAAGACCTGTAAGAAGGTATATGTCCATAGTACAGTTGTTGGACCTTTAAGCTTTTGCCCTAAATCGATACTAATATCGATATTATCTTCTTCTTTTCCCCAACTATGTGGGGTTCGGTTTCCAGTCTAACTGAATACCAGGATTTTATATGCAGCGACTGCTTATCCAACCTCTACAACCCAGATAGTACTGGGTAATACGATACACCTTGGTAAGACTGGCAGTCAGACTTTCGGGCCATTGACTACCTCTAACGACTGTCGATCAATGAATATACAGTCGTATCTATCTATAAATGACAGCCGAGACCAACGGCTAAACGTGTTATCCGATGCACAGCTTGACCTGAAGATGGACCCAAGCCTCTGTTGTCATTTAGCCATGAGTTCCTCCTTACTGCCATCTAGTTTTGACAAACATCCTCTAAGCTTTTTCACGAATGCCTCAAATGCAGTATTTTGTAGTTTGCGGCAAGCTTTTCAATGAAAACCACTTAAAACGGGTTGATCTAATGGACAAAGCAAGAGCTGATCACTCTTTGGTTAGTTTTTAATCTCACACACTTCTTTTTTTTTTTAGTATCGTGAGACCTCAGATTAAAATTGACAGCCTCATTTTTTCTACTAAGGATCTACGATACCCTTTCAACAACAATTAAAGGATTATTTAAGATGAATGAACAGAAGCTGGACGGGTCACTATCCTAAAGATTTAAAAGATGGGATCTGTTAATTCTTACTCAGACAATAAGTGAGTTCATGGCCGTATTAATAAGCCTATCTCAACAGGGCACCAAAGACTATATACGAAATAGATCTGTCATGATGTTAAAAGCATTCCACCAAGGTTTTTATTGATAGATTGAATATACAGACAGATTTTTTTGCTCAATGAGTATGCTGTTCCAGAAAAGAAACTTCACTACCAAATTCACTGACGGTCTACCACATTCCACTCTTACGCCCTATATTGAAAACTGGTCGACCATTGAACTCGGTAGTACACATGTAGCTTTTAAATCTTTATTACCTTGATTCTTAACATCAAATCCAAGCACGTAAAATCCTATAACAATTCGTCAAAGTTGACACCGACCAATAAAAGGAAAACTAGAAATTGAATCGTGAAATTCCCGACAGTGATAGAATTATATTATGGTAATAAGAATGATTGAACATCCGGCACCACCTCATTGTCAAGCGACATCGCCTGCTGTCGGTTATTAAAGACGTTTATAATTCTACTGAGGACCCAGTGTAACATGTCTAGCGGCAAAAAAGGAACTAAAATGACTGTCTACTGAATTTGACGTATATAACATTGACATTTGACGTTGCAAGTGGCGCCACCACCATGTGTCAAGTTATATTTGACAGCTAGTAATAGTCGGCGGAAACGTTTTCAATGTGCCTTTGTGATTTGAGATAGGCCATATCATTAAGCTACGTCTGGAATTCGTCTCTCAAGTCATTTTTTGTGAGTAATGTAATAAAATTTTAAATCTCATCCCAGTTGACAGATAAAGGTCACATCTAGTTCACTCAAAATGTAAATGTATTCCATTGTCATGTCAAGAAAGTCCTAAAAAGATTTGACGATGATTTTGTTTTAATTATTATTTTGTTTTACTTTTTTTCTGAATGGTTAAAACTATAACAAGACGACTGCTGTGTCTACGGTGAACAAAATTATTCAAGCTATAAAATATTTAAATGACCCATTTACATCGAAAACGTTGTTCTTTTCTGTTGTTCTTTTTATGAACTCATTTACGTGATGTTTAGCTGTTTATTTACATTGTTACTTTTTAAATACAGACCACTAGTGCGCAACGGCCAATAAAAGCATTTAACGATGGTCCAGATGTGGGGCATTTAACGATCGTAGTAATATAAGAATTCCTCGCATCACGATACCAAAGATCACGACTTCAATTCCGTCGGCAATAAAAAGTTTTCTAACGCGTCGCTCCACTTTCAAACGATATTTGGTGAAAAAATTGTTCCACATTATAATTGAATTGGGCGTAAAATTGAATTAATCGGACCTAGTTATTGCGAAACGATATTCCTGTAGTCTTTTTTGTTTGTTTTCTTACCAGTAATAGCGTGAAAAAGTTGCCAGTATCCGTGATACGGTAAATCGTAGCGTATTTAAATTGGCTACTACGGTATTTGCTGGTTAGCCATAAATGTGCCAGTACTTCGATACGATTACATTCTTAACCGCAACGAATGAACCAGTCTTTTATTTATATTAAAGGGTATCTTTAATACAAAGTACCTCGTTATTTAACGTGGTTAAGTACCTACCTGATCAACATATCACTGAAGTTTTCAACAAATCAAGTTGTTATGCTGTAAAAGCTTCCGCCAGATTTTTTTCTTACAAACCCAAAAGTTTTCCACAAAAGTTTTTCCCATGGTCATCATTTACACGCTGGTTAAGCAAGTTGTTGACAATTTCCTCCATAGAAAACTTATGATGTCAAAGAAATTACGAACTCAAAAAGCTTTACTGTGTATTTCTTTTTACGACAGTCTTAAAAAAGTTAACGTAACGTTCACGAATTCGCTGACGATCACTTCATTCAATCTGAACCACCTTATATTTAAATTTATTGCTATGAATACAATTTTTGACCAAACCTGACTGTGACAATAGCTCATTAAATTCAGTTTAAAGGTTGAAACCGCGGCGCATTCATAATTTAAATTTAAACAGCTTTATGTCATTCGAATTCATTTTGTAGAAACTTTTAAGGCCTTATGTAATCAACTGAAGCCATAACTGTCACGTAGATGAAAAACGTTCATTCGTTTCGTTCATCATTCTTCGTTCCCACGCGCAGGGGTGTTAAAAGCCTCTATTATAATAATCTGTGTTGCCACCAAGATAATTCTTAATTAGTATCTTTGATTTATTGGTGTGCTTAAAGATTTAAATTAAGAATTTATTTTCTCTTCAGCCTGTATTAGCTGTACTGACATTTTCATAACGACTGTAAACCTTTTCGGTGCAATTAGGATATCCACTTTACGCTACCAATGTTACCATTACAAAATTTCAAATGGCTTTCGTAATGGTTTATTTTACTGGGTTCTGCCTCGTTTAATAGCTTGTTTGACTTATGAGGCAGATAAAAAATTTCATCGCTCCTATCTCGGCGCTATTTCTCCACACTTTCCTCTCATAATACATCATTAAGTGATGTAATTAAAATTCGAATACATGTCATTATCGGTTGAGCATTTCTGTAGCTACTCGTACCAATGACACTGACACAATTTAGCTTTTTTTAGGTGTTTAGTTTAACGGTGTGTTACAAATTGTTCCCAGGTAGTTGTTATCTCGGCTTGCCAGGTAAACAACAATCAGCGGTATACCGTAAGAAGATAATAGTCACGTAACTCACTCGCTTCTCGGACGAAACGAAAGTCTCATTTATCTGCGACACGTACAAGAATTTGCCTTCTAAAAGAGATTATTTGACCGATTAAGTGGCTAAGTGAAATAAGTTTTAGTTCTTGTAGAGTAACTGTTGTTTTAATTAGGTATTTGGAGTATGTGGAGTTGGTATAGAACATACCTGTACAAAAAAACATGCAATACTAGAGCCATTGGTTTAATCACTACTGAATGATAAAGCTGCTGCATGTAGCCCAATTGAGACATAATTTTACAATAACATTGCTTTTATAATTTTTATACTTTTATTAATTTTGTTTATGTATACTTCTACACTAATATTATTAACAGATAAACATCGTGAGGTTGTAGGTGGTAATCTGTCCACTGAACTGATTTTGAAAATTCTTTTACCAATAAAAAGCCACGTTATTTGTGAGTTTCATACGCCATTACACTCGTGGGCAGCCCGGATGGGTCGCTAGTGTGAAATAGGGCCTGCCCCAACACTTAAAAAAAAACAGTTTTATTAACTCCCTAATTTGTTACATCAGTGCATTCAATCACTGAAATATAGAGAGACCCTTTCAACCAATTAAAGCCTACATTATGTACAATTACGAAACAAAGAACAAAATACATTAACATAATTAAAAATAAAATTGCTAAAACAAACAAAAGAAATTGATATACAATCGATAACTACAAGAACAAATACGTATACATGCACACGTATAATACTGTTCATTGTTTCTACTAATACTTTGTACAATGATACAATAGCAGAGTGGGCAGTGTTGGGCAAAAATGCTCACATTGTGAAGCAAGATGGTCTAGCGATTGAGCAATATGACATAAATAACGAAAACCAGAACTCCTAGAACTGTGAACTGATCTCGCAGCTTTTACAGCGCTTCAAAGCAAAAGGTCTTGTGGAACTGGCAGCGCATTCCAAGCTGTCGATGGAAACTACTTCAAAGTGAACGCTAAATGAGAAAACAGTTGAAATTTGAAGAATGCAAAGCAACAATTTACAAAGACGCAACGTTTTACTTGATTGGAAAGGAAAGAAGATGGCTCCTTCCTCATGAATAACGCAAACTTTAATCAATCCATAGCGAAAATGGTGAGACTCGGTTTAGAACTTTGTTTTGTAAATTATGAAACTTTAAGGACAATCAAGTGAACAAAAGTCCACAAGAGGTACTACTCAATACCTAGCACTGAGAATATGTCGGCAAAAACTATGAAGATGAGGAATTGTAAAGACACATAATTTCTAAAAGCATAATTTTACATAGCATAACTGCATAATCCCTAAAGGGTTCCGGTTAGGCAGAGTAGTACCTAAGAGTAAACCACATTTCGCCAATTATTTCTAACTAGCCTATGGTTGTGAGCCAACTGCCATCATCCGGGCACAAATCCAAACTACGTGCCTGTAACTGCGAGAAGTTCTTGATGAACAAACTCAATATCACTTTAACCAAACTAGAAATTTCTAGCTAGCCTATGGGTGTGAGCCAACTTCCATCATCCGGGCACAAATCCAAACTACGTGCCTGTAACTGCGAGAAGTTCTTGATGAACAAACTCAATATCACGTTAACTAAACTAGAAATTTCTAGCTAGCCTATAGGTGTGAGCCAACTGCCATCATCCGGGCACAACTCTAATCTACGTGCCTGTAACTGCGAGAAGTTCTTGATGAACAAATTCAATATCACTTTAACCAAACTAGAAATTTCTAGGTAGCCTATGGGTGTGAGCCAACTGCCATCATCCGGGCACAAATCCAAACTACGGGCCTGTAACTGCGAGAAGTTCTTGATGAACAAACTCAATATCACTTTAACCAAACTAGAAATTTCTAGCTAGCCTATGGGTGTGAGCCAACTGCCATCATCCGGGCACAAATCCAAACTACGTGCCTGTAACTGCGAGAAGTTCTTGATGAACAAACTCAATATCACTTTAACCAAACTAGAAATTTCTAGGTAGCCTATGGGTGTGAGCCAACTGCCATCATCCGGGCACAAATCCAAACTACGGGCCTGTAACTGCGAGAAGTTCTTGATGAACAAACTCAATATCACTTTAACCAAACTAGAAATTTCTAGCTAACCTATGGGTGTGAGCCAACTGCCATCATCCGGGCACAAATCCAAACTACGTGCCTGTAACTGCGAGAAGTTCTTGATGAACAAACTCAATATCACTTTAAACAAACTAGAAATTTCTAGGTAGCCTATGGGTGTGAGCCAACTGCCATCATCCGGGCACAAATCCAAACTACGGGCCTGTAACTGCGAGAAGTTAGAATAGAATAGAATAGAATACTCTTTATTATGTACACCATAAAAATATAAATACAAACATTTTAAACACTTTACAAGGGGTGACACAATGGGCGGTCTTATCGCTAAAAGCGATATTTTAAAGACAACCTTTGGACGGATTTAAAGGGGAAGGAGAAGAAGTTCTTGATGAACAAACTCAATATCACGTTAACCAAACTAGAAATCGAAATCAACCGAAATAGGCATGACGACAGTTTCAAAAAATTACAAATCTATTTAGTCCGTCAGTTAGAGTATTGAAAAATAATGGAAACGCATTTTTTGTTTTTGTAAATAAGTGAACATTGACAAAGATAAAACGCATTTAAACTCGGGAATTGGGGACTCGTGACGTCAAAACTAGCTAAAAATTATACCTAGGCGTGACGTATTGAGAATTTTAAAAGCGTCGTATTTTCGTCAATTTTGATTTACGTAAGAAATGAAAATATACGGGTCGATTTTTTTTTAATAATCGACCTGAAGAACTAATTCGATTTTTTGTCGTCTTCTCTATTATGCTCAGCAGTTGCGCTTGCGAGCACTAGTCTAAACTTCCAAAGAGACGGTAAAATCACAATTTTATCAACTCAAAATCGAACCAGCAGCTTAATAAAGCACTTAACGGCGCACGAAGCCTTCTATCTCTCTAATTAAAACATATAGTTTGAAACGCGTTTCAATAAAAGCGAAATGAGCTGTAATGAAGAAATAATAGCTGGTGATTTGTTACGGCATGTTAGCTGGGAGACGTGACCAGAGAAAGTAGGACCAGCGCGAATTTATCAAGACCTGGGGTGGCCGATAGTTATGGCCGTTATATAACTATAGACTGATCTATTTCAAAACCTAGATTATTATTTCCTTAGAAGAATCACGAAGCATCTTTGGAGGTTTTTAAACACTTAGATAACTATACAGGGTTAGTTTTCAATGACCGAGCAAAATTTAAAAATTAAGATCAAACCAAAAGTCAATTTTAAGTATTATTGCCGAAAAAACCAAAATAAAATATTTGCATCCATTTGAAAATGTCCTAAAAAATTCTTAAATCATAAACCTAGTGGGAATCAAAGCACTGGTGTGCTTGCATGCGCCGCCAAATGTGTGCTAACTGCTATCTATGGATACAATAAATATGGTTGCAATGTGCACCGACGTGCACTTTTGAGTAGTGGACAGGAATGAAATCTCATAAAAAATATTTCTGTCTTGATTTTTTAAATTATGTATATCGAAAATATTACCGATTCTAAATCATCTCTGAAAGCTTGGCCGGTCATTGAAAACTAATCCTGTAAAATCTACACTAATAATATTGTAAAGTAAAATGTGTTTGTATGTAGGGAGTAATCTCCGAAACGAATGATCCAATTCTAAAAAATCTGTCATTGGCAGTAAGCTACATTATTCGTGGATGCTATAAATTGTATTAATATCATGCATATTAGACGGACTATCAAAATTTTTGCAGAAAAAGTGCGGACTAAGTGCTATAGTAGCTGTCAGTGAAGATCGCATAAGCGGTCATTGCCCTTACCTATAATGTATCTTCGTACAAACCAAAACAAATTAACCATGTATCGTTTTTCAATTTAGAAGATCACAATAGATGACGATTCAAGACTTGAACAGGCACATTTTTGGATTTTAAAGTTAAGAACTTTTATATCTAAATGTAGGTAGGTCAATGGAGAACCTCGTGGCTAAACAATAACAGCCGTTTGGGCCGATCATTAGGTTATGCCGTGCTTGCCTAGGTTGGTCTGTGGATGGGTGACCACTCTTACATACCGAGTTTCCTCCGTGCCTCGGTAAGCACGTTACGCTGTTGGTCCCGGGTGTCATTTGTCCATCTTTGGCAGTCGTTACAGGTAGTCAGTGGCCCAAAAAGTCAAACAACCAGTCTTACCGAGTGGTATCGTATTATTAGTAATACGACTGCTGAGTCGCTTCATATAAAATATTGGTAGTCTGTGCATCCGGTTAGACTGGAAGCCGACCCTAACATAGTTGGGAAAAAGCTAGGCAGATAGATGATGATGAGGTCAATAACCGCTATTACGGCAGGCTATCTTAACTGTCAACAACTGTAGTTATGTATAAATAGGATTGCGAAAAGCTGTCATGTAGCTGTATAGGTAAACGCCATAAAAAGATTAAGTAAAACGTTTTAAAATTGAATTGACCCGTAAAGTTGAAATTGCCTTTAATGGAAAACAGTTCCAACAGCGACGTCTTCACAACTGAAAAGAAGTGTAGAAAAACTTCAAGTTATTTCATTGCTGACAGGCTGTTGCTCGCGACCTTCGTCCACGTGAAATTATTATTAAAACATTAGTTCCCTATTTGAATAGGATTTTGTTAACAATTTAAAGGGGTTTATTAATTTTGCACGGAATTCTAAATATTTTTATAATAAAAAAGAAGCCTTAGCATAACATCATAACATTAGCTATCTGCCAGTAAAAGTACTGATCGTCCAGGCGTTTAGGAGATTGACCGGAACAGACAAACATTATTTTTTATTTTTTTGTCATAAGTACCGTAAAGCTGTTATTTTGAAGCTACAAACAGACACTTCAATTTTATTAATTTGTATAGATGTTGAAATAACATTCGAGATTAGCCAAAGTTTACGGCCATGTTATGTTACTTTGGACAAACAACCTGATACCAAATAAAAATGTAATTGAATAAACCATTAATCAATTATATCTAGGGCATTTTATTATAGCTTCGTTAAAGTTACCCATTACCCAATAGCATGTTTATTTACATCTGATCTGATAATAAAGTTTTATGGTGCCGTCTACCATTACCCTATGTAACACGCCTTCAACCAAAATGCCTTTCGACTCTTAAAATCTATACTGAATATTATAAAGAAGAAAGATTTGTATTTTTGTATGTAACGATTTATTAAAAACTACTGGATCGATTTGAAAAATTCTTTCAGCAATGGATAGCTAAATTATCTGCGAGTAACATAGGCTATATTTTATCCCTGTACTCCCACGGGAACAGGAACTATTCGGGTAAAGCCGCGTGACGTCCGCTAGTCATAACGAATACTATAGTGGAAATATTTTTTAGTTTTTTTGTTCCGAATAAGCATCGAAAGTACTGGACCGATTTCAATATTTTATTTACCAATAGAAAGCTAGTATATCAGGAAGTAACATAGGCTATAAATTAAATTTAAGGCGCTTAGACGAGCTAAATTAGCAACTCTATTTGTGGTAGTAATCAGCTTGCACTACAAAGTGGTTTTACGTCAGCCACTGCAGGCCAAATAGCGCGAAATGAGTGGTTTCGATCGATTTACAAAAAAAACTATTAATTGGATTAAAAAACTAAAACAGTATCATGCTAATATATTGCTTGTAGAATTATTTGGCAAAAAATCAGAATGATCGCATGTATATTAGTATATTTTTTATTGTTTGAAAGATATTTTTAGAGATAAGTTCGTGATTTCTTTTTATCAAGCCAAATTAATTGTATTATGTTTTCAAAACAGTATCATGCTAGCATATATCCTGAAGAATATCATATATTTTTCTGGTCTTGTTTATAGCAGTGAATCATATACTTTTAGTAATTATAAAACTCGCGTTTAGCTCATGTAATCGCCTTAATATCTTGCAAATTAGCCCAGCTATCACAATTTTTACAGACGAAGTCGCGGGCAAAGTGCTAGTAATAAATAAAACATACGATTTTCACGTTTAATGCTCAGGTTAAAGCGTTTCTATTGCTGTTTCAAGTATTCCCTTGTTGATTTAACTTGTTCATTATAGTTTGAAATATATTGCTTCACTGACTTTCAATATAATAGGGAACAAATCACTTTTGGCAGGAATTAATGCCTCTGGTGGGAGGAACACAAAAGGTAGTCGAAGGACTCCAGTATCCTTTACTTACCTACCGTTTATTGTGAACCGTTTTGTTTTGAAAACCATAAATCCTTGGGGTCTTCAAATGTCCATCATTTCGTTTAAGGGTGTTACTGAACCTGATTCATGTGAGTATTTATACTTCACACATTAATTTATTTGTATTGTTTATTCGTCTACACTTTATTTTTATTTTTATCCGTATCTGGCCTGACCGTGGCCATCACCTTTACTTAGGACCCTATCAGAATACCAGCGCTGTGACGTTTTTTTTAATGTTACAGCACCATGCTGAGATAGGAGCCTTTTGGCCTCTTACAGGACGAGTTTCATTTCTTTTAATTTTTTAATATATATTTGTTTTTTTTTCTGTGTAATTTATAAACTGATAATTTTGATGTGTTTTGTCCTGTGCGGGCTAATAAATGCTTTTTCTTTCTTTCTTTCTTTATTGTATAATTATCACTTGCTTCGGTGTAGTGGAGTACATCCTGAGGAAACCAGCATGCCTGGGAAATATTTCTTGATGGCATGTTAAGCCAATTCAGGGGCCCATGGGTGGAATAAAAACTCTGATACCAGGATTTAGGAAACTAACCACACGATAAAAAAGAAGACAGGACTTGTAGAAAAGATTTGTCCAGTTAGTGTGGTGATGCCAAACCTTTGATTTTCCTATTTAATTAATAAATATCGCTGGACATTAAAATAAATATAGCTGGACATTATCGACACCACCTAGTGCCACACTAAGCAAAGCTTTTGTCGTGGAGACTAGATAGTTGATATACCACATATATACTTTTTTGTTTGTAAATACATACTTATTATACATATTAACATCCATGACTCGGAAACAAATGTCCATGCTCATCACACAAACATTTGCTCCTACCGGGATTCGAATCCGGGACCCAAAGAACGTAGGGCAGCTTCACTACTACCTGCGCCATTCGGGTCATCATGTCATGTTATGTTAGCACATAACTTTGAGGCAAACATAAAACAGTTCTTAAAAAAACACAAAAAAATTACTAAATGTGCCCACGGAAACACTTTTAAACTATTTTAATAACTTACAAGATTTACGCCACGTGTAGTAAGTTACTTTATAGAGTTCCGTTCACAAAGGGCATAAACAAGACCCTATTAATAAGTCTCCACTGTCCGTCCGTGTGTCGGTCTATCTGTCACCAGGCTATATCCTATGAACCGTGATAGCTAGACACTTAAAATTTTCACACTTGATATATTTCTGTTGCCGCTATATCAACAAGTACTAAAAACAGAATAAAATAAATATTTTAGGGGGACTCCTATACCTCAAACGTGTTTTATTTTCCCTTTTGTTTAATGTTGTATAGATAATGGTACGGAACCCTCCGTGCTCGAGTCCGACTCCCACTTGGCCGGTTTTTAATATAAACTACTGATGGTGTTATTCTGTGAGCACAGGCCAACTTAAGCCCACTATACACAGTTAATGGGGTTACGGGGGTCAGTTCGCGTGATTCTCGCTATAAAATTACGTTTTTGTCCAGATTTACCGCGCCACGAAACCCCCTTAAATGGGGGACATGATTAACTGCACGACATTAATAAAGTTTAATAAAGTTCCCCCAAGCTTCTTACGATAAGTCCATTCGCGGTTACTGTAACTCTATATTAGTGATCCCTATCTCAGTCGATATCTTCATGAAATTATCGGGAATAGGAATCTATACATTTTGCGAACAATGTTAATATTATCTAGTGTAATCGTCTGCTTCTATTTGTGTAGATAGTATAATGTCTGTTTTATTGAACCGCCGAGCACCTCATTAGAAACACGGACGGCCGATTTGCTTTAGTACATTATTGATGAGAATGAAAAATCAATAATATTGATAGCCACGAGGTCGGAGCGAGGCCATGTTTTCTACATTACACCCAGCAGTAAACCTGTAACCCCGATAAAAATAAAATAAACTACTTAAAACGAACTCTTACGTAGCAGAAAACCTCATAAGATCACATTATGTTAATCTCGGATTTAGTTAACACCTCCCAATATAGGATTATGGGCCGTTAATCCCAATGGAAGAACTCGTCTGACTTCCTACGTTTTCAGTTTGGTAAATTGATCCCTCGGTATTATTTACACCATAAGGCTTGTTTTATTTTTTTGGTAGTTACACACAATCGGAATTTAAACACTGTTTTAAGCTACCACGGTTTAAAACTAAACTTATATTGTTACTTACTGGATATCTTCAGTTATTAAAGAAAGAGAGAAACAAGCGGGTAGACAGATTTGTCTGCTCCTAAGTATTTATTTTCTGCAATTTATCCACCCGCATTCTCCAGTCAACCCGCGATCATGGCGCTTGCAACAGCGTCGAAATATCGGGTGCTCAAAACGTTAAACAATCACGGAAGATATCCCGACCACCATCGTAATCGCGAAAAAGTAATCAACGGCCTCATACAAAATGTCAATACCTAACTCGACCAAATATATGAGATAACTGAATTTATATTTACGATTACGATAGTGAAATTCAAGGGTCATCAAAGTGAACAACTTTTTCCATGGGCCCCTATGGAAAAAGTTGTTCACTTTGATGACCCTTGAATTTGACCAGGTTGCAAAGCGACACCTTATATAAATTTAACCAGAGTTTATTCGGTCATAAATTAGTAAATTAACAATAAAAGTTTATGAGGAATGGGATAGCTGCGGGCTGGGAACCCTGACCCGGTATCTTAACAAATCGATCGCCTGCGCATGCGCATGTTATGTTGTTACGAGATTGTGTATTAGGATTTATAATAAGCTCCAGACCGCGAGGCTATCTGTCGGCGCGAGGCTCACGTCCGCTCCTCACACACTCAGTATTATGGTAATGGGGTTCCGTGACCAAAAGGGAACAACGCTCTATTACGCGCTGCACCGAGGTCGGTCTCGGTCGCTCGGACGACATCGTGCGCCTTCCATTTTTGCCGCGTATCTCCCGCTGTTAGGGACCAAAGCCCCAGGACCGACCGACCGCTACTTCCCACTTCAAAACGAAAACACTCATAAATAATAATGACAAATGATATTCCACTACGATCGCAGTACTCGTTACCATTTCTGGTGTAGTTCACGCCTATAACTTTTTATGGGAATGCAGTGCCTTTAAATAGATTGCAGTCACAATCGAAGTTACCTGTTTTGAGGTTTAATGTTTTCGTCTACCTGGAAGAACACGGCTTTCTTCAAGAATACGCATTACTATACCATAAAGCTCATATTAATGTCAAGGATAAACGGACTGTCAGATGATTTAAAGCTAAATTCTCGGTTCGCATGGACTCAGAGATAATGATACCTTAATTGCGTTCCTGTGCTTTCCCGAATGATCGAATGGCAGTAATAGCTCTCTGTCTGCCTGAAATGACTTTAATTGGCGTCGGGAGAGGGGAATATTTCAATAGACTTTGTTATTATTGTTCAGAAAGTAATAATTAAGTTGGCTTGCATGTTTAATATGTTTATGGAGGAAATTGTAGTTTTATTAGTAGTGTTACGACATTTAGGTGTGTATCAAAATGTTGTCGATATCTATGTAGGGCTAGATGTAGTGTAGTTCTCAGTCCGGGTTGAGCACGCGACAAGATTTAGTGTCGCAGGCGGGGCGTTCGCGTCAGACAAATATTTCACCTTGGTCGCGGCGCCACAAGGAAACACCGATGTGATGCAGCGCGCACTGAAACTTGCTCGCGCTAAATCAAACTCCAAGGGCCTTTACGTCCACATTCGTCTTCCAGATCCACCTCTAAAACACTGCCTCCCCACAGTCCCTACCGACAAGCAATAAGTTTTACTGCTGAATAATTGCCTCTCAGACGTTTGGACAATATTAATAGCCCGCGCATACCGAGCCTATACATCCTCTATACATCCTCTAGTACGACTTCACAATACAAAACGAAATATTTTCCAATACCGTAAAATCTTGAAAACGTTCTTCTGAACAGAAATCCGATACATATCAGTTTCGTCGTGTCTATTTCCTTCCGCAATATTTTCTTGGCGAAATGTTTATCCGAAAGTTCCGAAGTTAGACATGTTCCATGTTAACGTGCCAGTGAACTTGTTGGTTGTTGGTGTTACTTACACAAGTGCAGCGCACTAGATAACACACCAGCAGACAACACGAGAATGGCTTTACTTTAGTTCGCCGGCCGGATTTAGTTTTAAAATAGTTATGCCACAGTTCAAGGAACACGAGAAAACTAACACCGGTTTCGTAAATGTTTTGAACCACTTAAAGAAATAACTGGTACCTATTAACCTATTGGGAATGATAACTTTCTGTAACTAAAAACAATAAATTTTGAGTTAACGTAAATAATAAATGACCACCAGCAAATATTATAGTTTTGTAATACAGTATGAGTTACGGTCACAACTTAATAGCTGTTATTTTATCGCACAATACTGATCCGAGATTAGAAACGCAGGTTGCGTATGAAATTAAAATAAAATTGAGTTGATAGCATCCCTAAACGAGTTATTACGGGCGAGCCATAAAGAGCGGGTACTTCCTGGTCAGTACACAGAAGCGGCGGTATGATTTCATAACTCGAATTTCCCTTTCGCAAGGCTTGCTAGGTTTGCGGTCGAAGCTGATCCCAAGAATATCACGGAGATACGGTCAATTTATAATTTAATGCCCGCTTCGCTCGCTCCCGACATAATCGTATGAGTGGATACACAGCCGCAGACCTAACTTTTGATTTCAGCTATTCGAAGTATGATTTAGTGAGTTATGCCTGGATAATGAAGTGGGTCGCAGCAAGATCTTGTTTCCAAACTTGTCGCTGTTGTTTGTCGAGTCGGTTCTGTGATTCAACTAAGTGTAACTTTGTATTGAGATTTGAGGGTGAGGACGGAAATTTTGTCTGTGTATTTTTTTTGGCATACTCCACATGAATGTTTTGTGATATACTACAAAGCCTTCATTAGTATGGGAGAATGATTTAAAACTTTACAGGTATGGAATGGTTTGTTTCATTAATTATTTTTCCATGAAAAAGTGTTTCATTTCATTCTTTGGATGTAAGTATCGGCTATTGCTCGACTGCAGTTTCACAATATTTTCTTCCCGGAATATTTTTTTCGGACGCGCTTCCTTATTGATTCTCTTTCAACGAAGTATTAATATATCGTTCACAGTTGCAAAAAGTTCCATGGGAAAATCTTTAACCGTATGTTTTTCTTCTGCATTCCCACCAATCAAAGAACTCAAAGCCGTATACCAAAACTAATCGCATTTACATCACTTAAATTTAAAACCTGAGTGTTAATTAAAACAGCAATAAAAAAAATTAGTTAGGTTAGTTACATACAAAAACGCACGCCTTTTTCCACTTGAAGGTAGCTAGCTAGCTAGTAGTGAAACTACAGAATGTGATCTGCTTTCATAGTAGACCTTACATAGTTCTACTTGTCTATGATATAACATTATAGCCATATACACAAACCGGTTGCGAGTACAGTCATGAACACCAATATGTATACACTTTCCTTAATATGAAAGCTATTTTCACGAGAAATAACAATTGTAACTAAGAGTTGGGATCTTTTTCATAAAAGTATGCGTTCCAGAATACTATGTACGTAACAACGAGAAATTTTAATCAGAACAGTCGGAGAAAAACACTTCAAAATTCGTAAGTGTTTACATATTGGTGCTCGTGACTGTACTATGCAACTGACGTTTTTGAAGAGCTTCAAGGCGTCCCCAATTTTGGTTGATTTGGGAACATTCGTCCAGTTTTGATCGTTATTTCACCCACTTTTATGACTTAATCATTCCCTGAAATCTGAAAAACCTTAATCTGTGAAACAATCTCTCATAAAACTTGTCTTTCCAGGATGACCTTCGCCTTGGCGCTGGTGGTGGTGTGGTGGGCGATCGGCGCGCGCGCTGGCGAGCCGGTATTCGACCCCAGCACCCTGATGCGGCTGGTGCTGGTCCCGGCTGACGTGCCCGTCGGCTCCGTCATCTACCGCGTGCGCGCCTCCGACCCTGACTTCGATTACCCACTGCATTTTGAACTTATTGGTAAGGAGATAGATCTTTAAACAAAACGGATCAGCATATAAGAGCTGTGGCTTATCAGAGTCATAATGCCTATAGAATATTGATACTGACAATTGACAGGAGGTTGACGCCGTGTCACCATCAAACCCAAATAGGGTCCATGTTCGCCGAAAAGATAACAGTCTGATTATCTAAAAACGGTTGTCACTGTGACATGTTCCTATACATAAATGTGTTTTAAACGGCTGTTTTTAGATAATCAGAGCGTCATCTTTTTGGTGAAGATGGACCTAAGTCGATTTCTTCCAGATGACTTTAAATTCTATAGATTAGTGGCTATGTAGTATTTACAGTATGTTCTAAGTTATCTTTTTGATATTTTTGATATTTTATATAATTCATTATTATTTTCATAGATCTAACTAAAGACTAGGATAACGACTAAGAGACGGGCTGGTCCTACTATAAGGTGCTAAGAATTTGACCTTGAAGCAATCTGAGCAGACAATGCAGACAGTATCAAATTTGTTCTGTCTTGGTTTTCGAAAGACAAAGTAAATGCTATATCTCGTAACCCAATATCACAAAGTCCGGAAGAAAACAAAGCGTTATTGCATTCCATTAGACGCGATACCCGAGAAGTTAATTTGTCATTGATTCACGGAAATATTTGCAAACAATTTCTGTTGTTATGGAGGAAACTTGAGAATTTTTACTTCATAAAGAGTGGCTGTTGTTAATGGAATAAGACATTTTGATGCTTCTCAAATAGCGTAAACAATTATTAAGGTTATTGTTCAGATTCAGTGCTGTGTGATCCGTGAAACTAATGATGCAAAAATGCTGAAATGTCTTCAACCACCAACTCAACCAAGGACACAACGTTCATCAAAAGTAACCTGGAGTTACAAAATCAGATCACCAATGGTGGATCATTTACACCAGATTGTCCAAACATTAGTTCCTCAATGCCAGTAGGCCTCAAAGAATAGATTATTGTTATCTGCCGCAACTGTTTTTCCAATCTATTAGTCAAGAAGACCCTATATAAAACGCTAATCTAAGACTTCTGATAACTTATTTCTCCCTCCATTCAGGTCAAATGGGTCGCCTAGACATCGGTGTGGAAACCCTTCCATGCACTCGCTACAACTCAGTGTGCCAAGCCAACATCATCCTGCTCCGAAGGTTGGAGCCCGGCCGTTACGTGGACTTCAGGCTGTCGGTGCGGAATACCAGGGGGCGAAGCACCCGAATCGCGTGCTCCGTCACAGGGACCAATGCCACGACGCCCAGGGACACCATTTTTCCTCATCAGCCTGGGATCATTTTGGTGCCGGAGGTGAGTAACTTTTCTAGTTCTTCGTCTTCTCTCTCTTTTGTTATGAATTTTTATCGCAGAGGTGAATGAAATTCTGGAGAATCTCTGGTCTATTACAACTTTAATTGGCATGTTCATCTGTGCTGGCTACGAGATTACAGGTATCATTAATAATATGTGACATCATTCACAATTTAGGCTAATTGAATGTTTTTGTAAGGTTGAAATGAATTTTGAGAAACTCTATGGTTATTATTCAATTAACTAGCCAGATTATAAGCCATGGTGAATGCTGATGGAAAATACATTTTATGTTTTAATAACCAAAAGATTTAACGACACCCTTCACCTGAAACTCCATCTAAAATACCACTTAAATAAACTAAGAAGGTAATTGAAGTACCTCAGTATTCAGTATGCATAAATTCTTTAAATTATACACTTACGAAGTGCCTGCGAATACCTTCGTTAAATTAAGTGTAAAGCATAATAGAAAATTACTTTTCGCAACCAATTTCGTTAAAGAGAGGTTGCAAACATTAACTATTAGAAGTTTATCACTTCAAATGATACTCGATGGTCCATTAGACTTGCATGAGGCTGGTAATAAAGTAAAAGTAGTTATATTTAAAACTGTCGTTGGGTATAAAGATGTTCATTTGCATAGTCCAGTTATAATGGCGGGTTTACGTGGAAAAAGCACCTGTCGGGGTTCGTGGCAACAAATGAGGCGCCGAGACGTGCCTTCGACGCGTGACGTTGTTGATTGATGATGATGATGACGTTCGTGCATTCTGGCACAAGTGACGCTTGCCCGATATCGGCAGTAAAATTACTCTAGAGATATGTTGTAGTAAATATATTACTGAGAAGAAGAATGGTAGTAGGTTGGTTACATCGATAGGCCGAGTATCGAATAGTTTTAATTGTTTCTCTCATAATCTTTGTCTTGGAGTTTTTTCCCATAGTATTAACACATTCAATTGTAGTTATATAACAATATAATTTACAGCTTACATGTAAACTTTTACTTTTACACAGTAGCCCCTTTTTGCACGGTTAACAAAATAAAACCATTCTAAAGAAATTGTTTTGTTACAGGACGCCAAACGCGGTACCGATCTCGAGATTGTAATCGCGAGAAAAAACCCTGTAACGCCGAAGCCTTTAGAACTCGAACTTTGGGTAAGTAAACTGAGCAATTTACATTTTAAAGGAAACACGATACGAAGGAATGATTAGGGGTTAGCTAATGATATTTTCCGCTGCGTCGTGTTTGACACGCATTTCGCAGTAACCACATAATGAAGTTTCGCTTCGCGTTAATAGGGATCATTTTCACAGCGTTATGGCTGATGCGGGATACGCCTTTGCGAAACTCATTTACGCTTTATGTGGTTGGACCAAAACGTTACGTATAGTGCAAGCTGACGAACCGGCTCCCACAAATTTGAATAGGCAATCAATCTCACAAATTTACAACGGGAAAGTCTCTCAAAACCGTGTAATAATACGTAACATATAACGTTGCGTTTCTGACAACAATATCGGGTCTCGACAACTTGATGATCGTGCGAAATAATCTAATTTACGTTACAATTATAATTGCGAACACAGTGAAATACCATTTCAAAATGATAATTGTGACAACAAAAAAGCGTTGAAAGCACAAAAAGATAATAAGATTTTCGCCCTAATTTGCTCAATTTACAGTAACAACATAATGCTCTTACAGCGATTTGTGGCTCATTTTTGTTACAGTTACATATCTATTCATCTACGGAGCAGAACCGATTGTTAGGGTACTCGGTTACCTGCAACTAGTTGGTTTGAATGCGTTATTTCGCGAATGAGCTCACATTAGGCTGCTACCTAATAGTGTATTGTGGTGTATTTCGCGATGGGCCACCATCAAACGGGGTGCAATAACCGGGCATTAAGAGCTAGGTGCGTTAAAATTCTCACAGGCTGGGAGAATGGCTAGCACCCGCAATACCCGCCCTCGAGGTCGTTTTATAGGCTTAAATGCTATAATAATGGAGATCGAGTCTTAACATGTAGAGTAATTTTAGACCGTCTGTTGTGGGCCGGGTAACGTCCAGTTGTGAGGATAAGTGAATTTATTGTATCGGTATCGACCCCTATTTCTGTAATCGGTACATAATCTTCAGTAAGTAAGCTGTGGGAAGTAATATTGTTATTAGTTTCGAAGGGATGTGGGATGTCTTCAGAAATGTTAAAGATAATAATTATGTTGCTGGAAATGTGCTCCATTTATTTTTATGTTATAATACAAATTTCAAAGTTGTCCTCTTGAAACGGGCCCTTAAATTATTTCGCAGATTAAAAGAAAGATTGTGTTAAACAAAAACTTTTGTTTTCTTAAAAAGTTTTTCTTATAAACGTAATTAATTACAAAGCGGTCTCGTGTACACCTATAATTAATTACGTTTTATCCTGCTTGAAAAATGACCTGTCTAATTACATTTTTCATCCACAGGGATCACCACTCTTCGCGATACGGCAACGTCGCGTATCGGCTGAAAATACAGAAGGGACCATTTTTCTAGTTGGACCACTGGACTTCGAGGCCCAGTCTATGTACCATTTGACACTTCTAGCCGTGGTAAGAAATGCGTTTATTCAAATGAACCCTATTACACTAATTAGGGTTAATTATTCCAAGTCCCTTACGACATCAAGCTCGCAATCTGGTTCACTAATGATCAGAATTTAAACTGTAATTAATTATGCCAAAACAAGTGCGATGGATTTTGCGGCTTGTGGTACACCCAGTTGTATGTGAAGCTATGCTTGAAATTAGACCTATTTTAACGAGGTTACTTTTATTATGTCATTATATTCTGTTTTACGAGTTTATAAAAAAAAAACTATTTGGAAATTGGAGCGTTCGAGTTGTGACTTCATTTAAAAACATAAAGAGTTCAAATTTCAAATCCTGTGTTAACTTTTGATGAGGTTCGCAGAGAAATTTTCAGAATATTATGCGAGAGTTTATCGTAGTTTTAATAACAACGTTAGCTTGTATGCACGTAGGTAGGTATATTTATCTATACAGGGTGTAAACCACCTCATCACAAAGCCGTTAACCAAGCATTCTGTACATCAAACTAAGTAACTTTACGCAAAAATTATTGCTGGGAAACAACTTTTTTTTTTGAGGTTATAAATCATATTTTGTGGTAGAACTCGATGTAACGCACTTAAAACATTGTACTGATGGATGGATTGAATAGTACGGGGGTCGTGGAGGTGTTAAGAGTTAAAATCTTACAAAAAAACTTGTATTTAAAAAAAAACTGGTCAAAAAGTTGTAACTTTGACCCCCCATATCTCCGTAACTAGAAGGTTCCCAGGTATGGTGTAGAACAAAAAAATGATCGCAATGATGGGGAGAACAAGTGCCTTTCGGCTTCGTGAAGAGGTGTTTTACACCCTTTATATAGTTTAAAATGCCCAACCCTTTTAACTTACTCACATTATTATAGTGTTCAGCCAAAAGGGTTAATCTCTGAAATTACTGAAGGGATTTTAGTGCGGTTTTCATTACAGCTTAAAGCGCTTTAGGGTAAATATTTTCGTAAACACAAAGCAAAGCCCCGGAATTTTGGTAAATGATAAATTAAGGTTAGCTAAGGCACGGGATAATTAAGATGCACTTTAATAATAAGAACTTAAAGTACTTAATTGTAATATTGGTTAAGGAACCGAAGATTTCTCGTAGTCGTGTATTGACAATCGAGCTTAGCTCATCCATAGCATTGTCAAAATGCGTCCTGTGGGATTCCGACATTCAAAAGGAACGTGGGTTTACATTCCTTGTTTTAGCTTTTTGTTAGGCATTGAAACACTCTTAGATCGTTTCCAATTTAAGGCGATTAGACGAGCTAAATTAACAACTCTATTTGTGGTGGTTCAAACTTCGTTTGAATTGCTGTAAGAATAAAGTTCTAATCAGCTTGCACTACAAAGTGGTTGTTACGTCAGTCACTGCGGGCCAAATAGCGCGAAATGATTGGTTTCGATCGATTTACAAAAAAGCTATTGATTGGATTAAAAAACTAAAACACTTTCATTATAATATATTGTTTGTAGAATTATTTGCCATAAAATTAGAATGATCGCATGCATATTAGTATGTTTTTTTTTGTATGAAAGATATTTTTAGAGATAAGTTCGTGATTTTTTTTTATCGTGTCAAATTAATTGTATTATGTTTTCGAAACACTATCATGCTAGCATATATCCTGGAGATATCATATATTTTTCTGGTCTTGTTTATAGCAGTGAATCATATACTTTTAGTAATTATAAAACTCGCGTTTAGCTCATGTAATCGCCTTAAGGGTTCAGTATGTTAAAACAACTACCAGCTTTGTTGATCATGGGGTCGCAAGCACGACTGCTAAGCATGAAGGTCCTAGCTTCGATTCCTATGTCAGGCAAAGTGTTACCAGGTTTTTCTATCAGGAATTTGTCAGTAGCAGCCACGGGAACTTGTGCCCAGTTGATGTCGATAGGCTGGCCCTTATTATATGGGACTGAAACATAACTGGCGAAATGAAAGTCTGCTATTATGTACACCTCTGCTTAACCCTTCCGGGATTGCAAGCGTGATGTTATGTTATGTTAAAACAACTATTACGGTCCACGTTCTCCAACAATATAACGGTCTGGTTATCTAAAAACAGCTGTCACTGTGACATGTTCCCACACAAAAATGTGTTTTAAACAGCTGTTTTAAGATAATCAGATCGTCATCTTTTAGGTGAACATTGACCTAAGTTAATGGTAATGAGTTCAAACTCACGATTAAAGTCCTTTTAATATTCATAGGAAGTTAATCGGTCATTTAGCACTTTAGAGCGACAATCTTTATTAAGTACATCGTTTTAGTTACAATACATGTATAACATTACATTTTAATGATAACTGTACTATTGTACATTAAAGGATTCTAATGTTAGACTGTTCAATGCAGCACTTGTTCCTTTAGAGGTATAAAGTTTATAATTAATATGCTAATCAGTCAGTATTAATACATTGGAACTGAAAGTGTCTTAAGACATATGGACACGGGTCAGTACACCCTGACATTTTTAAGATGGACCACCTTCCAGTCAGATTTTTTAACTCAGGTGACAAAAAGAAACAATCATTGTGACTAAACCATGTTTAATGGTTGATCAGGGGGTCTTAAATGGCCGCTTTAGCAGAATCATAACAGAACCACGTCAAAAAATTAAATTCTTAAAATGGACTTTTCAATTTTAAGAATTAAATTTTTAGGGCCGCTCTTACTTAACAAGGTAAGTAAGTACAGCTTAATTCCGGCTGAATCCTGATTATATTCAAGTTGTACCTTACCTCTGATACGATGACCGCTTGTATAAATCATCCTATGCGACAATAAAGCGAATAGAATAGAATAGAATTTCTCTTTATTCGAGGATCCACGACTCAAAAGCTGTTAGTGAAACTTAGGACTATGTTAGTAAGCTGCACTGATAAAAAAGAATAAGACAACAAAAATAAAAAAGGTGGACCACTGCTGCGAGAACCCATGAGTAATTCCACAGCAGCGATCCACATAATCACAGTCCAGTCCAATAAACGAAATTTTCAAAGATGCACCCATGCAAACATGTATTATTTCTATGTCCGTGGGTATTTTCTTGATATAATAATCCGAAACAGTGACATATAGTAATAAACTGAATTTGTAAGTAATGTCATTGTCCAAAGTCAAGCTACACGATTACTGGTGCCGATTCTCTTGTACACCGAACTAACTTAAACTAAAACTAAAATTTCTTAATTTTAGTTAGTTGGTTTCGGTAAGTTATTCTGAAAACAAAATTCTCTAATTTTAGTTTTAGATTTGACACAATTAAAATCGAGTTTGACAATTGCTAAATTGAATAGACCATAGACTAAGATTTGTCGGAGATTAAAATAAAAACTGAATGAAAGTGAACGAAATGATCCGAATTGCAAAAAAAAACTCTAGTGAAATCAAACAATTATTTAAAATTGTTTATCAATAATCATTAATGAAATACAGGGAGTATTATAAGTGCGTAAAACATTATTGTTGTTAAATATTTATTTTTCAGTTTTTATTATCTGTGACCATAGTAATCCTGCTAGGGTTGGAAATCGGAAATGACTTAAAATTTTGGCGAAACTTTTCGGTTTTCAATATGATTAAAACCTATGATTTTATCATAATCGACAAAACTGCCGTGTTTAAAAATCTATGAGGTAGCATGATTTGTCCTGTTATTTATTTCAGTCTAATTTTAGCTTATTAATAAATAAAAATTTGATCTTAAAAAAATATGTTCGGTTTTGTAGTTGAAAATAACCGTTATTTTCGTCGGCGTTTGGAAGGAAAGCCCTATCTTTGTTTTGATTGTCATGTCAGATGTCACACGTCAATAATATTATTATTTTGTTGGTCGGTTAACATAATTAATTAACAAATAAATACTCTTTGATGTTCGATTCGTTTACGAGTAGTAGTAAAGTAACGTATAGGTACTTGTGTACACTATACTAGTATATACTCTAAAAGGTAAAACAAGAAGAAAATCAAGCTGATCCCAAAGTATTGTGGAATGCAATAAACGTATTGAGTATTGAGAGCAGTGGCAACAATGTAAGTTGTTTCAGTAAGATGAAATGTTATACTGGATTGGATAAGAACATGCATAATTTTCATGTATTCTAAACTTATTTAATTTCAACAGATTTGGAGTGTGTGGGTGACAAAATTGAAAACAAAGGCAAGAAAGGCGAGGGATTCCATCAGGGCTACTAGTGGAGGACCAGCAGGGGCAGATCCCAATGACATTCAACGCATGTTATCCAGAAACATGTATTAAATATGCGGTTTCAATTTTGTGATTCATAATCGCTACTCTTTTTTGTTAATTGTTGGAGCTGCTGAAGATTGTACAACTATCTTTGCATTGTATAAATTCAATATCTTTAGTATTATATAACCTCATATCCCATATTGTGTGAGTGCCATGTACTAGAACGCTATCATTCGCTGGAAACCTTCGTTTTTATTTTTTGACTTGAATGTGCCCTGGCGGTTAAGAGTATGTCATGCTCACTCAAATGTCCCGCTGATGGTGGCGAGTGTGTCGGGTCATTTAGTTCCCTTCAAAATGGTTGAGTTGAATGGTGCTGATACATGCGTCATGTTCGTGAACGGGCGCTGTCGGTTGGGACTGGTCTGGTCTTGGTTGCCACGGCTTTTGTTTTTATTTTTTAATTAATAATTTTATTTTTGAATTGTTTTTGTTAGTTTTACCTATGGACACTTTTATCGTGCACATCTTGCTACATTGTTCTCACATAATGCACCATCTCAACAGGAATGATGTAACCAAGATTTTGTAACAACATTATGATTTAAAAGAGTGTCCATGGAGTTTCTTGCCCGTTCTTCTCCATAGAGATCTACGCTAGGGAATGGGCAACTACAGTACTTTCACAGTTTTTATGTCTTGTGACTGGGACTGTAGCTATATTTATTTAATTATTATCTTTGTTTCGACAATTCAAAAGCGCCTGTAACTGGCCTACTTGAAATAAATGCTTTGATTGATTGATTGATTGATTAAGGTTTAAGGAGAAAATAAATATTTTAACATTAAAGAAATAAAATGTTTCATTTAATTAAAAGAAGTGACAAGTGATTGCTGAATTTTCCACGCATCAGCAAGGAAATCTGTGCAGGTATCCTCCGCAATAGCACTCTGCTCGCTATGCTCGGTGACATTAAAGTCTTCTTCATCTGCAAAGATACACTTAATTAGATTTCTTATTTTGAAAACAAATAAAACAGAATTACATATAAATCAAATCAAACACTTACAATCAAATTTTTCCAATTGTACAGGGTGCAATATGCCAGAATAATTTTTGTAGCATTTTCTGGTTCTGTTCACTAGGCTCCTATTACACATTTCTACCACATTTCTTGCCCTTGAGTGGCACTCAATATAATGAAGCATCCCCTTCCGTATGTGGCACCACCATGGGAATCATGAGCCATGACTGTATAGTGGGTATCCGTTCCTAAAATAAATAAAACTTTATATGTACTTAGTTAATAGATATACCCAATAGGTATAAAGTTTACAAGTGACCTACCAAGAAGCCACTGAGATCTTTCCTCATGTATTTACTATTTACTAACTTATTTCTTTAATAAGTAATGCCTTGGTGTAATGTATCACGTAATAAAAGTCACTATGACAAAAACAAAATCCAGGAAATGTAATTCTTACTGAATTACAGTTCCTTGTATGTATGCAGTAATTAACTTGTTTTAGCAAGTGAATTACTGCATACATATAATATATAGGACACAAAACCGTTCTAACCTTTAGGTGTTTGGGGATAAATCCTTCATCCAAACGAGGATTCAGCTTATCCACCAAATAAAGTGCCCCCGATATAGGTGTCTTTTTATTGAATTTCTTCTCTGCCATTTGGAATGCGTTGGATTGCTCTTATCTTTCCAATTGAATCCTCTCTTGATAGTTTCTAAAACAGTTATTTCTTATTAGTTATTACATAAAACCTGGAAGGGGCTTTGATTATGAGAAGTGTATGTAAAGTAGCATGTGCATTAGATGTTTAGTACGCAAATCCTGGTCAGTGGGTCGTCTTATCGGCGGATTTCCCTTGTAAGTTTTCATGAATGCATTTCGTATTGTATCATAATAAAATAACACTAAATTTACCTTTCTGCCGAATCGACAACTGCTGCAATCACATAAGCTTCCATTCTGAACTCAAACACATCCAAACTTTCAAGAAAAACGAGAGAAATCTGCTTTGTAAATTTTAGTTCATGACAACTAATTTTATTCCACATCTTTTTAGTCTCGATTAAAAATAGTCTGATTTAGTTTGACAATCAAAGTTTTAGGTGAAAAACGTCAATTTCAGAATGGCGAAATTGCCATTTTCACTAAATTGAATAACTTAGTGCTGTCAAACTATAATTGATTTAAGTTATGTCATTTTAATCAATTTCAGAATAGGAAACGTCGTTTGACAGGAATAAACTAAATTTTAGTGATTTTTAGTCTAGTTTAGAGAAATTTGTGACAAGAGAATCGGCACCACTGACAAATGCTTGCACTGACTGGACAGGTCCACTCAAGTCTGTGTGGTTCTTTCTTCAAAAGACCATCTCAGACACTAATCTTCATAGTCCTCATGTGAATTAAGCAAGATTGTCTGGACTTCAAAAGAGACTATGTCCTCTGAGTTTGTTTCGGCTGTTTCTTCTTAGAATAGTCAGGTACGAAACAACGGCTCCATCTAGTTTAAAAAAAACTGACGTGTAAGTGTTAAAATATAACTAAATAAACATAAATATTAAGTGACGACTTTTTGACCTTATAATTGCTTTAGTAAGCAGAGTTCGCGTAACTGAACTTTTAGGTTAAACCCAACTTCACTCAACTAGAATTGAATTCAATTTTATCATTATTCTATTCTATTCTATTCTATTCAATTGTCAGTAGGTAGTTCAGAAACCGCTATTCCTTTTTCCCCAAGAATATTCCTCAACACATTGCTGATTTTATTGACCCATAGTTTAGGTAGACGGCTATAATGTTACGTGGGAGTGCACACATTTATCGATTAAAAGTCGGCCTATAAAATAATACAAACAGAAAGTCAGTCCATTCCAGTGTGGTCTAGTCTAGGGATGCGCTATACCTACTTACACTTGTATCGATACTTTGGATGGCTTCGATCTGATTCTCCAAATATCAAATCGTTCTAATTGCTACTTGCATGACAAATGTTTCGATGTAAATGGAAGTATTGTATTGTACCTTTTAGAAAATCCCTCCTAGGAGTCTAGAAAAAAAACAGGATTTCTTTTGTAACCTTTGATTTTTTTTAATTGATTGATCACAATGTTTAAGAAAAAAATAAAAAGTGTTTATTTGTCAGGCCCAGGAAAAAACAAAATGATTAAAATAGCAATAAATCAAAATTGTGTTACAAAATAACCTTAGTAAAACTTAAAAATAATATAAAAGTACATTTTACTAATATTGCCCCGTGAGAGGTGAGGCCAAAAATACCCCTATCATGGCAGCACCATTGTGTGTGTCATGATATTATGATCCATTGATTTCGATACCGATACTTTTGTAAACATATTCGTTTGTATCGAATTAAAAATATCGTAATCTCGTATCCTGTGGTACCGATTCTGTAAAACATCGGATCGGCCTGTGCATCCCTATCTCAGTCTAAGAATAGAACCCATGTTGTTCTGTGGGTGTTCTTACGAGGGAATTAAAGGATTTATAACAGGTGGATAAAGCGGAATAGTGCTGGATAAGAAGCACTTAGATACTTTTATTGTGACAATATTGAAGACTTTATAAACCCAAGTGCTTGGAATGTTATTGTTGCGCATTTGCTTACTTATTTATAAACGCATTCAACTTTAAGTAACATTTAGAGAGGATTTGCATTTTAAAGTAGCTTGCAATACCTTACTCAAATAACTAAAAGCTCGAAACAAAATTTTGAGGTTGCGTTTTGAGGGATGGCAACGTTGCAAATCATCATCATCATCATCATCTCAGCCGAAAGACATCCACTGCTGGACATAGGCCTCCCCCAAGTTTCGCCACATTGACCGGTCCCTTGGGACTCGCATCCACCGGATTCCCGCAACCTTCACCAGGTCATCGGTCCACCTAGTGGGAGGTCTTCCAACGCATCGTCGTCGTCGTCGTCGTATCGTCGACGTTGCAAATAGCTGTCAAATATTTTACAATAAAAACATTTATAACTAGCGACGCGACGTTGGAAATTCCCATTTTCAGCATAGACAGCCTCAATACATCATGCGATTCCCGTCAATCGTTTGAAGCTAACAAAGATTTTATTTTAACTATCTGGTGTCCACGACACAAGGCTCGTGGCTTACTGTGGCACTAGATGGCGCTGTGGGTATCCAGCGGTTTTTTTTATCGTTAGTAAAAAAATACTTTTACGTTAACGTTATACTTTACGTTTACTTTTTTAAACTGACATCACTAACATAATCGTTAACTCTGAAAACGGGATTTTTACCATGTTTACAATTGGTATCGATGTAAAAAATAGCATTAATAAATAAAATATCTTTATTGCAGACCTTTATCAGGCATCTGACATGTGGCATCTACCAATCCGCCCTTGGCCCGCGTAGTGGACTATAGCCCATTCCCTCCCATAGAGAGGAAGCCCTGTGTCCCAGCAGCGGGAACATTAATAGGCTGATGATGGGACCTATCTGTCCATACGTTGTTAGTGGTGTCGATTCTGCTGTGCACAAACTAAACTTAATCTAGCTATCTTTTACTAAAAGGCAGTGCGAGAAAAGGTCGGCTATAGCTATGAACTAATTTAGAGATGTCAAACTAGTTTATGCCTTGCGCTTCAGCGTGTTTTTAGTCGACATGTTTTTACGTGCACCCTTCATTTGTATGGAAATATTAGATCCAGTTACATTTGACAGCTCTAAATTACGTCCGTCTCTTTCTCGTTTTATTAGAAAGAAAAAGATAGCAATAGCCTAAATTATGTTTAATTTGCACAACAGAATCGACACCAGTGGTTAGTAATAATAAACTGAAGTTATAGTTGCATAAACTCGTCATTTTATTTCCAGGATCCCTACATCGAAATTGGCAAGGATACCCGCAACATCGCTGGCTTAGAAGTAGTCGTGGTTGTCCAAGATGTGCAGGACATGCCCCCAGTCTTCACTGCTGCTCCTCCGATAACCCACCTGCCACGGCAAGTGGCCCCAGGGGACATGGTCGTCAGGGTTCGGGCTGAAGATGGGGATAAGGGAGCTCCGAGGCAGATCAGATATGGTCTGGTGTCTGAAGGGAATCCGTTCACGCCGTTCTTCAACATCAATGAGACTTCGGGTGAGTTGATCAAGATTGGTTTTAGCTTGTGTGTGGTTAGACTTACTATTTGCAATATTCCACTACAACTACCGCCGAAGTTACAATGTAGTTTGCAATATTGCACCAAAAGTACCGCCAAAAGAACTGATTGAAATATTGGACTAAAAACTAAAGCTTCCTATAAAGCTTATAAGCTAAAAAAAGCTTAGCTGGTTAAGCTTTCCTTTTCTGTAGGGAGCTATGAGTTGTGCCACTAACATTATTTATTTTTAGACATGTTGACCATGTTCCATGCTCACAATTTTTTACAATTTACCCTTTTATTTTTAATTTTTTACAATTAACCGTGTTTTTTATTCGCCAAACGTGGCAATTCAAAAAATGTTTGGGTAATTACTAGTACGTATGAGTCTGCCTATTAACATGACTGCATAATTATGTAAAATGTGTATGAAATATCTCTCTAAGATTTCATAATAGTTTTGAATAAGAAACAATGCATATTGTAACTTAAAACCCTTCAAAGATTAAATTATCATATTTTTTATATAAGTAGTTGCAATAAAAGCAGCAACTCTCATTTACATAAACTCATTTTGTATCCGATTCTCATTAGCAGCAACGTAAAAGCTTTTTTAATTAATTAATAAAATCTTTTAACGTTTCCGGCGTTTTATCCGAAAACCTTTTAACAATGAACCTCAAAGATTTCCAGTTTAACCATTAATTTACATTGTACGTAAATATGGTATTTTGTGGAAATTACTACGTTTTAGATTTTAACCAAAATGAGGGTCGAATTCGCTTATATATACCGGATATTAAAATGCTGCAGTTACCCTCGCGCTAATTTTACACAAAGATTATTCAGTTACATGTTAAGGGTCAGCGGCATTTTAATGACCAGCACTTTTTCAGACTGATTATTATTAAAAATCTGGGTGAGTCGTATATTTCTCCACAATTTATGGTTTAACAACTAGTGTTGTGGGTGTTCGTACTTTTTTCTTGAACTGGCTGACAATTGAAGTCATTTGGGTCTAAAGGCTATACTAGTCTATGAAAAGAAACTTCTGTAATTTAACTCCAACACTGTTTAAACATTTAAAAGACAAAAACACAACACATTTAAAGGCTAACCGTAGGTAGCTGTTTCGAAAGTACTTTACCTACCAACAGTTCATTAACAGTTATTAGGAAGCATGTATGTCAGAGTTCAAGAAATTTCATTCTAAATAAGAAATGAAGAAGTCAATATTTCCTAGTCCAGAAGTGAAATTGGGGTTACTAACCGACCAATATGTCCCAAAACAAGCGGTAAACTGAGAATTTATTGGTGCTAACTTTACTGCCAGATAAGGAGGTCGTGAAAGAAGTCCTAACTCTCGTTCTGAATAGTCTACAACCCACTTAAGCTAAACACGGCCTTGATAGTGTTGCTAACTGAGTTTCCAAGAATACTAGAACTTAGTTTTTACAGCGTTTCTAGTAGGTCAGTGAAGTTTTTCATACGTTTCTTTTTTCCTGATAACATCGGTACATCCGTCGAGCGTCCGGCTTCCGTAGGATATCCTACTTCCTTATCGCTGGTCGGCATGGCCCCTTATGGCCCACTTGCTACCACTGCCCGCAACCTTGCGTGACCCACTTTACTTCTATAACACTATCAGATTTAGTTTGCAGTCATTTCCCACCAAACTTCCATTTTATGGCATCAAATTTAATAGCGAAAGTTTGTTGGTGGAGTGTAACAATTAACGTGTAGACAAAATGGTTGGTTGTAAGGTATTCTTTGTAGTAAATGTCGGATTTACAATTTGTATTTGTTTTGAAATATCCATTGTTAGAGAATCAACCAACTGCTAGCAAGATTGAACCTTCATTTGATACAAACGGAACATCCACAATACGTCTGAGATCTCTTTAGCATAATATTTAGCATACAGCCGCCATATTGTTGCGAGTAGTTACTATTCGGGAGCAAGCTTTGCACCAACTTTCCTAGCACAAATCTAAAGTTCAACCTTACATCTAAATTCCCCTTACAATGCTATAAGTTGATGTCGAGTGCGTGGCATTAGTAGCAATGACAGCACTGTAACAATGCGTATTTGTTTGCTAACAAAACTACAAACACGACGGGATTCGAAAATGCTAACAGGGCTTTTAATGCAACCTTGCATTCTGTTGAACAAGCACATAATGGCTCATTAGACCTTACCGGCCGCGCTCTCGCCTCGCCATCCATTGTTTGTAAAGCTGCCCTACCTTACTTCATAATAAAGGCACTTCCTTTGAATAGCGTCCCGGTACCTCCGCAGTAGCTGACAATACAATCCCGACTTGCTCTGACATTATCAGCTCGATAACTATGCTCGCCTCCGCAAAGTTGCCCCTTAAGAACCGTTAAAACTTATCAGGATATTGGAAGAGCTGTCGTACTTGAGAATTTGTCGCATTAATCAGACCACACCTTATGAACGTGTGAATGGGTATCAAGATTCAATTTGGTAGGCCCAATTTCGAAGTTCGTAAGAATGTATTTCGAGTTGGGTGTTACCGTGCTACCCGTTGGTAACTTGGTACCTACATACGAATGGCCGTATTGTGAACACCCGCCCATAAAGTTTATTATGATTCCGGTGTGTTTATTGTGATATATTTTTGGTTTCATTTCAATATTCGTGCATGCAACCACTTTGTATACGGTTTCCTGTTCTTAGTGTCTATTACTAATTGGTAATTAGGAATGTATTTGAATGTGAATAATTGCGCGGTTTATTGAAATTTTAAATATGTATCAGGGTTTGATATAGTAATTCGCCTCCACAAATTCCGTAAAATCGAAACAGTCTAAATCATTTAACATTTTCTTTAACTCCGTTGTCTCTTTTTCTCCACTAAAGATATTACCTGCAGAAGTTTGCCAGTAATTTAATTATTACGGATACAATCAATGAATAATGTCCAAGTATAAAGGTTAATCTTTGCCATTAAATAAGAGATAGAAATGAATAAAAGAGGCAATCAATTCGGTTCATTAGCTGAGCCGCTGGACCAGTGCTGGTAATACCGCGTTGGCGTTAAATGCGAGATTTTCCATTTAAATCGTGACAAAATAAATGTGACTGAAGTTAATACATTTTTAAATCTTAAATACGATATAAACTTTTAATTGTTCTCTTTGTATGCTCTTAATTTTGGGCATGTGCCCATTTTTAGTCAACGTTCTTCCGATAATTGTTTATTTCAAATATTTGAACTTTCTAATAGCTGAATTTTTGAGAAGTCTGGTTTTTAGATAACAGTTAATGGTAAAGTTATGTATCCACATATTTATTTTCATTGACGAAGGAATGATCAAAACATAACGTAGGTACTAAATGTATACCTTAGCAATAATTTATTCATCCCATTCAAGTTTTACTAGTAAATAATTAATGAGGCCCTCATTTGCCTTGTCATCGCCGACAGATGAGAATCTTGGAGGTTGATAATCAAGAGGAGGTACATACCTGCACCACTTTTGTATGCTAATTACTCTTCACGACTTTTTTCTCAAACACCTACCTCGCATAATGAACGGTGAGGTACCAGGCGGTTATGAATGGAAGCACGTTCTTGCACATCTGAATGTGTCATTATCAATGTCCATATTAAGTAGCGTCATTTGTGACTATTTATTCTTTTTTGAAGATGGGAAAGCAAATGTTTGTGGAATTAAAGAATGTTTGTTTGAAACTTGTTCAATAATAAAGGGACTTGGTAAAGAATTTCATTATAAGAGGACACACACATGTGACTTTTGGGTTACTGACGTTTACAATGTTTGCTACTTTATTGTTTTTCTTTTCACATTCCGGGAAACTTGTTATAGCTACACATCGTTGACACGTATATTTTTAATCCGATGTGTGAAACTTGGCGGCTGGTACCTAACAGACAGTGCGTTGTTATAATGTATTTCAATTCGTTTATAAAAACTTCTTGATAGTAAACAGTAACGGCCCGTCCCTGTTTGGTGGATATTTATTTTCCCTTAATTCTCCCCCCTCCCCTATTTTTTCAGCATTTATTATAGCCTATGTTACTCAGGGATAATTTAGCATTCCAATGGTGAAAGATGTTTTGAAATCGTTCTATTAGTTTTTGAGTTTATTCGTTTTTAACATACCAAATATTGTAATATTTATAGAAGAAGTATTAGGAAGAAGTAGATCTTCATTTGTTTAAAGAGACCATGGTAATACAAATATTATAATTTTGTTAATTACTTGATTTAAATGAGCTTACCTAAACTAGTGGACGTGTACTTATAACTAAGACGAGACTTTAAAAAAAATCTAACTTCAAAAAGTTTTTCAATAATGTCATCTATGAACAAGAACTGATATTAATTGCACGAAGTTGGTACGCCAGTAGCGTCACATCGTCGTAGTCTTGTAGTGCAGGGGTAAATACTTTCTACTACCGTTCTACTGTTGAAGAGAGTTCCGGGTTCAAAGCATAGATGGCGTTGCGCTGCCCAAATTAAGATAGATAGATTTTTAAAAGATTGAAACTATCGTATTATAAGTTACAGCAGCAGATAATTTATTTTTTATTATTTATTTAGGATCTACAACAAAGAATATACACAAAACACGAAAAAAAGAATCGACGACAAAAGTCGCCGTGTCAATGGCGCGTTCGTGTTCCACGCGCGCCTCAAAGAGACGTCAGCATAAGGGGAGGGGCCCGCAAGGGCCGAAGCCCGCCGGGGTTGCGCTTGCGGACCTGTTCGAAAGAGATACCGCGGCCCCGGAACATAAAGGGCGGGGAAGGAACATGGATGGGTTTTAGTCAGTAAAAGTCTGACACTCCCTCCCGCTCCGCCCAGAGTGGGAGAAGTCATTTGATGATTTCCCATATTAAAAAAAAAAAGAAAAGTATACTCCTTCACTTACAGGAGACCACAGCATGCATAATAAAATGTTTAACCACGCAAACAACATGATCCAATATAAATGACAAATAAAAAAATACTGTGTTAAAAATGGTGTCTTGTATTACTGCATTTTCATTATCGCATCATAAGAATCTTATAACCAAACATGATCCAAACAGTTTTCTACTAGATTTTCATTTGTTTTCACTTAAATAAAATAAACATTGCTTTTCCAGGTGAGGTGACCTTAGAGCGCCCTATCGAGGAGATAGCAGCGATCTCCCACGCCGGAGCACCGATCCTCCTCACAGTGGTAGCTGAGGAGGTGCGTCTGTCTCGAGAGGAGCCCGAAGCCATGTCCTCCACCGTCCAGCTCGCGTTCATACTACCCGAACGAGAGAACTCACCGCCGTACTTTGAGAATCAGTTGTAAGTTGAGTTTAAACATTTTCAGCAAGCACCTGACTAATTATATACAAGATCTCGACCACGTGAGTTCTCGACAGTCCTTTAACGACGACTTGTCTATTATTCGATTTGAGTGCGTATTTGAAAATTAAACTACATACTGTTTTACTAACCTTCATCGGTTTTGACAAGTTCCAAATATTAAAACTACTTTCAGACTACGCTATACTATTCTGCTATACAGGTTGTCTCATTCAAATCGGTCAGTATGGGAAAGTCTGAAACTATAAGACATACGAAGATCAGTTCTGAGGAACCATGTCATCGATTTTAATAACAAGAAAAACTGCATGCATACATTTTAAAAAACATCTGTACTCCGTTCGGGAATCGAACCCGGTTATTTTGAAAAAAAAACCTACTCTATTTCTATTCAGATATCGATCGTGTAGGTCTTAAGCAGTAAATGTCTGTGTGAAACATGATGTCTAAAATGAATAAAATGCATTGTTTCCACATACTTTAATTTATTTTAGTAGGTGCTTGAACTGACCACGTTTACAATATTAAACAAGTTCTGGTGTTTAAAATTGACTCTATGGTTGTTTGTACCTCTTTGCTGATGTTGCAACTAGATACCGCTTACCGCTTTACATACATATGTCATTAGCATTGCATTAAACCGTTCCGGAAGTTTTGTTATCTGCGATAATATTATCTAATATCGTGTTGAATGTTGTATTGAAAAAGACGGTGGTCACTTCGAGCACCTACTAAAATAAATTAAAGTATGTGGAAACAATGCATTTTATTCATTTTAGACATCTTGTTTCATACAGACATTTACTGCTTAACACCTACACAATCGATATCCAAATAGAAATAGAGTAGGTTTTTTTTTCAAAATAACCGGGTTCGATTCCCGAACGGAGTACAGATGTTTTTTAAAATGTATGAATGCAGTTTTTCTTGTTATTAAAATCGATGACATGGTTCCTCAGAACAGATCTTCGTATGTCTTATAGTTTCAGACTTTCCCATACTGACCGATTTGAATGAGACACCCTGTATAGTATAGCAAAGCAGGCCCTAATTCTAGACTATAGCATGGCGTTCACATGACGCGATGTTATCGTAAGCATTTATAGTATTAAGCAAGCTCAGAAAGAGTTCAAATAAGTGGGGAAAACAGTCGCTTGCGGGATGGCCGGCGGTGAGCGAGGAGGAGCAAGGACGGTGCATGATATAGCACAGCATAAACTCAGCGTATTGCACTTTTAGAGCGTATAGTAAGCCAATAATATATAGTATACTCGAACGTGTCCATAACAAATGTGTGGTGCGCGATATTGTTGTACTATGTATGAGCTATATACTATATGCTATTAAATTATAGCGCAGTCTAAAAGCGGCTTTATTGCTCAATTCTGAAACGTTCAATAATACTTCGTCAGCAAACATAAATGTAACTGTAAAATGTTGTGGATAACATAAAACTTATTAAAAATATGGAATCAAATAACCATCCTTTACTTGCATCACCTAATTCGAAACAAAATGTACTTAATATACTCTAAATTAAGAGCTCCATATATTATTTTTCCAGCTACATCACCTACTTAGACGAGAACGCTCCTCAAGGCACAGCGCTGACGTTCAACGATCCGTACATTCCTCAAGTGAATGACAACGACGCTGGCAAGAATGGCGTGTTCTCTCTGTCCCTGGTCGGCAACAATGGAACCTTCGAGATCTCGCCTACCGTTGCCGAGAGACACGCCCAGTTCATCATCAAAGTCCGGGACAATACCATGCTCGATTTTGAGGCCAGGAAGTCTGTTGTGTTTCAGGTAAGCTCGTGTTTATTTTTGTTTGTATTGAGTAATTTTCTTTTGCCATTACTTCGAGAATTAGACAACGCATATTCAAACGAATAAAGTTCCTGAAAAAAAGATATATTACATCATCATATAGGTACTTAATGTTTTTAATAATAAAAGTTTTTAACAGACCCATCATTCTGTGTTTCAGATTTTAGCTCAAGAGCTGGGTCCAGCAACGAACCTGTCAGTGACAGCGAATGTGACAGTATATCTGAACGACGTCAACGATAACCCGCCACTCTTCCTGGCACAATCATATGACGTAGAACTGCCGGAGAACGTGACAGCCGGCACCAAGGTCGTACAAGTCACTGCAGACGATGTCGACACCGGCGCGTTCGGCAAAGTACAGTTCACTGCCATATTAGGATACCTCAACACTTCCCTCAACTTGGATCCTATATCGGGAGTCATAACTGTCGCCACGAACAACCACGGGTTTGACCGTGAAGCGATGCCAGACCTGCATTTCTTAGTAGAGGCTAGAGATAATGATGGAGTAGGTTTAAGAGTAACAGTGCCATTAATTATTAAGTTACTAGATGTAAATGATAACCCACCAGAGTTTGAGAGATCGCTTTACGAGTTCGTGCTGTCGCCGAGTCTGAATAATTTCACATCGGCAGCATTCGTGAAAGCAGTTGACAGAGATTCCGAACCACCAAATAATATAGTCAGATATGAAATAATACAGGGAAATGGAGATGGAAAGTTCGCTATAAATGAAGAAACAGGTATTTACTGAAAATATACTTATTGTAACATAAACATGATAATTTAATCCGTACATTATCCTAATTAAATTCTTGAAACGACATACTTACATACGATCACATAATTATTTCAACATTGGAATTGTTTTTACAGGTGAGCTGTATCTTCTAGAAGCGCTAAAGAGAACAAAAAAGCAAAACGTTCACAGACGGAGACGTCAGTCAGACGAAGAAGAGGAGAGCCAAGTATTTGTTCTCACAATCAGAGCATACGATCAGGGCGTCCCTAGATTATCCTCTACAACAATAGTAAAAGTATATCCTCCAGAAAGCAAGACTAGGACGATGTCCTTCATAGTCCCTGGTGCTAATCCTGATAAGAAGAAACTAGAAGAAGTGCTAAGTACACTTTCTGGAGGCAAAGTAACTATAGTTGACATAAAGCCCTATAGAGGCAGTGATAATGGTGCAACAGATTTGAACGGTCAGGAATCTAGTCAAGAAAAGTGAGTAGTACCTAGTACTTACGTCAAATATTTTGTTCTTCTCAGTAGCTTAATCAAGACTGAGGGGCAAGACTGCAATGGTCAATTACAATAAAATAAATTAATAAATATCGCTGGACATTAATACACAGCGCCATCTAGTGCCACACTAAGCAAGGCTTGTTTTGTGGACACCAGACAGTTGATATGCTACATTCTACATATGACTTTTGATTTGTAAATACATAATTATTATACATACAATCATCCATGACTCGAAAACAAATTGAATATCCATGCTCATCACACAAACATTTGCTCCTACCGGGATTCGAACCCAGGACCGGGTCAGGACAGGCCAATAATGATCTCTCCAGAATACTCAGTCCTATAGATGCTAGGTGCATACACTAGACACGAAACATCTTTTTGACGGTCTAATTTAGCAAGTCGATCATGAATATTTGTAAGCGTTTAACACAGAGTAAGGTATTTATTTTTTAAAGCTCCAAGAGGATTGTCTTAATCTTTTAATTGTATCTTTACAGAAGTGAAGTGATCGCTATTGTCCGTATGAGCGGAAACACGGCCATTAATGTGGCCCTGCTTCAGGAGCAACTGGCAAAGAACGTGACGATCTACACCACTGGTACTAACTCAGGTGGTGTCATAAATTCTGGATCAGGTTCAGGCTCAGGGTCTGGAAAGGCTGATCAGACAGCCGATGGTGGTGATTCTGTAAGTAAATAAAATCAAACTTTTTCGGTCAATTCTTGTTTCTCTGTTATGGGTAGATTTTAAAGTATGTTTTTTTTTATTTTCAGGGTCTATACAGAGCAGAAAGCAGACTTTTATTCTGGCTACTAATACTGCTGGCGATATTAGTAGCCCTAGTACTGTTACTTCTTATATGCTGCTGCATATGCGAAGGATGTCCACTTTATATGCCTCCAAGGTAAATGTCATAACTCTCATAGTTTTTTTCTTATCAGCTTTATTTTTCACTCCATTGCTAACTCCTAACACTGTAAGATTAATTTCCTCATTAGGTACACATACTAATTGTTTATTTTTTCTACTAATATTTCCTTTTTCTTATTAACAGACTGAAATGCACCAACTAATGCAAGTTCCCACACCAGCTTAACACTTTTTTAGGTAAATATTGATTTCGTTTTAAATGCACAATTTTCATTAATTTTCATAGACTCTCCCAAAAACTGATATTTGGAACTTCACTATACAATCGTTAAGGAATAAAGTCTAAGTTCACTTTTTGGGAATCTAATGCTCTCAAAGCTATATTCATAAATGCATGTCACCTGCATCAGTTAAATGTTTGAATGTCTTCCACACTTTTTACACTCACCACCTCTTTTAAGTACTACTTAAGTGTTGATATAACAGAACAGCTAGGTACATAGATATCCATTAATAAATTCTAGGAAAAGAGTGATACGTGTCAACTCCACAGAGGACGACGTGCATTTAGTGGTGAGGGACAAAGGACTTGGGAGGGAAAACAAGTCGACGCAAAATATAGAAAATAAGTCCATACAAGCTAACGAGTGGAGGCGGCGCGAAGCATGGAGTGCCGAACAGGCAGACTTGAGGACGAAACCGACGCAGTGGAAGTTCAATAAGAGAAACCATAGATCCAATAAAGAGCCATCTAAACCAGCTTCAACGCCTGGAGACATTCACCAAGAGTTCGTACACACTGCCGCCGATAATGATTACAGATACAACGACAATCGGCAGTCATTCCGAAGGTAATTGAAATCAAATATTGTTAGTAAATTATTTAGTGCATCCCTACTATACCATACTAATATACTAATCCCTATTACCCCTACTATTATATAAATGTGAATGTAAGTTCTACTGAACGGATTTGGATGAAATTTTGCACACAGTTAGTTTATAACCTGGATGATACTTGTTTATCTCGGTAGTAAGATCCCATGGGACATTATCAAACTTCACGCGGGCTTAGCCGCTGGCAGAAGCTAGTTGTATTATAATTTAGTCCAATGCATACATTCCTAAATCTAAAATTAACTTATTTTCAGAGATGGACCCAACATTATCTACACAAAAGAGATGCAGCTGCAAGATGCATTTGCCAATAAACATAAGGAGTACATCGAAGACTTAGAAAATGGATACGATAGAATCGCAACACTTCATTATCAACGCAGAGAACAAGACAACGATTCCATACGTAGACACGAAATAGATCGTGGCTCTGAAGTTGGCGTCTTCCTCAAGTCTGATGCTGACAAAAATATACACGACAAGACTGATAGCAAAACTAAACGTGAATATCAAGACAAAGCGCGCGCCCCATCTTCTCAAGGCAGGGATCAATATTTTATTAAAGAAGGGAATACAGAAATTTTAAGATTAGTAACTAGAGGTAAGAACGAAGAAGATCGTTATGTTAATCTACCCGTTCAACAACAACGACCAGTCACGCTTATACCACATACTACACAATACGTTGTAGTTGATAACGGGAAAAACCTTTTAATGGAAAGGTTTATTAGAGAACAGGGAGAAGAAGCGAAAAATATTAGAGACAGAATGAGTAAGGTAACTGATTTAGATGACATGTCAAATGGTAAAGATGCTAAAAGCTATGGACAAAGATCACAAGTAGGAAGCGACATTCAAAATCAATTACACGAATACAATAACCTTCACCAAGAAGTGCCTGGCTCAGTACCGCTTAAAACAGACTACTTACAGTCAGCATTATTAGAAATGCAAAATAAATCAACGATTCATCAGGAACTACTAGAGTCATCCCTCAGAAAACAAAATGAACTATTACATCAGATACTAATTGAACGTGAAAGAATGTTACAAAATCAAGAAACAGCTTCTCAAGTTGAAAGCAAACTTGAGACTCAAAGTCTACCCGGCCATTCTGTAATGGCAACTCAAACAGAGTGTCACATTGGTACACAGACAGAGCCGCAGCTTACAAAACCAACGCGAAGAAAAGCAAGAAGTGACAATGATTCCTATAGTGAAGATGAATCTCATATGGTTGTGGAAGATGAAACGAAAAAAGTAGCTTGGGTAAAAAAGAAAAAACCCAAAAAGAAATTAAAACACAAAGATCCCAGACGAAGTATGAGAGTTTACGACTTAAGTAGGAAAATAAAAACACCAATACTCGAGGAAGGCGAAGTGTCTCCTTCGTTAGAAAGCGAAAAACATGTAAAAATAAGTAAAACTAACGAAAGAGAAGAACACATAAAAAATTACGGTGACATGACAAAAAGTACAGTAACAACATCTAAGAATGAAACTGTGTCCTCGACGCAAATAAAAATTTCAGATAGTGATAGAAAGTCAAGACTACGAAGAGAAGTGTTAATGGAAATTTCAGATTCCTTAGATGAGAAAGTTGAATCCGACTTGAGTGACAGAAGGTTGAGACTACAAAAGCAATTTTCTGTAACGACAGATGACACTCCGTTAAAAAGCCCTCTTGCTATTGAACATGAAAGTAATGACAGTAAAAGTAGGAGCAGTTCAGCTTCAAAAGATAACAGAAACTTAGTATTTTCAAGACAAGGGTCTTCGACAGAAGCTCGTGAAATAGCAGCTGAACATTCCTCAGCAAAGTCAAAATCGTCAGATGTGGATGTACGATCAACTAAATTAGATAGTTCAAGTAATATAGAACCTAGTAGTAAAAAAGGTAACGAAGCTAGTGAATCGACAAAATCGTCAGAAAGTGCAAAACCAGCCCAAAAAAGTTTGCCACGCTATATGCAGTGGTACGGAAAGAAATCTGCGGCTGCTAAACCTGCTGAAAAAGTGATACCGAATAAACCAAAAAGATCGTCCAAAACAAAAAACGAAGATGATAAAGTTGGTCGATACGGAAAAATTATGAGCAAAGACATTCAAGGCGATTCAGAGGTAAAAAAAAACTTCAAATCAAAAGAAAATGAATTCATTCATCCGCGGATACTAAAAGAAGAAAAGGTTACTCCAGTACCAGAAGGCCCATTACCAGATGTTCATCCTTTGCTTCAACATTCAGAACACAGGTACGAACATAATTACGAAAATCAGAATCCACTATGTTACATTCAACCTACGCATATTCCTCAATACTTGGGTCAACAACCCATGCCACGAAAGCAAGCACCTGAACAACAACCCATATATGTAAATCAAGACGACGTTAAAGAAACGAAGCAAGATATATCAGAAAGTGCTTTAACTCACAGTATTTCTATATCCACAAGCTACGAAGAAGATCGAAAAAATACTGAGGTACACGTTTCTAAAATAAATATAGGAGGGGATAATGTGCCTGACATAACCCGTAGAAACACTACAACGAAGATAGACGACAATGATTCGGGCATAGCTATGAATACGTTGGTTCAACAAAACAACATGAAGAGGTTGCCAATTACAGAGAAGAAAAGTGTGTTCACGATTGCGTACGACGATGTTCAGACCAAACAATTGCGACCAGATAGTAGTTCCACTTCTTATTAAATCACTTTTATATCTGTAGGTATCTGTCGATTGAGTGCCTTACAATCATTGTGAAATTAGAATAGTCCCAAAATTGAAGACTCTTACTCTGAAATCCGTCCAATGTTAATAAAAGTATTAAATTATTGAAGTATTTTTACGCTGAAGTTTTGGATAACTTTTTAGCTAATCTCCAGATACTTAGAATAAATTAGATTAAGCTAGTTTCGTTACACGTATAGGATTTTAGCTAAAATGCATTCAAAGTCGGCAGATTTTGTATAGTAAGTAAAACTTGATACAACTGCCTTTGTTTATTGACTGGTTTATGATATAATTTTAGAATATTTTCCTATAATAATGTACATAGGCCACATGTTGAAAGTATAATTAAATAATATTTAAATTAATTGTAGCTTTAATAATGTCTCTTTGTAAATATTATTCCTGTAATACCTTACAATGCATTCTGAAACAGTGTGCAGTTCTATATTTGTTATAAAATATAAAGTTATATATTAAATATTAAACCATGAGTATTATTTGAATATTTTGTCTTTATTTTATAATGCAACATTCCTCATTAAGGCAGAGATTCAGAAAACAATTATTACCAAAGAAAAACATAATGTAGACAATTATTTCTATTAAAAACCACCATGCGGGCCCAGTGCGGGTTGGTAGATTATAAACTACTCCTTCTCATAGAGACGAGGCCTATGATCCAGCAGTGGGAACATTATAGGCTGATTAAGCTTATGCTGATAATGTACCTAAAGCATAATTATCTACTACACACAGTACTTATTGACAAAACTACGATGTATGTTTGAGAACAAAAAATAAACCAGTTTGAAACGATTACTTTAATAAAACATCAATGGACTGAATAGTGTAACATTTAGTAACGTAACCAGCACAACCAAAGAAAGATAACATTTATACATAAAATAGCTACAACAACATTTGTACAACATTTTGACTTGTCTATAAAAATATTAACGAAATTGGACAACACTTGGTAATAGCACGGAGCAACACAAGCGATGGCCTCATCGCCGAAATTAGTGTGATACCAGCAAACTGTATTTGAAAAACTCTGCATGGGTTGATTTGAGGATATATTTTGTAGTGTTGGACTCAGCAGATTAATCGCCTTATCTGCCCTTTCACACAGTCTATCCACATTCCCGTCTCCTAAACTTACTAATTCACGCACTTGCTCCGGCAGGTTATTCAGCCATACATTCAAAATTTCTTCGTTGGATACACGTTGACCGGCTAAATGTTTTAGCTTTCGTAAATATTCCGAAGGGGTCTCGTTGTCAAACTCCGTTTCCGTCATTCTTTTTAGTACCATACGCTTGATCATCTGGTACTTAATGTGTTCGTATTTGTCGTCTCGCGGTGGGCTTTGAATAATGTCTTCCACCAGCTTGAGGGAATCACATGGAACATGAATTAACAAGTAATTATATTTGTCTGAATCTTCTACCGTTTCGTTTAAATAAAACGCTGATTCCATTTGAGCAAACCAAATAGAGGGATTTTTCCTTGAAAAGGGTGGGAACGGTGTATATTCCATGATAATTACAGCTGATTTTTTTTTTCAAACTTTTCAAACCACTAACAAGACGTTTAAGCTCAAAACCGTGACACATTGCAACTGTCAATTGTGAATTGAAAGCAGTTATCAACACAATAATAACATCACATTTTACCAGACTACCCTACAAGCGTTAGGTTTTATCTCCATTCGCGTTCCAGTTTCATCAAGAAATTTTTTGACGATAAATAAATATAGCTCCTTAAATTAGTGTTAAATCTTGAAATGGCAAAAACTAAAATATCTTCTACTAATGGCACTATTGTAATGTAATATTTAGTTTCATTCATACGAACCAGAAAATATGCCGGACCTTGTAACGGAATGGAACGCTTGGTAGCCATAGCCATAGTTACCACAGAAACCAAAGGCAACCTGACTAGGGATATTCCGATACCCTCAAAGTATCGATACCTACTCATATCAGTAGTACTCAAATCCTTTTTCGATACTACTCATAAGAGTCCTTCTAAAGTATCGATACTTACTGATATCGATACTTTTAGAATGTTTTTACAGGAACTAATTTATACAATAATGCTAAAGGACAATAATTTTGGGAGGGCAAAAAGTAAAAGTAAAGGAAATAACTAAAATCATCGTTTTATTTATTCAATTATTTATTCCAATTCCACCTGGAGGGAAAGTACTCGAAATACTGGACATAGCAAATTTTACTCAAAGGAAACATTCATTTATTTAAAAAAAAAAGCCAATCTTCATTCACAGATTTTCGAAAATTAGCTTGCGACATTCGAGAATCGAACCGATTGGCTCCTTATGATTGACCCTATCTATTGATGTCAAAAAGGTACAGAATTTTATTTTTTCGAACCTAAGAAGATCCATCCAGATCGATTATCGAGTGTGGCAAGCGAATTTACGAAAATCTGTGAATGCAGATTTGTGTCTTTTTAAAAATATAGAAATGTTTATTTTGAGTAAAATTTGCTATCTCCAGTATTAAGAGTACTTTTCCTCCAGGTGGCATTGAAAATTTCCCCACCCTAAAAACAACTCTTTAGCATCCAGATTAGCAAGCGAACAATAAATCGATAGCTACAATTATAACTCGATCTGAATTCTTACATGACTGACAGTGACGATAAAAATGGCGGGCAATGCCTGCCGGCTCTCTCGGTCTTGCTCAGGTGAAGTCGGACGGGTACGGAGCGCGTTTTTATAACCGAGCGAGAGAGCGCTTTAAAAATTACATTCGTTCAGTCTGATTCGATTCGATTCCGAGTACTTTTGTATTGACAACGAGTAAGTATCGCAAGATTGATTCGATGCTGTTAGTACTTGGTATCGAAACAAAAGTATCGAGTACTTACTCGTATTTACTAGTATCGGAATATCCCTAAACCTGACTCAACACTACGTGGCTGAAGATATACTGGGGCAAGATAGATTACAAAGAGCCATCACATTGACTGTGATCTAAAAAAAAATTGGGAGGGGGATCCAAAGATAACGGACACAATGTGACTGTTGACGGTGAGGTGGTACCAGGGTAACATAGTATACAAAGAGCCATCCTCACAGCGCATAGACATTTTAGTGAACCACCCGTCTCTACTAAATGTGACTGTTCAGCTACAGACTACCAGTGTGACATAATCTTTAAAGAGCAAAATGTATACGTTCCCGCACGAATAATAGTTCATCGCGAAAATCCTGCACCGTTCCTCGACACGTAATGCGGCTCGTCAGTTATGAATTACCAGGATAACACAACTTCTACGGAGCTCTCAATAACATTCCAAGGCTAGTTTTCCGCGCCAATTGGAGCGAACCTTTTTCTAGGTCGTGCGGTCGCCGCTCGCTGGCCGGTCGTCCACTCGACACGGTAATGTGGCTCTTGTCAGTCACGAGGTACTAGGATACCACAGCTATAAAAGAATATTACATGAATCCGCTGGACCTAAAATGTACACTTCAACCAACTTATCAGTGCAAGTGGAGAAATACTGAACTAAAATAAATGTACCACGTTTGACATTTCGATGTATTTTTGATTCACCAGCAGCGCCACCTCGAATTGTACACTTCTAATGGTCATACTGTATGAGACTCACTGCTATCGCGTGTCATTTTACTTCATGAATATGAAACTAGATGTCACTGTGTGGTAGTGGAAAGTACGTTAACTGGAAAAGTACAACTATTCAATCATAGATGGCGGATAAGGTGACGTATGAGATCAATTGAGATCGTTTGCACAGGAGGTCAAGGCATGCACCGATCATTACATTTACTAAGTTGACGTTGATTTTATATAATAAAAAGCAGAACATCTGACCCTGCGATAAGTATGCAAAATCGAACATAATCTACAACAAAAGAGGTACAGGTATAGGTAGGTACCTGTACCTCTTTTTATTATGTGAACACTTTCTACGAGTAGGTGTACTTACCCCTGTGACATAGACCCTACTTGATACTTCTTCATCCACAGGCCTCCTCTCTATGAGAGAGATAAAATGATACCTACCTACTTATATTTCATAAGTACGTACTTAGCAATGACGTTTTGTCTATTTTATGTTAGCGATAACTCACCGACAGATGGCAGGACCTGCATTCGTTTCACAATGATAATGATAAAAACAATGTTTTTTATTTAAAATATTTTTAGAAAAATATTTAAAAATGTAAAAAGTTTGTTGAAATTTGAATAAAGGAATAATAATAAACAAATCAAGTATCCTGACTTGGCTCGCGAGGTTGTCGACATGTGGGAACTGGACGCAGCGGTCATTGTGCCGATAGTCGTATCAGCCCATGGCTTAATCGCCAAGAACCTCGACCAATACCTGAGCAGGTTCTCGTTAGGCAGCTGGATCAAGGGCTTGATTCAGAGAGTGGTACTCCTGGACACGGCTCGTATTGTTAGGAGGTTCCAGCGGCGGTTGGACCCCGTTCCCGATACCGGTGGGCTACATTTTTTTTTTTGTTTTTATATCTTTTTTTTAATTATTTAAAAATGTAAAAAAAATGAATAAAGATAATAATAATAATATTCTTTATGTTTCGGACAACAGTAATCCATTGTGTTAGTAAGCATAACAAAATAAGTTATTTCTAGTGTTAGTAGCTGAGATACATTAGAGTAGACAGAGTAAATAGTAGGTATTGTGAAAAGGACATCCCCAGAATAATGTTATGTGATTGTCCCTCTCACAAAACTTCTAATAATCGGAGAGTCCACCAGATGACCACCTCATAATTAGGTTACCTACAGTTGTCTTTATGTAGGTAGTTTACCTAAGTTTATCTTTTCTTTACAAGCTTCTACGGATGAGTTATTTCGGTGAAGTTTGGGTTTGTTTGGATTGACTAGGATTAGGACATCAAAATATTTTTTTTATTTCCTGTAAAGGGTGTAAAATACCTCATAATGAAGCCGAAAGGAACTTGTCCCGAGAACCGTCTGAGAAATCAGTAGAAGAAGGTACCTACTGCCAAAAGCTGGAATCTGACAGCTGGAAAAACATTCGATACGCGGAGATCCAGAAACAATTTCAAGCAACGCTAGTGTTCACCGCTCTTAAACTAAACGGACACTTAGCAACAGTTTCACCTCAATGGCAACTGTCTCAGTTCTGGAAAAAATGGACCAGTGCTTAGGAGCTTTAACTCACGGTTTGTTACAACAGCGCAAGGAATTTATAGATGCCTATACCAGCGTGCCTCCGGAAGTAAAAGCGTACCTCACAAAAACCTGATCATTAAAGACAAAGCTCCATTCCAAAAAGTTTCGTATGCACAGCTTCAATACACTTGTGGGGAAAGAGTCAAGGTGCGGGAGCAAAGCAGAGCCCTTTTTAAGCCGCAGAATAATACCATAAGCGACTTACTGCATGTCATCCCTCCTTCCACAACCCACCTATTTGCGGAACCACACTTGTCCAACTTAATTAAAGACCAAGGAGGACTATCTAAGATGTTCTCAGGAAAATGTAAAAAACCCACACAATTTGTGGCGAAACCCAAGAACAGACAGGACTCGAGAGAGAAACGGCCATTTCGTAAGCCGAACTTTCGAAACCCCGATAGAGCGACCACTCGCACCTGCAATTAGCGACCAGCGGCTCCGCCGAAAAATAGGAGATATTATGAGGGGAAAAAATATTAAATTTCAAGCCGGACAGGTCAGTACTAAATACCACGAGTGGGAAAGCCTAGGTGTACTACGCTGTATCCTGTCAATAGCATCTGGTTATCGCATTCCATTTATAAAACGTCCGCCGTCTTATTGACTTGACAGGGACACTTGTGCCCGATAAAAATCAAGGTTTCGACAGACATGTCGAAAGAAATTGGAAAGTTAAAACAAATAGGAGCAATACACAAGTGTCATAACGATACAGGGTTTCTGTCCAACATATTCTTCCGACGGAAGGCAGACGGCTCAAATATACCAATTTTGGCTTTTGAGAAGACTTCATTTATATTTACGTCTTCCTAAATTCCGTCTCGTAAATCATCACAGAATTCCAGATTATATTATATACTAGCGGACGTCACGCGGTTTCACACGCGTAATTCCCGTTCCCGTGGGAGTACGGGGATAAAATATATCCTATGTTACTCGTGGATAATGTAGCTTTCGAATGGTGGAAGAATTTTTAAAAACGGTCCAGTAGTTTTTAAGCCTATTCATTACAACCAAACAAACAAACAAACAAAGTTTTCCTCTTTATAATATTAGTGTAGATGATTTATTTCAAGCGTATTTTCATATAGCGATGGTACAAACGTACAACAAAACCGTAGTAGCTTATATAACGAAGGAAGGGGGTACGAAGTCTTTAAGACTCCTACATTCAAGATCTTCCACCTCGCAGATTTATTCAATATACATCTGATTTCGCGGTATCTCCCTGTACGATACAACCTGATTGCCGACAGTCTATCCAGAGTAAACGAATTGCCCGAGTGGAGCCTGACGTCAGACATTCTAAAGGTGATTTTTCGGCGATTTGGAACTTCTTCAATAGACCTCTTCGCAAGCGAAAAATCTGCGGTTGTGAAGAATTAAGTCAGCGAGAACGCAAGAACGACAAGAACTGCGCGTTTGTGGATGCGTTCAGTCGAACGTGGAATTACGAACTACGCTGGATATTCCTACCACCTGCTCTAGTACCTCGCGTCCTACGACACTTACAGCGAAGCACAGGAGTATATCTACTAGTAGTGCCCAAATGAGAGAAGACCTTCTGGAAGACCGAGCTGAGGCAACGAACTCTGCGCCCACCTCTAACAATTTGGTACATCCGCAGACACCTAGTAGATCTCATAACCAACAAACCCTCTGCAGCAGCGAACAAATTGTCATTGCAGGTATGGAAAGATCAGGCTTTTCCTGTCTAATCAGTTCCTGGCCCGACGAATAGAAAAAGCTGCTTGAGTATTCCTGGAGAAAATGAACGCTAAAAACTTACAAACCCGCCTAGAAATGATGGCGAAAGTGGTCCCAAAGTCAGAATATCTGTATTATGGACCACAATCCAGGACCGAACAATCTTGCTAAGTTTATTTGTCACTTACATATGAAAATAGAACTAGCGCCTACATTCGCCAATCCTATACGAATGCAAACGACCTCAACAAACATATTTTGGTTTGCAAGGTTTGCCGAGGTGGAGGTTAATTAGGGCTACCCCTAATTAACCTCCACCTCGAAAATCCTTAACCTGGGAAGTTGGGAAGTTAATTGAACATCTTCAACATTACTCCGTGAATGTCGACAGTCTATTCCAGGTGTCTCAGCATGGAGCAGGGCGACGGGTTCACGACCTGACTCTCTTAGATACCAGCGCTGATTCTGTCGAAAGAGTTGACGATTCTCTAATCTTCTGGCCCAAATTTGGATCGAAGACACACTGTGCGACATATCGCCAATCAGGCTGGAAGTTGTCGTGTAGTGAGGTCCACAGGTTGTAATCGTGTTTTTTGGATTGAAATGCTTATAACCATTTCAGAACCTCGCAGATCAAGCAAAGATAAGTCTTTTCAAAACTACGCGAAAGAAAGTCGGTCCTGCCTCCCGTAGTGTTATAGCCGGATGGTTAAGAACAATCTTTACGGATGCTCATATTCAGGACTCGGCTGGCAGCCTTCGGTCAGCTGTTAATAGCGCCAATTGGAAGAATTATCATATGAAACTAGATGAAATACTAAAGCGAGGCAACTGGCAAAGTAGGGAGTAGGGACACATTCCTCAGACTTTATTTTAAAGAAACTGCTAGTAGTCAAGAGCCAACCAAGCTACGGTTAACATTGCTAATTCTTTTTCACCATTATAGCCAAAACTAATCGATCTAACTAACTACATATATTCTGATTATTAATGCATCTTTATAAGTTGAGTTAGATCTAGTAACCGGGTTATTCGAAGTCAAAATCCGCGTGTCGAAGCTATTTTCTGAACGCAGTCGTTCATTCAATTATAATAACTCTTGTTTATTCTATCTTGATTTGTTGTTCACTTGCTACATATACATTCCACTACATTAAAAACTAATTAACGTTCGGAAGGGGTTTCATTTTCGGGATGTTCATCACAGCTTCAAAATACCCAGCTCCAAGATCACAGTACGTCGCGATCGCAGCGCCAGCTATAAACACTTCTCACCAGTGCAGTGAAGTAGCGAAGGCTCTGACACCTACGAGTAAATAACACCGTTTTCCCCCCAAAGGATAGAAAACGAATATTTAGGTTCTAGCCGAAGCTTGACCCACTAAGATTTAACAATCTTACTGGCTTAGGAGCACTGAGAAGCGCAAGCGCGCGGCGCGGCGGCGCTGCGAAGCTCGCGCGGCTAGGGAGGGGAAGGCGACAGTAGCCTCCCTCCCTCCACGTGATATAGAGAGCGCTCATTGATACAAAACAGTGTTGCCACACGTAAAATCCGTGATGTTCTCTCATCAGTGCGTCAAGCTTCGGCTGGAGCCTAAATATTCGTTTTCTACCCTACGGGGGGGAAACGGTGTTATTATGTATTACTTTATTTATTGTTCATCAATCAATTACATAAGCAACACAAACTGGGCTACAAAATTAGAATAATATCAACAATGTTCATAAAATCAATTACCTATGTAGGTATAACGAATTGCGATTTGAAGTCAATCAAGTATATAAAAAACAAATAAATAAATATCGCTGGACATTACCACACACACAAACCAAACAACAACGTGCCATCTTTATTCGTGATTAAAATAAAATAATGATTTTCATCAATAAACAATAGACTATCGCTGTACCGTACCTTTATCACAATGGGATTTCGTCTTCTTATTTCGTAGTTAACGATTCGAACTTTAAATATTGTTTCATCAGAGAACACCGTTCAATCATTCGCGTGAGCAGTTCCTTCATTCAGCTCATTTGCACAGCCGACTCGCGCGGAAAATTATTTCTTTTCATATTCCCATTTTTCACGTCTTACTTAAAGTTTTCATGACGGCGGCGAGTTTGCGATTCGTCTGTTTATTTTTCTTTTCTTTTTCTGACGATTGGCTAATTTTTATTCTGAGTTTTGTTTAGTTTGTTCGGGGTGTAGGAGGATGCTGTAACGGAGGAAAAATGTATTAATTAAAGAATTTTACGTTATTTTTTCAGTGAAAAGTAGACAAGTGTTTTAGTGTTTATGAAAACTCAAAAAAGTGGTGACGTCAATTCGGAAAAGTGTTTTGTAGTTTTCATGTCACATAATCTACACAATCTTTTCGCATTTTTAAATAAAGATTTGATGAATCATATTTTACCATAACAAACCGCATAAACTTATTTAATTTAGTAATAATAAAAACAGAACCGCAACTTTTATTAAGAAAGTACCAGGGCGACAGAAACAGACATGAGGTATGGAAATTACGTCTCCCCGCGGCAACTTGCTTTCACGGTCCACTGGGCTGATCATAATAAAAACTCGCGCCGTCGCCTTCACACAGAAGTTTGACCATAAATTCGGTGGTCGGTGCAGTAATCGCCCGACGTTCGCCGACGGCGATATTCTTACCGAGCGACCTCAGAAACGGCACATCCGAAATTCGAGCTTCATTTCGCCATCCAATGCTTCTGTCTTCTCAACCTTCTTTAATAGTATTAAAGAAAAAACGCAGTGTATTCTTAATAGAACCTACAGCGACGTTTTTTCAAACTTGGCCACCATCCCCCACCTTTAATATAATAATAAATATCACCAGAATACACTACTTTTTGCAAAGTTTTTTTTTTCCGCTTTTGTTTTCCCCTAGGGTGAGCCAAGACCATTAAAAAGGTTAGGGCGAGCGATATTTTATGCGATTTTAAGTGTGTAACGGTTCTAATGTCCATTTTATTGCGATGTGAATTATGAAGGCATGGTAACTAGTGCTGTTTATCTTTGAAGAAACTAGGTAGCGATCTCTGAACCTGTGTTTGATTGTCTATGGATTTTTGTGATTTGCTCTATGGATCGACGCAACTAGTTCTTTACACAGACGGAGCACCACTTACCACTGAAGTGGGGTTTATTATACAGTAAGAGGACCTGAATTAACGACCTGAAAACTTTCAAAGTCGTATTAAAAGCACGTATACAAGACAGGAGGAAAACATCATAAGGATCATCGTGAGACATGTCCTAGAACCTTTAAATCGAAGACATGTGAAATCAACCCATCCGCATTCGCCTGTTTGGTGGATCATAGGCCATTTCCGCTCGTTGAGAGGAGGTTGCGTTCCTGTCGTGGGAACATTAAGGGCTAGTGATGATGATGATGATGATACGAGACTATTTTTAACAATCAACCAATTGTAAATGACATCATTAAAAAAAAATCTGTCCCTCAAATAAACACACTCACCTTTCAAATTCACATTTCACATCTGCTGAAAAGCAAAAGGACCAAAATAAACACATGGTAAACTTTTGAGTCGCATTGTTTTTCATCCCCATGAAAATCTGCTTAATCCATCAGATTAGACATTTGAAACACAAGTGGAAGCTGATACCTCTCATTATCCTCAGCAGTAGCGAGAGGGTTAACTTTGAAGTATCATTGCCATTTATTAATGGTCAAGTTCAACCCGCCGCCGCTTCGCCCCAAATTAAAACTGATTGCTGTAACTGAATTATTAAATTGATGCCATTTGTTCTCAGATATTTTAATAACGGAGAATTGCTTTGGGTTTTAGATGGTATTAATTATTTGTTTGGGGTTTTTGTCGGTGGAAGTATAAGATTGAAAATCCAATCAGTATTGTTACTTACTTAATATTGGTAGTTAGTTTATTAGAATATGAATAAGATTTGTATCAGGACAAATTCAATTTTTTTTAAACATAGAAGGTATCCTGTTTCATTGAAATCTTCTGATTTTCTTAGTTGAACTAGGAATAATCAGAATTACAAACAAAAGTTTAGATTACACCATGTCTCAGTTAATTAATTAATCAAAGGACCAAACGTCTGCGTCTAGTATAAAAACATACCAGCGCATTAATTAAAATTTTCTTTATTAATTTTTCCAATGAATCGCGAGCGCACAACATTGACACTTATTGCTTTTCCCCGAATTTATCCAAGAAAACCAATTAATCACGTCGTCTCTGTCCAATAAATCCCCTTACGGACTTTAATTATTTTCTTATGATTTTAATTTTTGCTCTCCGTACGAACCCTCGGCCGAATCAAGGATTTGTGAACAACTGTCTCCACTCAAATTTTTTCGACTCCAGTTGGACTTTTATTAATAAAGGAGGAAGACAATTAATACTACTTAAAATTTGTTTAAGCATTTCTAAACTTAATTAGAAATCTTTTCCTTGTTACGGATAAATAAGTAGGTGTGGAAGTACCAGATGGTCCTTATTGCTAAAATTTGATTGTAACTAGTAGGGTTTAAGGTTCATGTTTAACTTCAGAGCCTGATGGGCCTGAGAAGATGATAATATTACCAGTGACTTCGTAAACATGATGAGAGTGATGAGATGGAATTAATTTGGAATTAGTTGCTCTGGACTGCAATAAACACCGAGTATTTCTCTGGCATAACACTACTAGGAACCAAAACCTTATAGAAAGTATAACACTCATTTAAACAATGCACATTTCTCAAACATTTCAGACATTAAGGGCATTTAACAATCAGGCGGCGAGCGATTATTTTCCGAATTGGTCCCAAAAACCGCGCAATTAAATGCCATTTGTCCACAACAAAGGAGCGGTCCTTTCACCCCCCTCTTTTCTTCCGAAATTAGTGATGACTTCAATAAAAATAATTCTTGTCTTTTAGGCAAATTGCATCGCGAAAAGTCCAAAAGCCTTTAATTAAGGGTCGCCCCTCGCCACCCCGTAAACAGCGTCGCGGCCGTCACCTTTTATTTTTGTTAATTCTTGGGGCTCTTTCTTCGCCGCATAAGTTACTTCACCCCTTCTCGCCCGTGATTCTTTACGCCTTTTTGTCACCGTTTGAATTCTTTTGAAGAAACCCTTTCTTCCCATCTGCCACGCCCGTCAATATTAACTCCGGTACGACGAGTTAAACTTTTTAATATCCGTTAAATTTTGTTACACTCAGCGCGAATCCTTTTAAGAAGGTTTAAAGAAAAAAAGTCTAATTTAAAAATCGTGTCAGCATTTTCTTGTTCAGCTATTTTTATTTCATTGTGATGTTTGCATTCATGCATACCTACTTGTTTCGAAATTAAAGAACAATATCAACAAAAAGACGTCCCTCCAAACCGCAGAAGGCGATATTTCTTAAGATTCATTAAATTATTCACGAGGGAAAAGGAAAAAAATAATGCAAATGAGATCGGAATGTTTAAAAAAACTTGTTGGAAAACACGAGAGATCGTGACGGAGGCTGGTTGCGGTTGTAGGGACACGGACACGAATTTTTAATCCATTTCCCTTAGTCGATTAATATTCAAGGCCCGGCTGGTCTGGTTCATCTCCTTCGCCATTATTGCTTGGACGCCATCTCCTTCGAGTCTTCGGTATACTTTCTACTAGCTAATTACTTTCCTTCTGTGAGTGATTGCAATCCTGGGAAGGTATTTGTTTATCGTCTTTGCTGATTATGCAGATGTGACTTCTATTTTTTATTCTGAACGCACCATCTTGGTTCATCAACTTGGAGCAAGTTGATGAACCATGGCCAAAGATCAATGATGAATCGAAATCAATTAGGTATAATAATAGTCCAAACATTTGACCAATAATTGTCAATGTAACCAAACCTCAGCTAACCAAAGCAGCAAGAGATTCCCGAACACCAATTACACAGACACATAATTCCTGCTTTGCATGTTCAGTTGGAGCAATATTGCCTTAATATATTCAATATCCGGGAAGATGATAATTTACCGACTCGGGTAGAATCCATTATGGATGTTTACTTGACCTGCGCTTAGTGCTTAGTAAGACAACAGGGGTGACCGCTGTGTACTTATGCGATCCTGGTAGAGTGGGACGATTGAATAATGGAGGCTCTTGAAATGTTACTTTGGGTTGCAGAAGAAAACGGGGTAATTCCATTTGTTTTAACACAAGAGATTACAGCTTAGTCAAAATAATCCAAAATAAAGCAATTTCCTAAATAAATATTCACGGTCAATAATAACAATTTCAAGTTTTGTACGAAAACCTCTTCAAAGTTACAATCAAGATTTTTCCTAAGCTTTATTTTTCACAGCGTTTATTTTCCAAAATAAATATGTGCCAGTCCCAAAATAAAAGACGGTAGATAAACAATAAAAAGAAAAACAGAAAGGTGAATATCGAAAACCGAGAATTTGAATTTGGAATTCAAATCTCGCACGTTGACTTTAGCGTCACGCAGGAGTGTGGTTGTTAACCGAACGTGAATGAAAAACAAAATATTTAGTACAAGACATTTTTTATCAACTCCCGTTTTACTGCTAATTGCAACACCAGTGTTTTCGTATTAATAATTATAATACCTTTGCTTTTAAAATAATAGGTCTGCAAGCGCAATCATAACTTGTTGTAAAGCCAATTTTTTGTTATATCTTCCAAACATTTTGAAAATTATGTTTCCAGTTTACATTCTGATTGTCATCTAGCAAAACTCATTCTTCTTGCATGACTAGAGCAATTTTTCTATGATCTCCTGTAATACGTTGATGCAGAAATATGTTTATGGCCTTACATGGAATATTTCGAGAGGAAAATCCGGGATAATCTATAAATATCGCCCCCGACACTTCGCCCTGTAGGAAATTCTAAAGTGACAATATTCCGTATTGTACCCACGATGTGAAAAATGTATGCACACCCCGTGTTTCGCAGAGCAGGGCAGAAGCCGTAATATACGAGGAGCGTGGGGAGTTATTAAAATTATAAACAAATAAAATTATTCAGTGTGCACCCCTTACGAAGTTATTCGTGGCCTGAATTCTTCATGTGTGATGTTTATTGCATATGTGAGATCTATGGTGTATTTTGATTTGTGTGAATGTATGGATTCCTGACTGTGTAATCTAAAAAGGCTTATTTTGCCTGGTTTTACTAAACCCAATTATTGCTGATAAAAAAAAAACGAAGTACACAGCGAACATCAAAGTCCAGGTAAACATTCGTGTCAATCAAGACAGTTTTGGCATTTATGTTACAAACTGGGAAGAAAAGGAACTATATATTAAGCATTTATTTTAAAAGATGAAATGCCGTTGAAAAATAAGTAGGCAAATCTAGTATCTTAGATGGAAAACCAACAAAACTTCAGAACATCAATCACTCTAAAATAATCTTTTGACAGCTTACAAAAAAAAAAAATACAATTTCCGTCTCCGAATCTCGTGTGGAAGTTTTTCTTCTATTGGCATATCGGTACCCCGTTCCCTTTATTTTATATTAAAGCGATAAACATGTCGATTGGTTGAGACACGCGTGGTCGCTCTCCCTTCCTATCTTCGAATCTGCGTAGATGTTACTGTAAAGAAAAGAGCAGTAGGAAAACTTCAGATTTATCTAAAACTGTTCTGTCTTGTTTTGTTTATTTTGACAGAACGGTTTTAGTATTACTTCGTTTCAGAAGCACTGCGTTTGGTTAATTCATGTCTGTTAATGCCAACTTTAATTTGACGAGAGATACTTTTGGAATAGAAAACAATTTAAATCTACTCACTTTACTATACGTATACTGTCACTTAGGAGATATCTTCCGTGATTGCTTTAAAGGATTCTTTTCGATTACAAAGAGTAATTCGATTACATTTTCGTCAATACTCATATTCAAAATCTTTCATTTTATCAATCCTTTAACTTTCACTACCGGCACGGATCTTTCAATTCCAACATGAAACTTAAAAATAAAAGACCAAACTCAATACGAGTACTTCGATAAAGATGAATTCCAATGCTTTTATCACAATGCTGTCTTATTTGACCAAATGGTTGACTGGTAGAGAATGCCTTGTGGCATTAAGTCCGCCTATGTACCACTATTGTACATGAAGTTTAAATAAATAAATAAATAAATTCCATAATATCCAGAAGGACCAGTTTTCCCAGTACTCGTACCGAAATTACTAGTATCCGAATTTTCACCGTAACATCAGCAGAATATGCAAGTCATGAGAAAACGCTTATCACGGGATTTGATAGCAACTCCGATAGGCGGGGATGAGTTATGGTGTAACATATTGCCGTGTGATCTGTGACTATTAGTTTTAGACGTCTGTGGGATGTTTTGGAAATTAGGTAAGACAATGCTAAGTCAGAAAGACGGGTGAGAGGTGGGTGAATAAATATTTGAATAGGCAGATTTTGGTGGTTTATAGTGGAGGAAGTAGAGAGTTATTTAGCCAAAGAAGTAAACGGTATGTAATTTAAAAGTGGTATTGGCTTTACACCCGTTTAGAAAGACCGGTTGTATCATGGGGAAAAGTAACTGTGAACAAAGTGTTCGGTGCTGGCCGAGTAACCATCTGGTCCCAATCGGATCAAAATGGTGACCTAACTTATTACACACCATCTAAAGTGAGCCTTGATCAACCTTCACTTGTATGATTAACTTATAAAGGCAAGCCATCGTTTTATAACGGACAGTTCATTTTAGTCCACATCTTTATCCGAATCTTATCTTCCCTACTTATTTCCGTGACTCCAGAAAAGCTTTCACATCTCAAGTGCTGCATCCAAATCTACAACCACCATAAATTACATGTCGATTGACCACTCATCCCTAGGGTCGGCACTCCACGTGTTGTACTGCACGGCTCTGCAGACATGGACACGCCAACAATGGCGTTAAAAATGAACTTTGCCGATAACTGTCAGCCCTGATGAATCGCTCTACTGCACTTCTGAAAAGGAAAGTAATCGGTGAGTGAGCAATTGCACGTTTTAGTTTATAATCAATCAGCAGTAATGTACGATATAGTGTAGTACTTGATATGAATTCTATGTCTAAAAAGGTGGATGCGATTAGTAATTAAACTAGCATATTCAAATAATGATGAGATGATAAAAATGCTTGTGAACTCGTTAATAGCGTTTGTTTTCGGGTACCTAAAGGACTCTTAAAATCCAATGCATCATTTCCATCCACATTACCTTCATTTCTGCGCAGACAATATGGGCGAGTATGTCCCACCAATTTCACCTGTAACATACAACTTAAATGAAACATTCACAACAATGTACCGTGCAACGAAAGGGTTTTACAACACCGTTATTAGCAATAACATAACACGGAGCATCGCTTCGGTATTTTCTTCAATAGCTGTAGGCTCATAAAGCCACCGTGTTGAACAACGATTGTGTGAACAAGCGGCCGCTTGGGACGCCAAACTTCAGAAATTCCCCGTCGGCTTGTCGCGAGCAGAGTTTTACGGCCAAATTAATATGGCAAATTAATGCGTTTTGCTACCGTATAATTTTCGCGTATGGAAGCCGGGGAGGGTGTTTCTTGCGACGTCCCGAGCAAACCGACATATTGCGTCACAGGGGTATCTAAACGCTCGGGATTCGTATCATTTTTCCATATGGAAATGATGTAACGAGCCGAGCGCAAGACAACAGTGATATGCTAATTAAAGGAAAACACGCGAAACGTATTCTGTGTTTATTTTCGGTCGGCGACGAGATGGAGGAAACGGTGGCTTTTTTAATTGCTGTACAGGAGTTGAAACAAAACGCGGAGCTTCCTAATCTTTTTAATATTGCAGCTATTATGGTCTCCACACTGTTCATTTTATTCAAGTCTCTCAAACTGTTATTTTACAATATTGTTCAGTTCCCTCAAAACGCAGCTAAACTCCACAAGTGTAAGCAGATTTTAAGCATGTTTTGCAATAATAATAAAGTCCCATTTAATTAAAGGAAAAGTTCATAAGTTGCAGTAGGAAGTACTAGGAGTGTATAAGGAAAAGGAGCATGTGAGTTTATGAGTGCGATTCGTCACGGCAATTGAGAACGAGGGCCCGCCCGTTTGACTCCTTTGTAATGAGAACACCTTGCCATAATCAACGCGCACATGCAATAAAAAGACGACCTTCTTCCGAGTTACGTTTAATTTTGTCTTTCTTACGACGTAAGAAGAAGTAGAAATCGCTGAGAAAAGTAAATGTACAAGGAACAAGTACTATTACTTGATTAATATAACTCCTGACTAATGTTGTTTGCGCAAACAAGGACTAGCTATAGAACATAACGAATACACGACCGTCGACAATATCGAGAGCAAACAATTAGAGGCAAGTTAGGGAGTTAGGGGGGCGCCGATTAAGTTATACACATGCGGGTTATAGGGTAACCTGACTCAGGAAGATTAAGATTCATCGAAAGGCCCTTACATGGAAGCAAACATTGTATTACGAACCGGTGTCTTGGCAATGTTTGCCGAAGGTAGCGGATGTTAATTTAGTATTCACCCTTGCGTTACGTGCCCAATATTAATATTTTGGTAAAAGCTGTCTGACTCTGAATGTCTCGAAAAGATTCATTTCGTAAGTGGAATGAAGGTGACATCGGGATTACGTTTTCTTTGGTGAACTAATTTGAGGGAACAAAGTAGGGGAGGTGCCGGTCGGCCATTAATGGTCCCGAAACGCCTTTGGGCTGTCCACAGTACTTGACCATCGCTTGGGGACTCCTCACACTATTAAAGTGCTAAGAGGGACATTAGTAACCCCCGGGGCCTGTCATCTGAATAATTTAACGTCTTAATTGTGTTTAGTTTTTGTGGGAATAATGCTGATGTCTTATTTACGTTGTGGGGACCATGAAATTAAATGGTGAGACTGCGAGTTTTGGGTCTTGAACATCTGGTTCAAACCCTGATTTTCTTCAGCTTTGTTTATTTAGTTTGATTGGTTAGAAGAATTGTACCCAAATATTTCATTGCTTGAAACTGCAACTAAGGACATTTCAGGACGAGCAGAAAAGTTTTGCTAATTCAATTGGGCTAAAACCTTAAAATTCCCTTCTTGCTTCATATATTCGTATTATCCGCTACAAAACTAATATACCTACTAAGCTTTTTTCCAACAAAAACCACCCTGCCAAACTTACCAAGTTGAAATCCTCAAAAACGTAATAACTCAAGGGCAGCCGGTCAGCGATAAGCAAGTTAATCCTAAAGATAAATAGGCCTCGGTCATTGTGTCCAGCACGGCGGTGAGCGATGCGTTTCTTTTGTCTCCGTTCGCAACGCCGCCCGCACCGCTCTCCGCACCGCAGCCCACACCGCTCCCTCACCGAGACAATGTAAGGAAGGACCAGTCAGCAATCGACAGCTGACGAATATTTGGGATACAGAGTTAAGAATGCCAGAAGTGACCGTGGAAGATGTTGGAAAATTGGCAATTGAAAAAAGTGGTAGGTATGCAGTTTTTTGAGTACCTATTAAGAGTATATTTTGGGTGTTTTTCCAGCTAAAATAATTATTCGATTAGATTAGATTGAGTTCAATCAATTTATTAAAGTGAATGGCCTGTTATTACCTAACTTCGCCATATAACGTGGCAATGCCGCCAGTCCCTTGGGCACATTACCGATTGACAGCGTTGAGGAGGAGTTTCATGATGCTATGTGTCAAGGTTTTGTAAGTTTAGGTTATTTTGTTGTTTTTATTTTCTACTTTATATGGTTATTTACAAAAATAAATAAACTTAAAATTAACAACACAAAAAAATTGCAGTTGTTTTACATTTTACTTTACATAATTATGAGTATCGTGAAATGTTAACCACATTTCATTCACTCCATATGACTATGTAAAAGCCACAGATAAAAGGGAATGTCTCCCTCTATTTGTTCCATATTCTGTGGGCTACCCAAACGTCTGAATTCTGAATGTCCAGCACATTAACTTCAGACCAAAAGGCGCGGGGTCCGTTTGACAACCGTGGGTGGCTTTATTTTAAATCACTACCTATTGTGTCTAAGAAACTATCCCCTTGCATTGCATGACACTAATTTATTTTGGTGAAAATTATAGAAAATATATTTTTTGCTTAAAAACTACGTTAAAAATCGAAGAAAGATGTGATGAGCCACAAAACGTTCTGTGTATTAAATCATTTATTTCTTTCAAAGATATCTAAACAGAATGAAATGAAATGTAGCAAAGTTTACTCAATAAAATCTGTACCGCAAACACAAACGCAATTACGTATGATAATATCAACATAGAAGAAAACTTGTTCGTAACACCATAAAAATCCCCTGTTTTATTTCTTGGGCAGTTTCCAACGATATCGGCAAATCTACCAGGCAAACAGGAGTACAGAAGAGATTTGCGAACACCGCACAAGACTATCGGATAAATTGACCGGTAATAATAAAATGTAAGGGGTAAGAATGTAGATGGCTATTTAGATAATTGTTAGCTGCGTCCGCAGTGGCCTGTAGGCAGGCAGTGTATCGGAAAACTGGGTAGATAGTGGGCGATTTTATTGCCACCCCGAGGTGGTCATTTATGAGAAAACTATCAACGGAACAGAAACGGAATTGATGACAACGCATTTCGTTGTTTCTGTCCCGATGTGAGAAAATGATGGGCGTCTGACCGTTGATTTATTGGAATGAGTTTCATTTACTGCTGACTGTTCCGATAAAGAGATATCTCACATTCACTGAGTTAGTATATTGGTAAACATCGTGAGGATACCAGCATGGCCTGGGAGATATTTCTGACGGCATGTAAAGCCAAGTCAGAGGCATAAAAACTCTAACACCAGGTAAGGAAATTAATTCCTTACCGGGTGTTAGAGTTTTTCACACGATAAAAAAGAAGAAGTTGGTATACTTTTATTTAGGCTTCAGTTTTGTTTGTCTCATGAGGGTCTTCAAATATTACCCATCGCAACATAACTAATAGATCCTGCTTACAATAAAGCTATGCACAAACAAAAGGTCATCCCAAAATCAATATAACGCATTGTCGATTTGTTTACACATGTATTCACCCCCTAAGTTCAAGCCGTTCAATATAAAACGCGAGGGAGGCGCGCTAAGCCGAATATTATGAGTCGATGGCCCTAGCAGGTGCCGCTAAACATTCAAGTTGCAAATCCGACGCTGTTACATCCAACCATGTCAGTCACGTCTTGAACGGCGGAAACTTGCCAAACTATGCTTGGCTTTACTGAATTTGTATTTGGAACGAGTATAAGCAGTCAAAATGGCCAGTTTGATTGTGTAGCAAGAATACTTAGACCCTTATAACTAGATACTTTAATTGTGTCCTTTAAAAGTATAACTGTTAGGGAGCTTCTTTTTGTTAAGTCAGTGGTGGAATTAAAAGATTTTTTATGAAGGCGCTATCGGCTGACATAGATTTACTAAAAACTAAAGTACTGCACTGACTAAATATTCACTGAGAAGTAGCAAAGAACGGGCGTTTTTGGAGGACTGTCACATGCAATTAATGAAGTTCAAAAGGTGATGATTCTTAGCATAATTTAATTGATTAACTTTTGATCGATTAATTTGATCATTTACCGATTGTCGTTTCCCTTCTTTTAATACACATGAAGTAGACATGGCCGTATGTTTTGACAAAATTTCAATCAATCTAACTGTACCATCGGCGAATTTCGATCAAATTATCGAATCCTTCCACCATTCATCCAAATAGATAACCAAAACAATGACGTTTTACCTTTTATCAGAGGCTGTGTTTGTTGATCTGATTACGAACGGACTCCTCAGCCCGTTGACCAGTTGACCGTCATAATTCGGGGACCAGAATGCGTTCATTGGCGCATGAAATATTTCGCCGGTGGACACAGGCGGCGGCGGCGTGGAAAGCACAAACGGGGAAAATCGCACACCATTACACTTCTCACCTGACGGACTAACGCTTCAAATGTCTGGAAAATAAACAAACAGTTAACCTTGTGGGTGTTTTTGTGTGAATGTCTGATGTTTGAGTGTGTGGTTTGGAAGTCGCATTTGGTTTTTTGAGTTACGAATTTTGCTCTGCTTGTTGAGTTTTTGGGGCTTTGTTATACTGTGTTATAAGATAAGACATGGTTCGGTTAGACCTCATTATCGTCAAAAGTTTAGCTATTCACTGACTTCTTTTGACAGATGCTACCGATTATACCGTCTCACGATTTTTCGAATTCATGTGCGTACCTATATTATTATCACTTACTACGGTGAAGGAAGAAATTATGAGGAAACCAATATGCTTGCGAATATTTCTTGACGGCATGTTAAGCCAAGTCAGAGGCCCATAGAGGCATGAAAACTTTGACATCGGGTTATGCACTACAATAATGAAACAAAATCCGTATCAGCTAATATCCTAAAATGAGCAGGAACGACCCAAGTGTGATCTAAATATTCATCTGTTTCCACAATTGTATCGATACTAATAAATTTACAATTCTGCAGCAAATGGCTTTCGTAAGAAGAAAGTTTTGCACTCTCAAATAAGAGTTACGTATTCGCAACAAACATTTGAAAAATTATGCCGCGTACGTGCTCCCGTGCCCCATAAAATGGCACCGGGACTTATTTCATATAGTTACGGGCCCATAAAGCATAAAAGGCATTCAAATGTGATGTTATTTTGCCGCCAACACGGGGTAATTTATTTTGGTGCGATTCATAATTTTCTTTTATTCACTTTATGTTGATTTTCCTTGGAGTGTGAGTACTCGGTAACGATAATATTATTTCAACAGCCCCATGCATCACGGTGTGTAAGGGCCCGCTCCGATGGTTTATTTCTTTGTTAAGTTTGTTATTATTACTAGTGAATGTATGCTTTGTATTGTGTTTCGTGTGTAATTAATAAATTCGCTGTTGTATTTTATGAGAAAAAGCTGAAAGCGTCATATTTGTCTTCTCTTGTTAACTTGTCCCTACTACGGCTAGTAAGTAGTTTAACTTGTGAACCATTTTGAAAATACATGACGTAGTGTCTACTCTCAAAATTTCATAAGAGATGAATACATCTCCATTATCCTACTAAAGGATATTATTTGTGAGCTTTAAATTCCCTTCTTCAACGTCTTTAGCAATCGCTTCTAAATAGATATTAAACACAGTTCACACAATCGCCTGCCACTTAAGCGGTGCGGAATAAATTTCCAATAATTACATTATCGAGCAAAAAAGTATAAGCGCCACCTCACCTCCGGCAAATTTTTCTCCGGCCTACCTCGGAAGCCCATAATTCCTAATGACATGCAATAACCGTACCCCCAATTTTCGACATAAACCCGCCATAACAATATCGACATCAGCGAAATTTTTCCTCCGGTATTTTTTATTTGAGAATAAGTAACACTTTTCGTTGTAATCAAAATTTTGCGGGAACCCCATGTTCCGTCCCAGAGTGTTTATCGGGCACTCAATTTGATTTTTACCACCGCACTGATTCAACTTCCATTGAGGAATGCTAAAACGCACGTAAGGAATGCCAATGAGATGGCGATATCTGATTTATTGTGGATAAGGTTTTGGAAATATTAGCCGCTTTCTACCAAATTGGATTGCATTAATAATAATTTCCCGGAAAAAGGTTTTTCAGAGCAATTTTATTGAAAATAAATGTCTTTCTATACTTACAGTACAGACGCACATCTATATAGCTATTCACAATTTGCTCAAGCGTTTAATGAGGATAGCCAGTATTGTGTTTTAAATGTTTTAAACCCACCTAATTTAATCAGCTCACAAGAATATTCTACACCAACAAAAAAATCCACCATAAAAAGTCTGAAGCGCCATTCCCACTTTATGACCAACGGTCAATGAAAATAAAAATATCCAAATACAAACCGCAATCCCTAGGGAGTGTTCCGAAGAATATATCCGCAAAAATCCGACAAATTTGATGCTCATCTAAATAATATTCGGTGACCACGCTTCTGGAAACATCGTATATTTAAATTCAGTGCGGTCCAGGGCGAAGTGATGTTTCAATTGTCACCGTCTATACCTTCCTAATCTAGTTATTGGATAAGGGTGCGACATTTCTTTTTATTTCTGATTTTATATCATATTCTGGGCGTGTATCAAGTAAAGAAATATTCAAATTCCTATGTTTGCTTAGGTGACTACCATAGGGTTCGTAACTTACTTAAGTAGAAAAGTATACCTCCAATTTGATTCGATGGTGTCAATCGAGAATGATCCAAGCAAAAAAACAATCTTACTAGACAGGAAATTAAAAATAAGATCACTATACTAACATTGTTAGCCTTTGTCATCCCACTGCTGGACAAAGGCCTCTCCCAATGACTTCCAAATTCTTCGGTCCAGGCCCAATGTGGACCACAGCCCGCGTAGCATGGCCACCGTAGACACGACAGAGAGTCGACAAATCTTTTGTTCGTCTGTCATTTTGTCAATTCAATGACAGATGAACAAAAGATTTGTCGAGTCTCTCTCGTGTCTCCGGTGGTCATGCTAGGCGGGCAGGTCGTTGGTTTTGTCGTCTCGCCATCTCCTGCGAGGTAAACCGCGTCGCCTTCTGTCAGTGTCAGGGCAGCGCAGGACAGCTCGTCGGTCATACGGCAGACATAGCCAGCCCAGTTCCACTTTAGCTTAACGGCTTTTTGAGCAAATCAATGATTTGAAACTAAGATCACTATTTCGAAAATAAACAAACTTCCAATAGCAGATGTTGCAACATCTGATGATCATGGTCGCAAATCAGAGGAACAAAATTTCAGCCACGAGGCAACAGCACACCACATACACATAGTGTAAATAGCTAAGCGTGCCAACCACGTGTGAGTCGTTTACGCCTAAGTGCACATGTCCGCCAGTGTACCGAATGTCCCGATAAGAAGTAGCTCGATTACACTTCAGGTCACGTCTTCGGGAACGCCGCCTCTCGCGTTTATGACTAATGATAGGCTCACATGCCGCACCTCATGATATGCTTTATATTCAAATGACGCTTCCTGACCCTGATTAATGCTGTTTTCTTTGCAAACATTTGTTAACGTCTTTAAATTGAGACGGGCGTCATGTGTTGTCACGTGTTTTGGGTTTTTGATGATTTTAATATTGGAACGATGGAATTTCTTTCCCGTGTTTCAATTTTTGTTTCATAAACTTTTCCAAAATTGTTCTATCAAAGATAAACCAACAAAAAATTACCGAAGTGAATAAAATATTCGACTCTGAAAAAACTGAAAAGATTATTTTAACCGAATGTTATTGTGATACAGAAGTAACATCTATAACTCAAAATATCTTCTATACCAAAATAGATATGAATAATATAATAAGTTTGATTGAGTTAAGTGAATCGCTCGGTTTTAAACAAATATTTGATTGGTTCTCATTTGTAAGACGTCTGAGTAGCTCGCCTTAGACAAATTAATAACAAGATAAAGAAACTCGACGGGTCTTAATTCATTAATTAACCTAATTGTATTTGCCGTGGCGCCCATTATTATTGTTTGTGCGGATTTGTACAGTGCATAGACAAACAGTATTACAACAATAGTAAAATTACTTTTCTTTAAAGTGGAAGCGCCAGAGTAATTTAAATTGTAATCAACATTACCTGATTATTGCAAAAAAAAACTTCGTGAAAAAGAATTTCGTGGGCTGCCCTACCCACCTAAAGGTTCACTGAATCTTCCAGCTACCCTGTGCTAATATAATATAGAAAAAATATTTTTTGTAACTCGATAGACTGCATTTTTAGCTTATCATACCTTATTTTCAGCTCAAAATAAGAGGAGTTATAAAACAGAGAAGTTGAGCGTGAAGTTGTTAAATTATATTTGCTACTCTGTGGCGTATCATGTGGCCGCCAAGAGATTTGCCTGATTGCCGTAGAAAGGGGTTGAATCAAAAAGTTTTCGCTCCAAGAAAAATTTGCTCGATTTAAAGAAAGGGAATAAGCGCCGGATAGCAGGCGGCGCTTGGAGTTTTGAAAGATTTTTCACTTTCAACGTTAATTGCTACCAAAAGTAAAATAAATCTTTGCTTTTCTTGAGGCTTGTTTTGGGCTCAAGCCTTGAGCTAATCAATTAATTAAACTGTTTATATTTTACGGAGTAAAATATTGGCTTTTTCTGAAAATTAACAAAAGTTTTCAGTAAATTTTTCTTTGTTATAAACTAGCTTTTACCCGCGGCTCTAAAACTGAACGTTCTTACGTCAAAAGTATTTATATATATTGATGATCTGAGTCACTTTCCAAATCAATTCAACCGTTATGACGTGAAAATCTAAAAGATGGTCAAACAGACCACATGACATTCTCATTTAAAATATTACTTTGGATTTATTTCAGGTAGACTCATAAACTGTTGGTGGGGAACGAGATTGCTTTTATGATTATAATGTAGTTCCGAAGTTTGTAAATAAAAAAACATACAAATACAAAATACACTTCCCCGTGTGCCCCATTCGATACGCAATCGTAACATTTTATCATAGGTGTAATAGAAATATCAAGCGATAGTAAAAAAGTTCGATTTCGCTCTGAACTGTTATTTACGAAGTTTTTCTTTACGTTTATTGTTTGTTTTGATGCATGTCGCTCATAAAAAGGATTCAATTATAATTTAGGAATGATACATAGGTATATTAGTGTTTTTATTTCTTTAAGCGGTGTTACAGAAAAAAGCTTCTTGAATGACTCCACTTTGAAACGATTATTTTGTGAGCAGAATGCAGACGCAAAAAAATATAAAAAAATGAGAACGGATTTTAAAAAACTTGAGTCGTCATTCAAACTAGTTCCTTCAGCAAATTGACTTAAAAAACAACCCGACTGTATCTAAGTTTTACAAAAGCAGACTTTCTCTGCAAAGAAAATATTAACTTGGGACATCGGGCAGGTACCTGCTGTCCCCTCTAAGTAGCACAGTTGGAAAAGATCAACATGTTGGCAACACTTCACGGACACTCAATTTAAAAAGTTTTCTGCTCTTTGTTTTGTCCTGAACAAACTCAATTAAGTGCCCTTTGCCTTTGAATTATTTAATTTTATGTGTGCACGCCTTTTCGGGCTATTTTAATAGCACTTTTTTGTTTAACCTAATTGAAAGTTGGGTTGTGTATTCTGGCTTTATTTGGACATAGGTTAATTTATTATCAAAGATTATCTTACTAAAGGGGTATTTTAATCAACGTTGACAAGTACCAGGCAATCAGAGCCGAGTGGAAGTGGGTGTTCCGGAATTAGAATTGAATGTAAATGTGCGGGCTTTATCGGGGATTATAGTGTTCGTGTCTGCAAGTGGGAGATAGTTGAGACCCGGAGCTGGCCCGTCCGCAGCTTCGTATTAATACATGTTAGAAACCACCAAGGCAACATGACCTTCCTTGCCCCTCGCTTCATCTGTTAGGGTTAACGCTAGAAGAGCGTTAGACTGGGTGTTTAAAGGTCTTCCAAAAATGGTCAGTTTCAAGCCGCGAGGCACCCGTATACCGAAAGTCCTCTTTAACAAATTTTACTGCGTACTAATCCGCCCTTTTCGTTACATGTGGCCGAAGCAAACCCTTACATGTCTTGTACCTCACAGTTATGAGGTTATTATCCGCATATAAATCTAGGTTATGTGGGGTAGCTTAAGGAGGTTTGGAAATACAATTAATTTGGAGATACGCCTTATTAATGTGTCTGCTCACACAAAATAGGTGGTCCTATCCCGAAAATTTACTTACAAATAGGTAGAACTTGGGCATTGTCACAATCCAATATAACATCTGGAAAATGCTTTTTCCACTTAGGAACATCGATTAACAATTTGCAAACAACCCTGTTCCCAAGATTAAATTGGTACCATTAATTAAATCACATATTGGAAAACAGTACAACTCAAAGTATCATTAAGGTTCGGTTGGAAAGTAAGGCCTATGGCATGCTGCATAAGCGAGCGAGAAAATGCAGAGTAAGGGGAAAACGCTTAGCCGCGGTGCCCAAATCTCATGCACGTTGTGGTTGAAACATTTCATCTAGACTTTATTTTAAAGTAAGGGGTAATCTTTGAAACCTCTGATCCAATTCTGATAATTCTTGAACCAATAGGAAACTACATACATTTTCGCCGGCAATATTAAAAAACATCCGACCCTAACCTGACCGAAACCGCGGGCGAAGCTACTTTCCAATTTCGTATATCAAGTCCAACTTCCTGGATATCATAATTTTACAGTATTACTAATAAACTGTAATAAACCACAGAACAAAACCACCTACACAGGTTACTTTTTGAATCATCAAAAGCAGTCTCATCCGCTCAAGCACCAAAACCGCTACCTCAAACCTGTCAATCCGAGCAAACCGCGCATTACGCCAAATGGCTCGGCTAACGTAACAGGGATCATCCCGACTGGGGAGACGGAGGAAATAGTAACGAACAGTTAGAGAAACACGCTATTCAAGCTTATGCACAATAAAGCAATGTTACTACTACCGGACCCAGGAAATGAGCCTTGTTATTTGATGAGCATTCGGATTTTGGTATAGTTAACATATGGTTTATTTGCCTGGTTAAGTAATGAGGTTTTAGTTTCGCTGTGATATTATTTTCTGGGAGTCGCAATCAAAAGCTAGAAAGCAGAATACCTGTCTGTTATTTTTCTGCTGGTAATTTATTAATAAAACATTTTCGAAATAAGTAAAACATCCGTGAAAATACTCTCCAAAACATTGAAAAGTTCGCCAACAAAAGGTAGATACGTCACAGTCGACAAAAATATTCAAACGGGATTCACATTATCGCTGTTTGACTTCACATTAAATCTTAGAAAGGGCCATAAATAACGCAAACTTTTATCCTGCTCGAAATAAGCACTCAAAAATGCAAAGAGCAGAACGCTATAGAGCACGTTCACTAAATTTATTTTGTTTCGCACAATTCAAATAACCATAATTCACCGACGGAGGAACCAACCTAAGCCTACCTAACGATGTAATGAAACACCATTAAGTTTGGAGAAGTAAAGCTTAAGTTTAAACTCGTATTTACTTTCTTACCTTCCAGATAAAGATGTTACTTTTCGATTTATTGATCCGACGTTTGGCGATAAACGGAAAGTTTAATTTGCGCCTGCTGGCGATGCAGGACTCTGCAGACTTTTAGGTGTATTGTCTTCAGAATTTCTGTTTATGTCAATGAAAAAATTGAATTTCTAATTCATCTAAACGAGCCTTTAACTTTAATCGAGAAAATACTTAACATCTCATTATAACGCCAACAAGTACAATCAATAATCAATCAACCGTAACACCTGAAGTGCAACTTAAAGTTACAAGTACGTCTACAAGGCACATTTCCTTCTCTCCTCCGCCGCAGTCGCCATCTTGGCGATCGTGAATATAATTAGGTTGTTTGCATTCAGCGAGCGCGACCCGTATGAATTTTACCTATTGTCTGACATTGGACCTTTGGAGCTATATCATTTCGCACCTATCGCCTCCACCCACCTTCCAAGGGTAGGGACGGAAACAGGGAAGCTGGAAAAACGCGTTATGAAATTTAAAAAGGGGTACGACAACACATAATTGTTTCGGCTGTTATGAAGAACGGTTACTTACAAAAAGGATGAAATAATAATACGAGCTCCCAAATAACCCGCGGCTATTTTCTAGAAATAAAATAAACAGAAGCAAAACATCCATTTTACCGCTAACTAGCTGTTCGTACACCCTTGTTTGTAGAGTCTGCGCCCATTTGTTCTGAGACAGTCCCTCAACCTTTGTATAAAAATATTAATCCGGCGATGCCGCCTTACCGCCTAATAGATATTTATGCATGGATGGAAGCAATTTCCATGAAGGCTGTCTGCAGGAAACCAGTAGCTACATATTTTATTTCATGAGTGCATCGATGATTTAATGAGATGCTGTTTACTGCCAATATAATTATCTGCTTCACTTATTATATTGAGGCTGATAATATATTAAATCTTAGTATCCTTGCCATCCTAAGCCACAGACTTGATAAATAATTGATGGATGAGTCTGGACCGGAGAGTTAATTCCGTCATGTGCATAGAATCGAACGAACGAGAGAAAAGTTCGATCAAAGCCCGTCAAAATTAGAAAAGTCAAACGCGATTATTACGAGGGCATAGGTTTTAAATATGTATAGCTGGCACATTAGACAGTCTGGCGGAGGCTGTAGGACTGTGTGCGTCTAGACATGGTGGTGAGGCATGAATCTCCATTGAGTCCCGACCGAACGAATATTTGATTATGGAAAGAACTCCAATAGTGAAACGGTTACTGTTTCTTTTTTAAAATGTATCAATGTGGGGACGATTTAGATGTCTCTGAAATTAAGCTAATAACAGAAGTTAATTCTGTTACAGTAAGCGTATACTTAAAAGTTGAGCTGAAAAGAGACAAAAATGGAGACCACAAGATGCAATGAAAGCATTAAAACTTGAAAAAACAACACCGCTACCATTGCACGAATCATCTCTGCCTTTTTAGGAAAACCCCGTGATGTTGAATTCCACCAATGAAACGTGGGCCAATTATGTTCCATCTCCAACACGAAGGAACAAAACCGAAACAGCGTAAATTAAAAACGGTGGAAAAAGGAGCATTCGCAAGAGGCCGGCGACATGGACAGGTTATGACAAATATGTGAGCCGATGGCGTTAATGAAAATGAACCTTTTTTTAAAAAAAGAATGCCATGAATTCGAGGAGCACGTCCTAATGTTTGTGTGGAGGATCGAGAAATTTTGATCGTAGTCTAACATTATTATTTGATACTCCAAGCGTAACAGTTAGGTATTTAGTTTGTTCGATGATTTGGGATAAAAAAAGTTGGCGGCCACGAATGAATTATATTTTACAAAAAAGTGTTCCCACTCCTGCGAACAATTAAATAAAATGATGGAGTGAATTCGGAAACTAAGATATACAACGAGATAATTCATAAAACCCCCAATAAAAATTGTTTTCTTTAATTTCCCGTATATCATTACTTCGCAGAATTTGATCCTTATTAGCGACACTATGGAATGGTGTAATAATACAGTCTGCGTTTTTCAAATCGATTCCTGGGTAGGAATATTGGTTTTTCGTAAATCTAATGATGCAGTTTTTTTTAGCTTTCATCAAAATCAGGTTCGAGACTCCTTTGAGCATTTTTCGCTATTCCTCATGGTTTCGGATTTGGCCATCCACACCTACTTCAAAAAATCACCCTGTATAAATCCGAGCCCGAATAGTTTTCGACTATGACGCCATAGTAAAAAATTATGCATTACACTTGTGCTTTATAAGTGTGTAATTTTTATCGATGGCCACTAACAGAAAATAGTATCTCATACTGGATGATCTCCTTTGTTTTGAATGTACCACTTGAATCATTCAAATTCTCTTATTAAAGCGCCATCAAAAAGCTGGATAATATAATTAATATCATCATTAATTTATTGAATAAGTAGTATGTACATTCAGTTCATCCTAATCAAGGCTGTTAGTATATATTCATTGTTTGGTCATAGTAAGACTACACGTTGGCAGATACCAAATTCCTTTGTTTTTTTTAATCATACACCAGCAAGCATCAAGACCTCATTCTGTACTACACCGCACCCTTCCAATACACGTCTAATTTTTCACAAATCGCAAATAGCCGGAAAATTTTGTACATGAGCATCGGAACTTACCAGACAAATGGTTTAATTAACCTGATGGCAGTGTGACTGATCACCTTGGATGCGTAAATTTCTACGCAATTAGAAACACTTGCAAATCTCATACCAATTAGGCAGCGGCCCAAATTCGCGCCCTCGTAATTGTTTTTGAATGCGTAACTGTAGTTTGTGTTTCTGGTGATTTATACTGATTTTAGTGCTAATTCGTTTCATTTTGGATGGATTATGCACATACGTGGATGAGCACCGCGTGTTATGGCAATTAAGCAGTTCTTCGCAGATGTGGAAAATCTTCATCGTAATTGACAATAGCACTTTTCACTATATCCAGTAAAAGTTTTAAGAATAGCATATTGGACAGTTAACCATAAAATTCCTCAAAATGTTTCAAAATAATGTCCTCTCTCTGAAAGTTTGTGGTTGTGCAGCATTTTGTGGGTTTTCCTTACACAATATCGCAACAAAACGAAAGAAATCACTGGAGACATCCCTTGAATTATTCGCATTTCTGGGACAGACACGGACGCACGTCGAGCTCAAGTCTGCAGCCCTGACAGCTAATTAGGACCTCATTGTTAAACGAATCTTGCGGGAACCTCAATTTGGATACCAAATAAGTCTCAAAATATTGGAGCACAGGGTTGAGTATCCTTTGGGCGTAATCCAAGATTCATTAATTCCTTTCTTAAATATTTCGAGTGCTGGAAAAATACAATAATTCGTTGTGAATGGCGGCCATTGTATTGAGCCAGTGTCCAGGAAGGATGTTTTGTCGGAGTGTTCTTTTTATTGCCGAATTTGCGTTTTATGGCTTGTCACAAAGGGAGTGTTGAGGGAATGTGACAATTCTACACCCTTGTTGGGTCTGTTCTTTTTTCATTTTTATTTGGCTTTAACTCAACAAAGTCAATCTAGTCCGTTATTGATTAAGATATTGAAATTGATAATGCAATTAATATGTTTGTTTCTTTGTCGTTTTATGCAGTGACTACAAATTTAGTTTTAGAAGTGAAAATACGTTTTTAGCTCAAGTGATTGAGCTAAAAACGTATTTTCACTTCTCGTGCTCTAAAAGTTTGTCTTTATGTCGTGCGTAGGCGAAATAAAGTCGCTTTTTATGCTCTAGAGCGTAAAGTAAAATCTTCGTCGAAGACTATGGCAATCGGTCCAACTGCTTCACGAGAAACTTCAACTTCATAGAATAACCTCTTTATTTTAATTTGTTTCGTTACTATTTTAAGAACAAGGCAAGGACACCAAGAGCCAAAGTACACAATAAAACTTCATGAAAGAAACTTATACATGTTTTTTATTTCGTCCATTTATTATTTTTTTAATTATTTTTTATATTAGTTAGTCAATTTATTTAAACAATATTAATATACATAAAACAAAATGTTTTTATAACTAAGCAGCAAAAAGAAGTTGATTGGCGGGAACCATAATTATGATTACATGTTGCTGTTTTATTTCCTCGCAATCGATGTGAAAACTAGAGTGTACAACTCGTCCCTAAAACCCATTTTAAACTCTACTTTATACATCTCGCGTAACATGATGCGTTTATGCACTTGATATACAATCTACTATTAACATAATATATCGTTCTGTTTTTTGTTCAACCATTGAAAATGACAACAGATTATGATAAAGCATTTAGTCGGTTGGTTGCAAACGAATTTAAATCTGGCAGTTTATCATTCCTTTAAAATTCTAAAGCCAATTCCATCAAATCTGCTACATTTCCAAACATTTGTTTTCTTTCTTGCAACATTCGGCCGTTTGACAATTATTTCTGGAGCGAGCCCCCTTGTCTCAATAGCCGGTGGGCGGTGTCCAGATGCAAATGACTTTGAAATATGAATGATATTTATAACCTCCTACGTATTAGACATGGTCGATTTACATTTGAGAGTTTCTCTTGTGGAACATGCTTTAACGCTTGCTTGTTTTTTTAATTTGCTAATTTAATTATTAATAATTGTGTAATTTAATATGTTATGACTTCAATAGTGTATTGTATTGTGATTTTTATATTTATTTTAATTTTGTATATTTTATGCTATGGACATTTGTCTGAAATAAACGTTTAATAATAATAATTTAACTTTCCGTTTGTTTATTTTCTGTATTGAAATAATGAAATCTGTATGATTTGCTCGTACTTCATTTTTTTTATCGTCGTGAGATTATTCATCGCTGACTGACCTACACTACTACTGTTAGTTTGCTAACAAGGCTGTTATGTAGCAGATAATATTATGAAACAGCAAATAATACTCAAAACATTACTTTTCCTTTCCAATGTCAACGTCAACTGACGTCAACATACCAAAAAACCGGTCGGTGGTCACCGTCATTACCGAATACGGTGAATTGTACCGTTTTCACTTTCGATCACACGAATTGTTACCAGGAGCGCAGCGACCGCAAGAGTCAATAAAATCGCGGCACCGAACGAGGGCGAGCCGACGCGTCGCTGTCGTCAGCGGTCGGACGTGACGCAGCGTCTGACGACGGTCACTTTATTGCTGACCTCCGTCTGCCTCTCCGCTCCTAATCACCGTATCGATACTTTACATTGATTTTATTCAACGTTTTTGGTAACAAAAGCCGATTTATTGACAACACTGATTTTACGTTTTAACAGTTGAGTTTTTTCTCTTTCTTTCTTTTTAACTTCATTCGCTACTCTCTTCCCACACTCCTAAAATAAAGTGGCCTGTTTATCCCTTACTAATGACGAGTGTACATGCAGGATCACTCCATTACATTAGTCTAAAGATAAACAACAGTTTTGTGGCGGGCAGTTACAATAATCTCTCTTCAAATTTGCTTGACCCTTGGTCATACGAAGGGGAGAGGGTCTTCATGATTGACGTAGAAGGTTTTAGAAGTTTTGGTTTTATTATATTTTAGCTTGAAAACAGAAAAATAAGATACGTTTTTATCTACTCTAGTGAAAATGTTAGTAAACAAACATTTTATCTTATCTCCACAAAATTGAATGCATTAAAACGCTGGCTGGAGCATGATTCACTTTACGGCTACGTGTGTTGTCTGCCCATTTAAACTTTTCTCCGCGAGCGACCGGCCGGAGCTCGTTACCGACGGATTATTAAATATTGAAACAGTGTTTGCGAGATGAAAGCTGCCTCCTAGACGACCAGAGCAAATCCTACAACAGAATGAGAACAAAGACTACTTAACTCAACAAAATTTATTTCAATCTACGGTTTTACCCGTGTAAATAATGCCGTTTATTCAGTATGGATACGCTTTAATTCCAACAACTTGCTCAATATTCGCCGTCACGAACTGTCCGTTTGGATACATTAGAAACTGATCCGGAAGTAAACTCTCGTGATTGTCGGATTAGGAACGGAACGGACTAAAAAGAGATACAAAACAATCTCAATTTGAATGAACAAACATCAGTTTGGGAACAACGTTTAAAACACAGGCATGAGTGGACGTGTTTTGAAGCTTTGTCGGTTGCAAATAAAAGAGCGATGCAATATTGGATGTAATATTTCATGTAATTTTTATTTCTAAATTGAAACATGTGTGTTAACAAATATCATCACTTAGTGATGAAATTACAGGACTTCATCTCAGTAAAGTACTTCGCAATTTAGATGACTATTGACTTCTTGAGAAACATTGACGTTCTCCAGCGAGTTGACCTCGTTTGCACATCGTGATCTAAAAATAGATCTCTGAAGCAAGTAGTTAAAGCTTAGCATTGATAAATAAAATATTGTATATGACAATCGTAAGTAAATCCGTTAGGTTTATCAGCTCCGCGACACCCAGGGGGTGGTTAATTGTGAAAAGAAATCTTTGCTCTTTGTGAGTCGCGTGCCGCGAGGGGATGCTATTGATTTCTTTTGTTTTATGCTGATTGAGACACCTTCGCTATCCGCGATCCGCCACCCTCACTGCACGCCTGACAAAACACTTTATTCTAAAACGAATGGAAAAAATCGCAACGTGATGAAACGTTTAATAATTTTATGCTTTTGCGTGATTGGCCACTATAAAAGAATGCTTTGACTGATAGGTTTTATCAATCATTCAGTAATAGCTATAAGAACGAGAGCAATAGTAACGTTGGTGGTGATAGAATAACAAGTAGTTTAAAACGAATAACACGAAGATCGCGAAGAGTGGAGAGAGGCCTTAGCCCAGTAGTACGACAAAGGAAGCTAGAAAATAAAAAAAATAACACAAAGCTTTTCTGGTAAGCCACTTACCAAAAGTAAATGGAGTATCAACAAATCATACAAAATGTAAGATTTGCTATCGAAGTAAACGGTCCCTTCAAAAATAGTTCCATGACTAGCAAACACATAAATCTTCGTCAGATAACCGTCTGGTGACATGCCTCAATCAGAGCGTGCAGTTTAGAGCGATCTAAACAGTAAAACTCAAAACAAACCCTAACAGTATCAGTTTTAAAGTTTAAAATCTCAAAGCTGATAATGATACAGGGTGTGGTAAGCCAATCAACATTAGTCCCTTTGATGATCGCTTCTAGGCTCATTTATCTGGTGATTGACTGCGACTTAAGAAAAAATTAGATTGCGAGTGCCACCTCAACGCGCGCGATAGAATCGACGAATTTTTTCGAGGACTTTGCTAATGGGAGTCTGTTTTATCTCGAGCCCCTTAATGCTCTTATGCGGGCGACAATAATAAGATTTTGACACGTTAATGATGAAGATTATTTTGATCCCTGCAAACAGTAATTTGTTGCTGTGTTTTGCATACAGACAAAGCTTGCCTTTACTCAAAAGTGTTACTTTTTGGAAACTTATTTTCTTGACTGGAAACTATTTTTAATTCAAGATAATTTAAATATTAGAGAGCTTTAAATATTATAACCAAATGTAGTTTTAAATCGATAACGAATCAATTTTTCAATTCCGTCTCAAGGTGTCCTCCTAGTTCAAAGACTCTTCAAGGATCCCTCTGGAAGGGCCAAGGGTGTGACGTCAGCGGCGACTTAATTGCGCACCACTTCGTTAACAGCCGACTTGATGGCATTTTTAATGAACACCCGAATTAATGTAGTAGGAGAAATCGAAGATCGAAGTGTGGGTGCCGACGGCGTTGCCAATTCACCAATGTTTATTTAGGATTGCTTGGCTATTATCCCCACTGTTGTTGGAGACCAATGTGACCGTACAGAGAAATGTACCAATTGTATGGCTGATTATACAGACTCGAAGCTAATGTTGTGTTTAGGTGATCATGTTGATTTGATTAATGAATTCATGAATGCCACTGAACTGTATCACTCTAAAATAACTTTGACCAAAATTGAAAAGTCACTAACCAATCAAAATGGTTAGATTATATTTCATATAGCCAGCCGACACATTTTTGATTGAGAGCATTTTGTACATCAGTAATATGCAATAAACAAATAGCAGTAATAAACACTGAAGCCAAACACCCTAACGAACGAACCCAAATCACAAAGCATCATAAAATCAATCAAGCTCCCGAATTTATCCATATTCAACTTGCCTCTTGTTTTTTCAGTCCTAAATAAATATGCTAAAATAAGAGTTTTTCAAATGACGGCTCAATACCAAACACTTGAGATCCCAATGAGGAGGATTCGAAATAAAAAGTAGGAGCGGGAGTAGAAGATTGACAGGTGCGCTTTAATAAGTACGGCGACAGGTGCAAAGATACGAAATGAGAAAATTTGATTGCTGACTTTATGAATGCAGGCTTTGGGTTCAAAGAAAATCGTTGTATTTCTGTGATTCACAAGTGAAGTTAACTTGGACTGATTAAAATTATTGTTTTTTGTGACCGGGAAAGCTTATATTGACATGACGGTATTTTTGTTTCTGGTAACACCAGTTATTCAAATTAATAATCATCAATTGTCACTGACATTTATCTAACATCATAAAAAAATCTTTTATCACCTAAAACACTAGGTTCTTCCACCAGCTACGCCCCAAAAATTAAAACAACAGAGCGGTCCTCTTTATTCCATTCCCACTTTACGATCGCAAGTTTACATAGGTTTCCATTATTATTCTCTCTCACATACAGATAAAGCTGCTTTAATCTCGTCATACGGGTATAGACAATGGGAGGGCTACCTCGGGTCCAGTCTGGGTATCTAGCCTCACCACTTATTCCGCTGCCCTAAGCAAATTTTCACCCGCCTCTGTTGGTTTTTCGTCGGATTCCTATTTCTTCACTTCTGATTATATTATTCTATACTTTGTGTAAACAATGGTTCGTATCGTTCCCCAACCCTTCCGCACTATTGCCGTTTTCAAACCGCGTCAAGTTTCGCTGTATAGAGAGGGATTTCGCTTTCGCCTTCATAATTAACTAAACCGTTATTTAAATGACCATTTTTTGTAATTATTTGTACTTTTAAATTGTTCTAATTCATAATTATAATGTCCAAATGGTTGATGAAATCATCATTTAAAACTATTAATGATATACCTATAGAATTGAACACTGTGTAAAGCATCCATCTTCAACATTGCAATCTACTTTAATAATGAAATTGCTGCCATAAGGTAAACGAAAGGTAAATAAGTAACCAAAACAGAGCATCTACAAAACATTAGTAAGTCCAACATCAACAGAGCTTGAGGCTTGAGCAAAAACAAGCACTCTCCTCACCTAACGAGCGTTTTATAAATATTTTTCCGGAGGTCTAACCGCTGTAAAAGGTTTTTGTATACGTTGCTTTTTGGCTCCTTTTGGCAGCTAATCCAATATTGACCACCCCGCCAGGCTATTGACTTATGTTTGTGTTACTCATAATAATTCGACGGGTACCTTCCACCCGCCTTTTATTATTCAAAATATCAATTTGCTTGACTTGCTTTCTTTTAGTAGAAGCTCGCTTAATTTTATTATGCATCGACTTAGAATTATTAATTATCTGCTTACAATTTCAGAGATGAGACCTTTCTATTTTTAATTCTCTTGTGAACATGAACATCTATCCATGCATAGAAGATAAGACTATTTAAAATTAATTCTACATTTTAAAAGGGTACAGAAGAAACGGTTTCCGTTTCGGACAAAGAGTCATCTGTGGTATCTAAATGTTAATCTTTGGTCAGTCGCGCAAAAATTATGTTTTTCGGACTGGGTCGAAAGTTACTGGGATGGAAACGGACAACCCATGCAAGCTTCATTAAATTCACTTGTATGAAAACACGACTTTTAGGCACAGCTCGTATTTTATCACACTCCAATAAACTTTGGCCAAAGTTGCGATGAATATTTTATTAAATCAGGGTATTTAGAATGACGTAAAGTGTATTTGAAAAATACCATCACCACCATTCTTATGCGGAGGACGCTATCAAAGGCTCTGTTTTATTTCGCGTCAATTTCTACAAAGCGAAATGACTCCAATTTGAATATGTAATGGCGGCTTAAGATAATCGTCTCTGGCTTACACTAATAAAGGCGCTCCAACTTTAAAACGAGAATCGTATCAAAAGAATCGAACAATCGTTCGATTCAGTTCGGGGGGTGGTATAATTTATTCGAGTGTGGACCGCCATTTTGCGGCGGGGCGTTCTCCGCTATCGCGCGCCGGAAGACGCTTTAAGACATTGATGCTGATTCTTTTTTTTATTATGCTCCCCTGGATTCCCTTAAAGACGCTAATATAAAGACGGCCATATATAAATAAGCCGCCTTTGTGAGGATTCTGAACAGACAGGAAACTGAACGACCCCTCGATGGAAAACAATCTAAATTACATTTTCACGCAACTTCAAATGTCTTATTAATTACGTACGACTTTTCAATGCTATAAATTTTCTTTTAACGCTTCCTCCTCTAAATCGGCTTAATACACAACGCTGGCGCTGCATACTGATCACTCAATTGTATTGTGAGATAACTTCTGAAACTTCCTTTTTCTTTGTGTTCATTTACGTCTTTGAATTTGGATAATTCTGATATTTATATTCAATATCATATTATCGCAGATTTCTTTTCATTCAACTTAAAACATGTTCCGAATCCTTCACATAAATAACTAGAATCCATACCATCTGTTTAAAAACCAACACCCTAGTCAAATAGAAAATACCTGGCAGGTCATGATTTAGTAGGGCCTTTAGACAGCTCGCGATACCGCCTTCATCACCTCGAGAATGACCCCGCATCCCTCAAGCTTAGATAATATAGGGGATAGTGTCGCTTATTCCCAGGGGATTTGTCAAACAAATGCGTCGCCGTGTATCGGAAAAAATCGCCGGCTCACTAGTGGCCATTAAGGCTATTTATGGGCGATTCACAGAAGCTTTTTTTATTAATAAAACGTATATTATGCGCGCAAGTGCGTTTTATATCGTCGACCGTCCTTTCTTCGTGGATATTATCGTCCTTCTTCGGACATCCAATAATATCGATTTGGGATAGATAAAAGATTTGTTTTTTGTAATATCTTTCTATTGGATTTTCATCTTGGGATGTTAAATTCAATATCGAATGTTTTTGTTTATCGTGTAGAGAGAAAACAAAACAGGTTGGTCGTTCAGGTATGGATATGAACGTGTTTACCCCACAGTGGCACAGCACAAAGTAGTTATGCAAACACAAGATATTGATACGGGAACTTTGTGACAGACAAGAAAAACAAAAGTCACATTTAGGATAAATACGCATCGGTATCGAAGATATTTTGACGTGGAATTATTTATATGAAAAGCAATGTTTGGGGTAGATTTATCAACAAAATCTCGTTCTTAGAAAAGTTTGGTATAATGGTCTAATCAGAGCTTCAAGAGAGCTCAATGTAATTTGCAACTCTAAGAATAATGCAGAAGTAAAATTTTAAACTGCTATAAACAATTTTGGATAGATTAAAGTGTGAATCTCAACCCGCTATCACTGGTAATTGTCGGGAATAAAATCATTAATTCCGAACCGAATAACGCATTAAAAGTAACAGCTTGTACGCGGCTTGCCACCATTGCGCTCCCTATAGGGAAGGCGAGCGAAACTTATACAAATATAGATACCACAAATAAACAAGACTGATATTTAGGTAATGCTGTCATTTCTAATGCAAAACTTTGAATTTAGCTAAAGATAAACCGTAAATCATTCAGTCAGATATTATAAGATTTAAATTATCATAGCCATTATTTTTTTTAGTTTTTATTGAAATGTACGTTATTACGTACATTTTGAAAGTAATGGACAAGGCACGATTATTGCCAAATCATGGATTATGATTTCCAATTCCAACGTATTTTCTATATTGTTTTGGTTACTGCAGTTGCAATAGTCAAAAGGTCAATGTTCGCATCGTTCATCGTAAACTGATTAAAAATATAGTAGCTATCGCCGATTCTAAAATGAAAACAGTTGCTAACAGAATTAGGCTCACCAAAATTCTAGCAAACGAACCACTTAAAGTAAATCGAGAAGGTAACAACACAGATTAAACCGAACCCTCCGCACATAACAATACTAATTCAGAAGGCGTACCTCCAGCCATATTCTTATAAATTAATTACTTGTAATCTACTCATGAAACGGGACTTACAGAAATGAAGTTACAACGTGCCGTAATACCGGCCGGGCTCAAGGGTTCGGAACGACTTAATGTCGCATAGAGAGAACAAGTCTGAATTAGAAATGAACCCTGTTACAAGTACTTGGTTAATAAGACACACATGTCTCGTTTCAGATGCTACTTTGTTATAATTACAGATTGAGACGTCTGTCAGACTTGGGTATAAAAGTTTTATAGTGTCTTTATGTTAGATCCGTAACAAGTCATTTAAATGAATGAGGTGTGGTTAGGGTTACTAAGTCTCAAGTTTTTATTGGAAATAACACTCAACAAAGAGTATTACTTGACTAAAATAAAACCTTTGCAATCAATAACTTTCCTACAAAATTAGTTTGAATTTTCACTACTGTGAAAGAACACTTTAGCAATATAATCAGATCTTCGAACTAACAATGACCATGAACAGACTTATAAAATAAAACGCATTCGACAAACACGAGAATTTTCATATTACGCAGGCAAGTCACCAACTATCACATAAAAGAGACGAAGCGAACAAAACTGACACATTGTAAAAAGTACTTTTAATTTTTCGCCGCTGCAGACTCATCTGAATGCCTGGGGGAGAGGTGTCCCCATGATCGCGTCTTATCCACTACGCAAACAGTCTTTACAAGGGACTCACTCATTCTATTCACTCCTCTAGAGGTTATCTTTTATTATTTCTCTCGACATCCTCTTTTTATTGCCTCCCATATTGACTTTTTATACCGCTCACGAATAAATACATTTTGATTTACGCTTACGTAGACACTGTTTTATGCAGACGGTGAATTAGTACGCTTGAGGTGTCGAATGTTACAATTTCTTTTATTCCAAATACAAAACTTAATTTTTTGACATCCAATTTTTTTTCTTCTGTATTTTTCTTGACACGTTCGAAGTGCTAACCACAAATACTTATAAGGAATAAAATGTGTTTCTCAAAGCTCTTGAACAAACATTGAGGTATTGCAAAGTTTCCGGGACGGAGAAAAACAAAGATAAATCCAACTTAAAGCTTGACAAGTGCGTATCTAAGATTTGTAGATCTGCACCGCATTTTACTGGCTTTTGATTTCAACTAATTATTGCAGGGGTAAATAAATGGTCTGTGAGGGTATTTATTATCTTAGCGTTTAGAAATATTTTTACGGTTTTAATTAAAATCTGAAAAAGTGAATTTTAAAAATGCCTTAAGAGGTAAATGAGAACGAAATCTAACCTTTATACCAGAACCTACTTCTTTCATACCTCACTCCTCGTTACCTCTCCCTTGATTCTCAATTCACAAGTCTCACGACATCGTCCCCCGGGAACGATTAAACATGTAAAAGTACCAGGATAACAAAGTATCTGGGAGTCTCGTTGGAGGCCGGCCATTTAGCACGTGCAAAGAAATTGCAGTAACACGTTCGCAAGAACTTAACGACCGGAGAAATAGATGTCGTCTAACGTTTGCTGAACCAATCACTTTCCTTCCTTGTTTGTGTCATGTGGGAAAAGAACTCAGAGATTTATTTACATCAACTTCTTTTTCTTTCTGAGAAAAATCTTCATTAACTTTTGGAGATAGTTTCATTAAGTCATCCAAGGTTTTAACATCAATATTAATAAAATCTTCAATCTTATCATCTTCCATTTCATTTTCAGATTTACAATTATTGTCATCTTCAACTTCCTCGAAATATTTCTTAAAAAATCTGTATTCACAATATGATGCTTCAATTTGTATGATGTTACCATGTATCGTTGTCTCCTACGTTGCCTACAAACGTAATGAGCTGTTTAGGTGTCAAAGTTTCAAGTCTGGCGTCTGGCCAACAAAATTCTTGTTTCAAATTACATTACACTTTGTTTTTCTTTCCATCTTCTTCTCTAAAATCTCTCTGTATATTTCTCAAAATGATTACTTGGTTTATCAAGAAAGAATAATGACAAACTTACGACCATAATTACTTCTTTTTAATGAATTAACGACTTTTGTTTGCGAACAGCGATTAAAATAATTAAAAGTATCATTATAAGTGCCATCAATTCGATCTCAAAGGAGACATTAATGTTTTTACGGGTTGCTCTGCCATAATAATTAATAACTTTACTATCCAAAACAGTTGTAAAGTGAACTTTTATTGAGTTGCCTATTTTAAGATTCAATAATATTATCTTATCGATTTTTACGTCATTCTGTTCTAAGTTTAACAGTTTTAACTTTGTCCAAGTCGATGAGGACACTCAAAAAATCAAAGGTGATAACAATCGCGCCTCTAGACTTCTTCATTATAATTGTACTGACATGCTCATTAGTAATTGGAGTTATACTTGTGATGTTATTTCTCCTACCTGGATACTTGCTAAGATTCCTACATAGTCCTTAAACTTCGTCCACGATCATACAGAGGTGTAACTTACACCGAACCTCATCTCTTTAAACCATTCTTGGTAGGTAATTATAATAAAATGGAGGAAAGTATTTCGACTAACATTGCAAATATTTATGTGCAGATTATAATAACCCGGTTTAAATGAAAACTGAACCCACAATATTTATCTTGCATATCAAAGCAAAGATTGCTAAAACGATACAATTTTGCAAATTTAATTGCTTTCGCCAAGATATTCGCCACAGAGTTGTTCTTACGCGTTCTTATTGCAACAATTATTGTCAAGTGCGGCATTTTCATCCGACTTTTAATTGATCCTGGAGGGCGAGTAACAGATAAAACTCTGGAATATCTAAACTTTCTCTATTACAGTTTAAGAAAACCGCTGCCGCAGTTTTGTTTGGCCGATAACACAATTTTCGTTGCTGTCTCCCTGTGCGGTGTGACGCGTAATAGCGAACCATGAGTTTAGGTTATTGTTGTTTTGTATTTATTTAATAGACAATAATGCCAGAATGGCTTTTGGTTATCATATTCGAAGAAATTAATCTTTCTGCCAAGAATGTGACAGAGCATGACAGAGTAAAATATTTTCTATGATAAACGGTTTCAGTACACCCAGAATTTTAAACATTATTTGGGAAACTCTTCTTAGTTATATGTAGCATTAATACTAGATGAATCTAAAATAACGGCTACTGTTTAACCCTTAACCTAGATATTTTGTACTTTTCTAGTCTGTCCTAAACGATATGGCAACACACTTTACAATAAACCGTTTAGTGTAAAAGTGTAACAACAAACTTCCATATTTTATTATGATCGTTATCGTAAAGGCCCCCGGATTCCCGCCATTTAAAAGTTGCGCGTCTATCCCTCCCCTTACAACCCGTTTGGAAGATTTCATTATAAAATTAAACTAAAACTAAAACTTAGCGATATAAATCGTAATGGAATGGAAGTTTGTTTTACTTCTGAAGATATTGAAATGAAAACATTTACTTACAATAAACGTGATAAATTGCATCTTGTACTATTATTTCACAGCAAAGGTGAATCACACTGATGGCCCCAAATTGAACACAGTTTAATTGTACTGAACACGTTCAGTACTTATTAGTGAAATTTGCCCCAAAAATCAAAAACATAATGATTATTTTCTTTTTCGAAAAACTGACACCTTTTGGATGAGTCTAAAAAACCTAAGAAGAAATAAGAATCCAATCGCCCAAGTTAGTACAAAAGTAAGTTTCTCACCGAAAATAAGAGCATCTGAACTCCTAATATGCCAATCAGAGGAAAAATCGGAGGGTAATCGCGAATACATCGTAGCACAAGTTAGGAACCCTCCTTCACCGAAACGTAAACACATAAATTCGTGGGGAACTCCTTTTAATTGTCTACCAGCTATACTAAATACTTAACGAACAATTACATGTTGCTGTTATTTATTTGTTTTCCAACAATAAAGAATTGGTGAAACTCTGCTTGTAGAGAAAAACCATCCTGTTCTTATTTGTTTTGGTAAAAAATCGGAAATATCGTCTGTTACTTTGTGTAAGAACGATTTTTTGACTAGGTTGGTAACTGTTTTTTTAGCTGCGTAGGTCCAGTCGAGTGAATCGGAATCCAATTAAAAGAATAACAGAGGAGTACCGTTGAATGCACGGGACTAATCGTTTTCTATTGTTCTTGGGCCCACTATCTGGCTGCCTTTTGTGATCGGACCCCGCCAGCGAACTAGAGCTGGTCATTTAATAAAACACGAGATCGGCAAACAGGGTGAGCATGGAAACGACCAGACCAATGAGATGTCTAAATTGAAAGCCTTAAAATTTCCCGAGACTGCCAAAAAGAATAGCAAAAGGGTTGAAATAAGCTTTATTTCCACGTCCTTTGAAAATCGCCTTTCGGTTCCGTAGATAGTGGAACTACAAAACACAAACGATGACCGGCGACCGCTCGGCGTGAACGTGACAATGACGGCTAAGCCGCGTGCAAGGAACGTTTTACTCCTTTTATATCCAACGTATTCGGCAACACACCGCCGCTTTCTGACGACGTTATTTTTTAATCAAATATATCCGTGGAGCGGGTGACGGACGATAGGGTCGCAGCGACAATGAAAAACTAAAAGGAAAAAGTAGCACTCTTTTAAGCAAATAGAGGCGAGACCAAGTTGATTGGTTTTGTTAGCGAGCCTGTTGATTGGCACAGGCGTAAACAATACGCTTCGAATGTTTAAGTTTCAAACGACAATTGAGACTTCTTTTAAGCAAATAGTGACTAGACGCGTTGATTGGTTTTGTTAGTGTAACTTTTCTATTGAGAGTTACCACTCGTTTATCCATGTTTGAATTAGCAACTTTATTTCGCTAGTATTTGGAAATGTGTTTTCATTGCGAACAATGCTTTCGAAATTCGAACATTGTTCCCGTTTCAACGATGCTTGAAAGTTTTTTGAATTTGTTTTACTGTCGACATGTGATCCAGAGCCGTGTGTTGACGTTACACAAAACCAAATAGCCGCAAAAAATATGAACGAAACGGTGGTCAGGTAAAACCAGAAAAGCGTTTACAAAGAAAACAATGTAGTTGGGTTATATTCGTAGGAGTTTTCAGAGATCATAAATCGTTGGTTATATTATTCACGGCGAGTTACCGGGTGGGTATAAATCAGGAGTCTTCAGCCGCTATCAGCTCACGCTTCCATTAGTGACCTCCTTCGCCCGTGAAAAGTGCCAACTCTACTTATCCTAGCGGTTTTTACGTAATTTATTAGGTAAGAAAATAAGAAGTTGTTTTGCAAATCAACGAACTGATTATTTTGTTACCTACCTAATTCATTATTATTATTCTTTTACGTTAGGGTTTTGGTTTCCGCACTAAATCCCTAAATAGGGCGGGTTTTTTTCTTTTAATTATTATTTTAAGTGATCTTACTCAAACCACTTATAAGTTTTCAGTGGCACTTACGTGGCGTGATTTTCTTGCAACATTAAATTCTCAAACAAGAGGCACAAGCGCTTTATTGCGAACACTACTTAGCGATAGACAGCACCTCAATTTCCTTTTACACTCAATAGGAAATTGTAAGAAGAAAAACTGCCTGTTTCCTGGGTGAGAAACCCTCCTACAAGAGAAATGTGTGTATCTCAAATCTTAGAATTAAAACGTTAGCGGTTAAATTAATAGGGGTTTTTAATATTATCCGTAGATTATTTTTGTATCAAAATTATGCACACTCGAATGGGTGGCCAGACTTGAATAAATTTATAACGGACGAGAATTTTGGGCCGCTCATTACTGGGTATTTATGTGAGCAGATAAAAATATTAGGGACACATTTTAATCGAAAACGGATGAACAGGGGTGCTCTAGTGTTGTGCGTCTCTGGTTGTGTTTTGTTTGTTGGGGAAACGTGTTTTACTGATGAGGCGGTTATTGTTTTTCTGTTTTGCTTGTGGTGTTTCGCGTTTTGGGTAACAATTTACGCCTAGATTTGTAAATGTTTTGTGTCTTTCAACAAGCAAGACTGGCGAACGGTCACTTATTAAGTGAAATAACCAAAGCTAAAGATAACTTGTCACAAATTAAAAACAACAAGATAATTATTACTTGAATTTTTAATACAAATTTCTTTAGCAATAATAATTATGATCTTTTCGGTATGAAACAAAAAATTATGAATGATTAATTGCTAGTCAAGCAAAAAAACTTCATAGTGTAGAATTTTAGACTATTGTCTAGTCTAAAATTCTATCCTAAAAAGAAAAAATAATAATATGAAAATAAAGATTTTCATACATTTTCCCAGTAATTTCCTTCATAGTACAAGATTCTCATGATGAGAATATTATTTGCACTATAGTTATGACAATCAAACTTCCACCTCACTTTTTCACAGATAATGAATAACAAGCGACATTTATCAAATCCCACATAAAGTCAGCCGGTGTTTAGGACAGTTTTAAACGCCTAAATTAATTTCCTTTAAGAAGTTGTAACTCTCCAAGTGGGGATAATGCGATGATATATAAAAAAAGGTCCCAGTGAACCAGGGCCCCTAATAAATTATACCCTCGATAACAATGGGATTTTTTCGCCGGCCCTTTGTTGCAACTTTTGATATCACCTGAAAGTAGGAAACAAAAAACAGAGTGAAATTTTTTAGATATTTAGCAGAGATGAATATGTTTTTAAAATGAAATTGGGGCCAAATGCCTTACGTTACAATCCGGTAACATTATTTTTGAACCTAGTGTCGATGACTTGTATAACAACAAAAGTGTTTCAACTTTTATCATTATAAAAGTCATTGACGCCAGGTACAATGAAATATTCAAAAAACAAAAAAGTGAAAAATAACTTCAGAAAAAACGCTTCAGAAGTCGGTGACCTTTTTTTGATTGATTTAGTTTTTTTGTCACCGACTTCTGAAGCATTTTTTCTGAAGTTATTTTTCACTTTTTTGTTTTCTCTGAAGTCGGTTTTATTTTTTGTAAAAAAGTTTTTATTTTTCACTTTTTAGTGGTTCACATGTGCTTACCCCGTCACAGCGTACCGGCGTGATTTTAGGTTATGAACTGGTGTAAACAATAGACAGATATGAGATTTCGGCAATCCCAGTACATTTGCTATCATTTATTGAGGAGTTCCGTTGCATATCTCCAAAGTTCTTCATCAGATCTTCATCAAATTGAATTGGGATCACTTCGAGAAAGTACAATTCCTAAAACTACCCAAACCGCTTCTAGTGTGCCTATAAAATGTGAAGAATTCTCTCTATTTCTCCAGAATCCCATCATCAGCTACTGATTTGATGATTATAAGACCACACAGGAAGCACCAGCTTTCAAATAAAATAAGAACGATCAAAATCGGTTCACCCAGTAGAAAGTACTGAGGTAACAAATATTTTCGAAATCGGGTGTATTTTACACATGTGCGTACCCCCTCAGAGCATACAGGCGTGATGTTACGTCATAATATAGTATAAACAATGAACCTACAAGCGATGGCAGCAATCACTGCAGATTTGCTGTGTATTTTTCAAGAGTTCCGTTGTATATCTCCGAAGATCAGCATCAGGTCTTCAGCAAACTAAAATGGGACCAAACGGGAAGCACCAGCTTTCAAACAAAAAAAGAACCATCAAAATCGGTTCACCCAGTCGAGAGTACTGAGGTAACAAACACAAAAAAAAAAAAAAAAAAAATACAGACGAATTGATAACCTCCTCTTTTTGGAAGTCGGTTGAAAATAAAGCAGTTGATTTCGAAAATATCACTACAGTAAAAGTGCTAACCGTACTGACGAAATAGTAAAAATAAAAGAAAAAGTCACAGACGTCAGGCCAGGTCCAGAGATAATAAAACTGGTTTGCACTATTATTTACAAGAAATAAAAAGATATGTAAATGATGCTGAGAATAGTGTGGTGGGCTTGTCCCAAAGAAAAAAAATATATATGGGTACCCAGAGCATAATATTTTCCGTGCAACGGTTATAATTTTTAACATTCATCAGGTTATGACGTTAGTTCTTCATTTTACAGATCTCAGACAAATAAGCTCACTTGGTCGATCGTTTTCTGTTTACACAAATGGTATTCGACTGACAACATATAACAATACTGGTGGAAACTTACAATGTATTGATGGAATTAGGACGCTCGCTATATTATGGGTCATGATTGCTCACTCATTCAGTTTAGAATCGTTTATAGCGAATCCTTTTGATTCATGGGAGGTATGTACCTAGAAATTCTATAAAAATGTATGTGTATGAAAGTGAAACATTCTCTTAAAATGAAAAGAAGAAAGTAAGGTTTATCTATCAACATTGATCGTGTATACTTAGTCTCGTGTCCGTGCTATTAACCGTTGAGGAATCCTCTCGTAAAGAGCCGATTCCGGTTTCAGGATCAACTCATACCGGTCATAAAACTACGGACTGATAAATACAATTTTGTGATTCAATCCAAAGAACACGTTACGAAAATGTAATAAAATAAAATTGAAAAGTGGGATATGACCATGACTTTATCATTTGTCAAAGGGCTTATGATGAACAGTAATAGTGCAATAGCCACTTCCTTCAATATATCGCTTGAGCACTTTTTGTCCCGAACTATAAAAAATAAAGCCCTAATATCGTCCAATGTTCCTTTGGGGAGTGACTGGACAATCGCGCTAAATTCTCTAGGGTTGTCGAAAACGAAAATTCGTAATGTCATTAAGTTTTTCCATTTTATTTAACTTTTCTTTTTTATTATTAAAAAAATTAAAAATATCAGAACTGTTAAATTTTCGTATCATGACAAGTTATAGAACCCGCTCCAGGGTAGCCTGCGAAATTCAATTAACTCACGTTTTCAGGAACTTGCAGGGCAGCGCTAACGTGAGAAAATTTGTTTTTTTTTATTATTTCTTATGTTACGTAAACCAAAATTAACAAAGATATTAACGCTTTTAAAATTCTCAATACGTCACGCATTGGTATTATTTTCAGTGAGTTCTGACGTCACGAGCCGCTACTCTCGAGTTTTATCTCTGTCATTATTCATTGATTTACAAAAACAAAAAGTACGTGTCCATTATTCTCTAATACTCTAAAGACTAAATAGATTTGCGATTGTTAAACGGTCGTCACGCCTATGATAAATTTTCATTTGCGTAACTTCGTCTGCGTCACATAAGAGAGAAAAACGAAAGGAAAAAAAAACCCCGTTTTTGCAACATTTTTCATTCCTGCTTCACTTCTAATGGCCATAGCGTGATGTTATATCCTAGCCTTCCTCGATAAATGGACTATCCAACACAAACATATTTTTTCAGTTTACAAACCATGGACAGATGGCTTCGATTCAACTAGGCCCTTATCTGTCGGCTTATTTCTCGAAGTTATGTCAGTTGAACTAGATGTCTTGCTCAAGGAAGACATACTCTAACTTAAAGTAAGATGAATAAAGCTAACCTCTTATCAAATTTTTATATCCTTGACAAACATGTTGACCATAAAGATATTAGACATTTTCAATAATGCCAACCCTGACCAATCGAATGGGCAACTGTGGACAATTTATATAGCAATAATCCGCACGGACATTACGGCGGCGGCCGAAGTCGAGCCGAATGCCGATATTATCGGAGGTAAAAGGCGTTGCTAGTTTGAGGACAAAAAACGAGCTCTCATTTATCGGGCAGTCGGCACTTCGGCGACAGGCCATCTCGCCTCAGGCCACCCTCGCTAAAACGCTGCACATTACTCGCCATCGCTTTAGGGCTTAAGGACTCGATTATGTTTCCTTGTTTAGGGAGTACTGATGAGTTTCTTTTTTAACTTTCTAAATAGGACCAGATTAAAAAATTAAATACAGTTTTAAAAAAGTTACCGTGCAAATGGATCTGAACAACGCAGTCTACAAATATGAAAACAGACACAAAAGAGGACGAATGACAGCGAAAATCAACAGAACACCAATTCAAAAAATCTTATTTATTCGGCAGTTTTATTTGTCACATTCGTATACTCTGAACGGGTGCATTGTGATGTAATTGAAAAATCGGTACTACGAACTACCGACGGCCGAAGGGATTCATTATTCAGTTGACAATCACGTGAATTTCGAAAACGAAGCCAAAAACGTTCGCCTGTTGTTTCACGACGATGTGACGTATTAACAATTCAGCGACTTAATCGCAACGGCGACCAAACAAACGACGATTCGATGAATTGCTAAAACGAATGATCGACAAATAGTTGGCAATTTGTGTGTTGTTTGCGAAAAACAGTCGTTAACTTCCGTTTACGGATGATAAGTGGTCATTATGTATGTATCAAGGATTTTTAAAGCTTTTTAGAATCAATTACGATGCTTTCTTTTCCAGACTATTTTGTTTAAGCAGCACACCACTAAACCACAATTGCCTAAGTAGATTCGGGGCCACATTAAAAACCTCGTACCGAAGAGTTGCCAAACATAAGTGGCAGTGGACAAGGCACATTGCTCGCAGAACGGATGGCCGATGGGGCCGAAAAGTTCTGGAGACTTTGCGTTGCAAGACCTCAGACTAGGAAGACCGATGACCTGATGAAGGTTGCAGGAATCCGCTGTCAATATGGCGTCACTTGGTCCCCCAAGTGCCTGTTGGCCTATGTCCAACAGTGTCTTTCGGTTGAAATAATGATGATGATGATTAAAAACCTCAGCTCTTCTAAATGCTGATGACTTTGATAATAACTATATTATGTACTTTAGTTACGTAGATTAGATTAGGTTATTATTAAAATATGTGGCCAGCATAAATTATGACTTTCAATTTTTACAACCAAACAATTTTCGCCAAGACCCACGATATGCGACAAAATCCAACTTGATCCATACCCAAATTGGACTGTACCAAAGTATCGTGAATATCCTCTAAAGTTATTTTTCTCCAGCAGCAGCATATGCGGGCTTTGGAAGTGCACCCATGCTGCCGCGGTGTGGGGGAGAAATGGCTGACTCATCAAAACAATAAACAAAGTATCGGAGCCCTATTTTATTATGTTATTATGCACACCACCCTATGATTTAACGCTGCATAGATTTACGCGATGACAGCTATGGGAGCAGTATTTTTCTGAAATGAAAGAAAATGCTTAGAAAAAGATACGTATTTTACGGTAAGATTTCAATACATTGTCTTTTTTAAACTTTCACGATCAGATAACATGTGAAAACGGAGTCTCCCCGCGACCACGGCTGGTGCAATCCGGTCGAAATGTCGGGCTTAAATTAAACCTATATCTATACTAATATTATAAAGTAGAACAGTTTGTTTGTTTGTTTGTTTGGTTGAACGCGCTAATCTCAGGAACTACCGGCTCGAATTGAAAAATTATTTTTGTGTTGGATAGTCCATTTATCGAGGAAGGCATTAGGCTATATAACATCACGCTACTATTATCAGGAGTGGAGCAGGAATGAAAAATGTTTTTAAATGCCGGGGATTTTTTTTCCTTTCGTTTTTCTCTCTTATGTGACGCAGACGAAGTTGCGTGGGTCACCTAGTGTACCTATATTCGCGATAAATATCTGTTTTCATATGTTATATAAGATTTCAACACAATCTTTAAGAGTCCTGTTCAAAGTCTTTCCATATTCAGAAAATTGATTACAATTAATAATTTTGTGAAGACTTCTTCTACCCTGGTTGGGCGAGCATAACAAATACAGGGTGTAAACAACCTCATCACGAAGTCGTCAACTAAGCATTCTGTACATCAAACTAAGTAACTTCACGAGAAAGTTATTGCTGGAAACGACTTTTTTTAGGGGTGAAAAATCATGTTTTGTGGTAGAACTCAATGTAACGCATTCAAAATATTGTGCTGGTGGTGCATTCAATAGTTACCTATATAAAAAAAATATATTAAAAAAAAAAAACTTGTCAATAAGTTCAAACTTTGACCCCTAATATCTCCGTACCTAAATAGAAAATTCACAAGTATGTTGTGGAACTAAAAAATTTTTAAGAACCGTTGACAAAGGGCAAAAAACGGAACCTTTACAGATTCGTCATGTCTGTGTGTCTGTCTGCCTGGCTGTCTGTCTGTCTGTCGGTCCGTATGTCACAGCCACTTTCTGCCGAAACTATAAGAACTATGCTATTGAAACTTGGTAAGTAGATGTATTCTGTGAACCCCATTAAGATTTTTACACAAAAATTGAAAAAAAAAAACAATACATTTTTGGGGTTCACCATACTTTGAACTGAAACTAAAATTCCGTTCAGTAGTTTCTGCGTGAAAGTATAACAAGAATCGATCTTAACAGACTTTTACATTTATAATATTCGTAAGAAGATTGCTGGCCTGCATACCTAACTGTTTTGCTGACTGTGCATTACCATGTAAACTTCTACCGAAAATTGGTTTGAACGAGATCTAGTAAGTAGTTTTTTTTAATACGTCATAAATCGTAACTTTCATAATGCTACTTGCTGCTACGGAACCCTTCATGGGCGAGTCAGACTCGCACTTGGCCGGTATTTTCTTTTGGATTTTCAAATAGTACCTAAATAACACTATCAATCGAAGTGACTATCTAAAGATATCATTGAATTTCAAGACATCAAGTACGCACCTTCAGCAAATTTGATCATTTTGACACACCACAAACAATATCAAACTGTTTACACAAACCACTGTTTTTCATCCCACAGTTCAGTCTTCCCAAGAGATTATCAATCAAGGAGCATTTCCCGGTACAAATTTATCACGAGCTTCTTATTGTGACGCCGGATAACACAATATCCACCGGATATCCGGAGGGGAGGTTCAACATCATATTTTTATCATCATTATGTCAAGAAAAAATTAAGCGTTGTCTTAGCATGGGACAGGCGTTTTATCGGGGAGTGTTTGTCGATTTTCTTCACACACATCGTCTTCATTTACCGAGGCGAATCGTACTCTGTCTTCTTAGCAGTCACAAAAATCTTCTTCTCTGTCCATGGATGTCAATATAAATTGAATTGGCCGAGAATACACCTTGGATTTTAGCATCTTCAGTAAAGTCCAGAGTGTTCTAAGGACTATGGATACACTCAGGATACGATATGCTACTCCATATCGTATCCTGAGTGTGTATAACTCAGGTAACGATATGGAGTAGCCCATCGTACTTACACTTACATCAACAGGCAGGGCAGTCAACAGAACAATGTGAGCTGATTATTCTTGCCGTCAAACAGGGTCTGTTTAAAGACTTCCAGGGTAGCCAAGGCAAGCTATTTCCAGTAGAGGTGTGAATGGGTTAGGTAAGAAAAAAGCATCCCGCAACAGCTTGAGTATGTCTTTGGGCAATTCGACAGAGTGGGTAACACACACTTTAAGAAACGTTTATGTCATTTCAGTCTTTAGTAAAAACAGTTGAGTGAAGAAAATACTAAGAATAGAATAGAATAGAATAGAAACTTTTTATTTCAGACCGGAGTCCATAGGGTTAGTAACAATAAGGTCCATGTTCACCAAGAAGATGACAGTCTGATTATCTAAAACAGTTGTTTAAAACGCATTTTTGTATGGGAACATGTCACAGTGACACCTGTTTTTTGATAATCAGATGGTTATCTTTTCGGTGAACATGGACCTAAGGATGGCAAAAGGATGAACCCTTTAACTGCGATCAGTTTTTCACGCCACTGCTTGACAAAAATAATATGTATCCTAAGGCGATCATACTTCTGCCGGGGTTGCGGACTGTTCGAAAAAGATACCGTGGCCCCGGAACATAAAGGGCGAGGAAGGAATATGGGTGGGTTTTAGTCAGTAAAAGTCTGACACTCCCTCCCGCTCCGCCCAGAGTGGGAGAAGTCATTTGATTCCCATCCGAAAAAAAAAGGCGGTCATACTTACACTATTATTTTTTTTTTTTTTTTTTTTTCATTTATTTACCTTTTAAAAAATTATTACATTTGTCTAGGCAGAATAGCATTTATAAACCACTAAGGTTTGTACTTAATGCTACTTGTAATTCTACATCGTAGTACAAAACAAAACCAAGGTAAACAATAAAAACATCATATTAAAATTACATACTTAGTGTTCGAAATTTGGTAACTTCATCTCTGTTGGTATACAGTTCACATTGAGCATTCAATGTGTTGTAGGTAGTGGGACTTAAGTTTTACTTTAATATTTCTTGGCGTAATGTTGCTGCGCAAATCGGAAGGTAGGTTGTTAATTAACCGAGGAACAAGGTAAGAAGTTGTCCGCTCGCCGTACGTGTTATTTGCAGGAACTGTGCGTAGTTCGTTACGTGCGACGGCCCGCGTGAATACAGGATGTTGAATTTTTTGCTCTAAATAACCGTTAAAATATTGTTCTTTTAGCAATGTATATTTAAATTGTGTATGTACAGGTAATGTTTTAATTAAAATCAGGCTCATCCTCTCTATTCTAACGCCTTCATATTTTGATCCGGCGCTGCTTTCCACAGGGAGTGCATCTTATTGGCTGATTAATGATTGCACAATCACCTAGCTTAAACCTTACGAAAAACAAACTTATTTTTTAAAACATCTTGGGATAATTCGATGTTTTTGTTTAGAATTCACCAATAGAATAGATAATCCATATCCATATCCATATTCATATCCATATCCATATCCATATCCATATCCATATCCATATCCATATCCATATTCATATCCATATATCCATATCCATACCATTACATAAATGCGAAAGTAACTCTGTTTGTCTGTCTGTCTGCTACCTTTTCACGACAAAACGGCTGATCGGATCGTAATGAAATTTGGCAAGGAGATGTATTTCAACCTAGGGTATTATAATATCTGTGACCTAGGGAAATACATAGGCTATATATATCACGCTAATTACTTACGGGGGTGAGCAATATTGCATTTCGTCTATAGCTTTCAACTGTTTGACAACTGACAACTGTCATAACATGCATTGTAATAGAATTACTATTTTAGACAAATTGTCACGAGAACAAATAGCCCGTCGGTGACGGCAACCGCCTTTCGAACAGCGAGTCGCAAGGTCAAGCCTCAGTACGGACATAATATACTTTTCACTTCTCATGCTCTAAAAGTACGCCGTTATAGCCCTACGAAGCGGGATTAAAGTGACCGTTTATTCCCTAGGGAGTAAAAAGTAACTAAAAAATGGAACGATCTTTTTCTCTGAAACATGGTCACAAAAGAGTAACTTGTCAAAGGCTTTATTTAAATTTCGAATTGGTATGCAAATAGAAAGCGGTTTACTGAAAAAAAAAAAAACAAATGAACTCTTTTGAACAACGCGAGAAAAAATTATGGTTGTTTGTGTGCATCGTTGATTTTGAAAAGCAATGCCACTGTTGCTAGCCGCTGCAGTAATGTAGGTACTAATTATCTTTGGAGTGTGGATCATCTTCATTGCTATCTAAATTTGTTCAGTTTTAAATTACTATTTTTCTCGTACTCGAAGTGAAAAGTACAGTTTGCACCTCGAGACTAAACGCCAATATAATATACCCTCGCTTTCATTGCCTCCCTCGCAAGCTCGGGAGTCAACCCGTTATAAAATATACTATTTTGATTTTGTGTAATGCTGTAAGATTTCCGATAATAACTTTGGTTCGCACGTTCAAAAACCACCCGGTTTTCACTTTTTGTAACAAAGTATTTTGTTTTTTTTAAAGCTTACATATTTCCAAATCATTGTTTATACATATTTTTTTAACACTCAAACGACAGTTGGGGAATCATTTATTTCAAAGATTAAATCTGTAAACATGGCGCTTAAACTGTTAAAGGATCACACAAAGAACCCTTTTTCTACTATTTCTTAAATTTTCGTCTGTCTGTGTGTCTCTACGTAGCCCTTTTACGTGTTAATTACAAAACCAATGTGGTTTGATTTAATGCATAAAATATTATTGTGCATAACTTAGAGAAAGTTTTGATTTTTGTTTCTTTGCAATCGGTGCTCTCCATCAAAAGATAAAGTTTTTAAGGAGAACTTATCATCACGATCTAAGGATACATGCAATGACATCTATGAAACCAAAATGGTACTGGCATTAGCCCGTGTCAGATGTCTCAAGTTTGGTTTTTTAGAAGAAGTTCTCATTTCAACGCCTGTTTTTCTTTATGCAGATAGCTATATTATGCTGATGATGAAGTCGTACGAGACCGGTCAATGTGGCGACACTTGATAGGCCTATGTCCAGCAGTGGACGTCTTTCGGCTGAAATAATGATGAATGATGATAATTCAAATGGAGTAGGGCAGGACACCTAGCAAGGCGCGGTGATGTCAGGTGGAGTAAAGCTGTGGCCAAGTGGCATTCTAGAAATCCAAACAGAAGTTTTGGTCGTCCAGCGGTGAGATAAGCAGACGATATTGTTGCCATTGCGGGAATATCGTGGATGAGACTGGCACAAGAGCGTGGAGCTTGGCACAAACAAAAAGAGGCCTGTACCCAGCAGTCGGTGAGGTCGGACTATGGATGATGATGATGATGACCAGTGATAGGAATAGGTAGTGCCTATTTGCCTAAACTTCGAAGAACAGAGACAAGAAACGGAGACTTCCTTAGGACAATTTTTTTTCCGATACATCTGTCCCGGAATTTCGATGCAACACTTAAATACATTTAAAAAAATGTGTTATTTGTTATTTTTAACATAAAAAGAAATCGCCTGACCGTTGAAAATATAGAAAAAAATATGATTGTGTATTTTAACTTAGATGACTCATCTGACAAAGAAAATTTCGGTTCTGATACTGAACTTGACGAATCGAATCACGATGATTAAATTAAAATAGTTTATTTTTATTTTTTATAGTATTTGTTCATCAAGTTCTTTATCAAAACGGAACCGTTAGTAGTTCACTATTAAAACTGATTGTCCTAAATGATATACTTCAAAGGTTAATTTATACTTTGATTTGAGTAAAAATTACATGTCTCAAAGTCAGTAATATATAAACATAAATTTGTATCTAAAATTTTTCCTTCTGTACATTTTGTTTCATGGTTTCCAATTACGTCATATTTAAAAAATAATATAAATATACATATATTTATTACAACAATATTCTATGTGTTTTATTTTTCCTTTAGAGCCCATTAATTATATATTTAACACAAAGCGATATCGACTGGCGATTTTTGAGATTTTTTTCTTTGGTTTTTTTTGCATGGAAATCTCCTAAAAATCGCCAGACAATATCGGTGGTGTGAAAGGAATGAAATGAAACCCTCACGTGTTTTTTTTTAAACTAGTTAATGCCCGCGGCTTTTCTCGCGTGTACTACCGTTTTTGTATCCCATGAGAACTATACTTTTTTTTTAATAGGAAGTAGCCTATGTGCTAATGCACACCTTAACCTATATCACTGCCAAATTCAGCATTTTCAGTGGGATTGAGTAATGGACATCCATACAAACTATCACATTTATAATATTAGTAATTGCATAGGTATTAGATATAGTCTGTGGTTATTCCTCCGGGATAAAGGCGTGAAAAAAATACGGAAGTCATCTATATCATTCACATTTTAAGAAGAGCTCTCTGATCACAACAATACAAACACACGCAGTGTGTGTCACTAGGCTGATATATCCTTGCATTGCATTGCATCAGCCTTATAATGTTCCCACTGCTGGGACTCAGGCCTCCTCTCTAGGAGAGGGACATATAGACTAATGTAGGATATGCTGATATAGGATAGTGGCGATTATGGAGTTATAAATTATGTCTAATCGCAAACTTTAGATAAATCACTGCTTACCATCAGGTAGGATCGCAGTCAAGCACTAGTTTATATCAATTAAAAAAAAAAGAATTACTTTGCTCCAAATAACACATTTTTTAAAATGTATTTAAGTGTTGTATCGAAATTCCGAGACAGATGTATCGGAAAAAAATTAGTCCTAAGGAAGTCTCCGTTTCTTGTCTCTGTTCTTCTTCGAAGTTTAGGCAAATAGGCACTACCTATTCCTATCACTGATGATGACGCATAACTTTTTCCAGAGAAGTCCGATTTTTATGATTATTTTTATTGAAAAGCGTGTTTAGCAAAGTTTGTCCTATTTTTTATTGAAAATAGTTGTGTTCGAATTCATGTGCGTATTGTATAATCATCGCTTGCTGAAACATCGTGAGGAAACCAACATGCCTGAGAGACATTTGGCATGTTAAGCCAAGTCAGAGGGCCATGGGCAGCATAAAAACTCTGACAACAGGTTAGGCACTAACCACACGATAAAGAAGAAGATCGTTTTGGGGCTTATTCCAAAAACCTTTTTGACAACTTTAGACCTGTCTGAAGTTTGACTGTGATCAGTTACAGCAGCTATATCGTGTGTCGGCTTATTTCATGCACCTTGATATAAACTTTAGACCTAGCAAGAGTATGAGTATTATCGGAGGTCTGACGATGGAGACGAAAGGCAATCACAAGAGGCCCGCAACACTTCAAATCTGCTCTATCGCATAGATTATCTCATAAGCATTGATGTAACATTGAAAAAAAAACAGGATACAAGAAAAATGGATATAATATTATTCCAAATAGGCAACATTTGGTTGTCTTTTTTGCTTTCACTTTCTTTATCGTGTGGTTAGTGGCCTTACCTGGTGTCAGAGTTGTTTAGCCGCCCGTGGGCCTCTGATTTGGCTTAACGTGCCGTCGAGAAATATCTCTCAGGCACGCTGGTTTCCTCACGAAGGTTTCCTTCATGAGGAAACCAGCGTGCTTATTTTTCTTTTTTTTTTTGCTTAAATATTACCAAAATAAATTCTCACTCAGTGATCTCTGTTTTGTTAAGGTGCCTCTTCCAATTTTTTGATTGTTAAAGCGCGTAATGATTAAAGTAGCAACTGTTTAACTATCCGTTTTTGATCAAACTGTCATCTTTTGGTGAACATAGACCTTCTTTTATACTTTAACCCTAAATACTATCTGTTACGGCAACTAGCCGGCTCTTTTTGCCTGTTCACATGAACAAAGACAGGCAAAAACTCAAATATTCATACTATACACATTCGTACATACATAATCCTCACCTAGGTATTTAATCAATCGTCTAGAAAGTTGGCAGGATCGATATCCCAATCGCCATTGTATAACACGACCAAATGAAATATCACCAGTTTTTTAGAACTTTCTTGCGACCGTGGTATTCCCACATTAGCAGTATTATCAAGGATTTTGTCTCGGATGAAAGAGTATGGAGCTCAGAAACTGTGCGGAGGCGTTGGGCGTGGCGATTTAAACCACGCCTATCGAGTGGGCGTGTCTGTGGGATATCAAAATTAATTGTCTGTATGTATTGCTTGAAATTCGTGTTACGGTAAATAGTAGTAAGTAAATATGGCAACGTTTAATAGCATCAAAAAGTTTTAGTAGCCCAGTTAACTTGAAATAATTGTTTAATTTATGACTGATGGTACTGTTGAAATATTTGGTAAGTTATGCAAACAATTAATATCTAACAAAATTACAAACTGTTCGTATATTTGGTACAATTAACAACCTCTACTGCTTTGTTACAAACAAAGAAAATCTGAGTATGTGAATGAATACCTAGATTAATGCATATTCAACCAAGTAGAAATAAAAGGTTGAACTTAAAATCAAATAAAAATCTAATAAAATAAAGAATATGGACACCATTGCCTTTAAAAAAATACTCACCTGATTTTTTATAATTCAAAATTTCAATATCATAACGCTTTAAAAAAAAACCTCAATAACGCACTAAACTATTAAACGCACCACACTATTATTTTCTGAATTTTGTTTTAACCAAAACGAATTAAAAAGAAAAGTACTACGACGTCGCTACGACAGTGGTTACGGTGTAGCTGTTATCGGCTACGCAAAGGCGGAGCCTGCTACGACATCACACGAAGTTTTCCGACCACCACCGACGACACACACGTAAAACCAGGAACCAATTTCCTTTGACCCTTACTTTTCCTCAGTAACATCCCGCTTGGGTCTGATGAATGTGAGGAGAAGGAGAGCGGGGGAAGTCTGTGGAAAATGGGGACTGTCTAAGAGAAAATCATGGGGGTTGAGAAAAGGGATTCGCCAGGATACTGTTACGTAATATCAGTTGAGCGACGGCTGCGCTCGAGGACGGTCGTTTCGTACTCGCTTTTTCGGAAAACATAAACAACAACAACGTTTTTATTGACGTAAACAACGCGCGAAACTTTGTTGAAGGACTTTCCTGCAGTTGGAGTTTTAAAGGTAAGGTTGTTTTGTTTTGTTGTTGTGTTGTTTATTTATTAATAGGGGTGTTTATTTGTTTTTTTATTTGGCATAGCCATTGCAAGTTACGACATAAAAAAAAATTTGAATCGGATTAAAGGCTGTGGACGTTGAATAACTATTATTGATCCTTTATTAGAATACTACAAAGTCGTTGTTGGGGTTTTTGTTAAAACAGAAAAAAAATGGTTTATACTTCTTTCTTGTTGTTGTTAATTTACAAACTTACCTCTTTGAATTTAATATCTGTTTTCTGAATTGGAAACAATCAATATTATTGAGCCATTTCCAATAGCTTAAGTATTACTTCTGAATAATTATTATTTTATGTGCCAGTTTATTAACGACCACTACGGGTCGTAAATATTTTATGTGTTCACAACTTCTGAACTATTATGTAAACCAGTGACAGGGGTCAGGGACAGGGGTAGACCAATTTTTTAACAAAAAAAATGTAATCCTGACACTTGGAACTCATTGATTTATCCACTTAGCCCTTTGATAAAAATCTATAAATAGCACACATGAGTGCGTACACGATACAAAAAAAACCTAATTTAAATATTAAATTCCAAACTCATCACAAACAAGCTCCTTAAAATATATGTCTATGTCTACACTCATTTAAATCTAAACGCATAAACCGCTACCGAATAAGTGACCTCAAGAAACATCATATGACCAGATGACCCATGCAACTTCGTCTGCGTCACATAAGAGAGAAAATGAAAAGAAAAAAGAATCCCCGTTTTCGCAACTTTTTCCATTCCTGCTCCGCTCCTAATGGTCGTAGCGTGAGTTTATTTAGCCTAAAGCCTTCCTCGATAAATGGACTATCCAACACAAATATAATTTTTCAATTTGAACCTGTAGTTTCTGAGATTAGCGCGTTCAACCAAACAAACTCTTCTGCTTTATAATATTAGTATAGAGTAGGTATAGATATAGATGATTATACGTCCTACTGACACGGTTCAGAGACGCTCGTCACAGGACTGGTGTAGATTATTTAGCCACATTATAAAAAGACCGTGGCTAAATAATAACAGCCGCTCGAGTTAATGTTTAGGTTAAGCCGTGGTTGCTAATGTTGGTCTGTGGATGGGTGGCCACCCTAACATACCGAGTTTCCTCCATGCCTCAGAAAGCACGTTAAGCCGTTGGTCATTTCTAGACCTTTGACAGTCGTTACAAGAAGTCAGTGGCCCAAAAAATCTGACAACCAGTCTTACCAAGGGTTTTCGTATTACGCAGTTACTGAATAGGTTGTGGAGGTCAGATAGGCAGTCGCTCCATGTAAAATTGGTATTTAGCTGCATCCAGTTAGACTCGAAGCCGACCTCAATATAGTTGATAAAAGGCAAAACAGTTGTTGATGATAGAAGCCTCAGTCATAGCCGTCATCCGTAGTAAATGATAGAGAAATACCAGTACACACATACTTGCTTGCATACTGATTCATTGAGGGCCATGTATTATATGACCTTTCTACATTAATATTATTAAGAGGAAAAAAAATATATATTTTTGTGTGTGTGTACGTTTGGAATGAATAAACTCAAAAAAGACTATACCGATTTCAAAAATTCTTTCACCTTTGGAAAGCTACATTCACCCGAGTAACATAGGCTACATTTTATCCCCGTACGGTAACGGGAAATGCGGACACGTGGGTAAAACTTCGTGATGTCCGCTAGTCTTACATTAGAACAGGAATTGCTCGACACTGAAAGAACTTTCTCGTATTTTTTAGAAGTTCAATTACTTCATCATGACTAATTTCTACCCTTGTTCAATGTTACTTGGGGTCAGTGCAATACGTTTTATTGTTCCATTCTCTCCTGTCAACTTTCCCGCAACAATTTACACATTTAGCTTTCATATCAATTACTTCAGTAACAAAAGAAATCAATTGTGACATCACAGTGAGATTCAGACAAAATTAGACATAACTATAGTTCAGAAGTTTTCCGTATCCATATTATTATCCTTTACAAATCACAGTGTATAGCATGTCCTAGAACTCGAAGACATATTGTAACATCTACCAATCTGCACTGGGCCCGCGTTGTAGATTATAGCCCATTCCCTCTCATTGAGAGGAGGCCGTGTCCCAGCAGTGGGACCATTCTAGGCTGATGATATATAGATATCACGCTCGGTCAATTCTTCAATAATTCTACAAGCAACATATAGTAGCATATAATATCTTACCATCATAGTGTTTAATTTTTTGGATGGATATGGACTAAACGCATAAAAAATCATGAGTGAGTCGCGGATTCACTCATGATTTTTGGTGCGTTTTTCTTCGTGATTTTTTGTTAATTTGATGAAACAAAAACACGTCTCCAATATTTTGCGAAAATATAACTGACTGAATAAATAGACTCCTATTTTTTTAGTCATTCGTTTAATCACGCTTCAGAGTGTTTATTTCTTACTTTCTCTACAAAACAGTTTTTCGCCAATAAGTACTTGCAAATAGCGACTAATCAAACAATATCTGAATATTAAATTGTCAAAGCCGGGGGTAATATTGTACCGTGTTAATAATGCAAAGGTTGAAACAATTGAATCCGCCCGCGATACCTGTTATTAAATATGTAAATTAGTTATTTATTCAAGTCGCACTTTCTGAGGGGTCTTTATGCTAACTTTCAGTGTAATTCGCGACTTGCCTGTCATGTCAATGTAAGATGAAGGAGTTGTTTTAACTGATTTTGAGGTGTCGTTTCGTGACACTTAGGTATATGTGTTGTGTAATGGTATGAACTACGAAGAATTAATCATCTAATAAGTAGTAGAAGAATCCCGGCACCTGAAAAGGAACTTCGTCTTCGTAAAAGAACGTCTTTAGTTTATGTGGTAGCTTTGTGAACATTTTTAAAAAACTTATGTGGCCTACTTATTA